>PPKA02000063.1:0-56250 GCA_003707595.2 Zygosaccharomyces bisporus
TCTTTTTTTTTTTTCAATTCTTTGTATTTTTAATTTTTTTTTTTTTTCTTTCAACATCTTTTTTGTTTCCTGCTTCAGTTTTAGTTTTTACATTTTTTTCTTTTCAGCTACATACAGCACACACGCCTGTCTCGCTCTCTCTCTCTCTCTCTCTCTGCCTGGTCGCTGTCGGGGCCGACTATGCGGCAGCAGGAGCTTCCTCCTCACGCACGTTCTGCTCCACGTGCTGCGTGTGCTGGTGCTGTTGCTCGTGTGTGACCGGGTCCTCCCGCCACACGTCCTGCTCCTCGATGATCTGCTCTCCACCTGGGCCAGGAGCCTCTTCGATCTCCTCCTCCTCTTCGACGAGCTCGTCCTCCGGGTACTCCTCTTCGTACTCCTCCTCGTCCTCGGGGATGTACTCCTCCTGCTTGAACGAGAGCGAGGGCTTCACCTGGGCCGAGTCGAGCGTCCACTCGTTCAGCGCGCTCTCGGCGTCGATGATGATCTGCTTGGAGGCCTCGTAGCCGTCGTACGCCGGCCTGGTCTCGCCGGGGGTCACTGGAGAGTCGTCCAAGAGCTCGAGCAGCGCCTTGCCGTAGCCCGCGATCAGCGCGATCTTCTCCGAGTGCTCGATGATCGAGTCGAACTGGTAGTTGAAGGCGGCGCGCAACTTGGAGCGCGTGATGTTGGAGAGCTGCGCCTCGGCCACGAGCGACTCGGCCTCGGCACGCACCAGCTCCTGCTCCAACACCTCGATCTTGGGGGACTCCGGGTCCTTGTACTTGAGGTACGCGATCTTGTCGGTCACCTTGTCCTTTCTGTCACGTGATGGCTGCACCGAGCCCTCAATGTCACGGATCGACTTGAGCGTCAGACGGTACTGGTCGTAGCGGTCGATGAACTGGTCGTCGAGCTCGGACACCTCGTAGATGAGCACGCCGAGCTTGTCGGTGATGTCCGACACGTCGTCGTCGTTCTCGAGCCCCCAGATCGACAGCTGCTTGGCCGCGTCGCGGCGTTCGTTGGCCGCGACCTCCATCGAGCGCAGCACGTTTTTCTCCATCTTGACCAGCTGCGACAGCTTGCGCGACAGCTCGGGGCCCCAGGAACCGGCCGTGTTGCGCCTGAAGCTGTATGCCAGCCCGCCCTTGCCGAAGAACCGGCTCTTGGTGCTGGAGGGGGGTGGGGGAGGGTTCTGCAGCTGCGACGCAGTGGGGACCCTCTGGTTCCTCAGAGAATACGTTCTGTGCATTGCGCTGTTTATCCTGCTAAAAGTGTCCTTTCAACCTTTTTTCTCGTTTCCGTGCGTCTTGTTGTTCTGCTGGCTGGGCCACACTCTTGCACGCGCGCACTCTGTTTTTCTTGTCAGACTGTGTGGTACGATCTCTCGCTTAACGTGTCACTGCAGAGGAGGGAACTTTCTAAGACTGCACTTGCAACTGCAATTAGGGGAACACTGGGACGCACGCCTTTGGTGGCCTTTTATAACCAAGGGGAGCCGGGAGCAGCGAGGGGGGGCGGAGAGACGAAGGGACCTGGCAGAAGAGCAGCGAAGAGCCAAAGAGCGAGCGCCCGACCGAAACGGAAACAGCAAACTCATCCCTTTTCCGCTTGGGGCAAATTGCGGTTCGCGGTGTTCGCTTCTTCGAAGCGGCGGGCAGGGGAGAAAAAAAAAAATGCTGGGCACACGAGATTGGGCAGGACGCCCGTTCACGGAGCGGCGTCGCGCGGCAGCGCGGCGCAGCCGGGCTGCCCAGAGATTGCTGCCGCTGCTGCCGCTGCTGCTGACCTTTTCCCCCTTTACCCTTTTCTCCTCGCCGCTCGCCCGTTACGTTCACACGCTGCGCACCAGTTTGTGCATCACTTTTCCGCATCGGGGCGGCAGCGAGCGTATCGGGAACTGCTGAAGCAAAGAAGCTGGGCGGGATATTGTGCCGGCGCACGCGGCCGGCAGATAGCAAGCGTGGGGAGCGAGCGAGCGAGCGAGCGAGGCGAGGCCGGACGGCTGCAGGCGTGGCAGCGGGCCGGGTGCCCTCTGCGTGCGAGATCGGCGTCAGGGGCGGCGGAAGGCACAGGGGACACGGGGCGAGGCTGCGGAGTCCAGTGGAGCGGAGCGGAGGGGAAGCTCTGCGAGCGCAGCGAGCAGGAACGGTTTTTGGTTCTTTTTCCAAAAAGAACAACCGGCCTGCGTTGCGGCGCACCGAAGCGGGCGGCACTGCATGTTCTTTTTGAAAAAAGAACCAAAAACCGCTGCTGCTCGCTGCGCTCGCAGTGTTGGACGGTGCGTTTGCACGCGGCAGCTGCGGCCACGCTGACACACCGTCTGTGCTCGCAGCACCCCCCGCGAACCCGCGACGGCGCGCAGGAAGAGCGTGCCGCGCTTGCCCTTTGTGTCCCCGTCTTTCGCACACGGTGTGGATACGGTGTCCGAGCAAAGATACGGCCTGTCGACATATCTATACGGACACATCTGTATTGCAACAAAACAGCCGCAACGATGGCTGCCAACCGTGTATGCAGTGTAAAAAGGAAAGAAAGCATGCGTGTAGTCGGGCGTCTCGTCCAGCTGGGGAGGAGGTTGCTTTTAACTTACGGTTATGCCTGGGGCAGAGGCGGGCCCAACACGCCTGCGGGAGCGCGCGGCTGAACGGTCGGCGGCTGACTCCCCCGCGCTGCACACCCTGCGAGCGCAGCGAGCAGCAACGGTTTTTGGTTCTTTTTTCAAAAAGAACACGGGTGCAGCCCGCTTCGTCGGCACTGTGTATCGACTTCGGCGCTTGTGTCCTTGTCAATCTGGGGTCATGTGCAGGCTGCACTTCTGAAGAAGCGGGTAAGGGGGGATCATCGTCAGTGGTCAGGTTGGTTACGCACAACGAAATATCAGTGAGAAGCGCGGAGAGCTACTAACTCGGTCATCATCATATTCTGAAGGTTCCAGCGAGCTTTGCCGCCGTGTCTTTATTTTGTCAACTCTGCTCTGTTCAGAGAGCGCTTTATCTCCGCAAACAGATACTCGGGTGGGTCGCCACGGTACTCTTTGGTATGTCTCTGGGAGTACCGTTAAATTTGGCGATTTGCTCTTTAGCGGGGGAAGTTAAACATATGGGGACTGGCTAAATGTACCGTTGCCGACCGCGGCTAAACGTGTCGTTTGTAGGCCGGCTTTTGCGAACACTGCGAGCGCAGCGAGCAGCAGCGGTTTTTGGTTCTTTTTCCAAAAAGAACGGGCGATGCATGCCATTTATGCTTGCGCGGGGCGTCGAGCGCAGCGAGCAGGGCGATTTCTGGTAAAAGGTGGTGGTATTCATCTGGGTAAACTTCATAAGAGATGAAGAGAATCGAACTCTTAATGTATAGATTTGCAATCTAGCAGTTTAACCATTAAACAACACCTCCTTTTTTACAATCCTTTGAATTGGAAGAAATTACTGTGAAATTTTTTTAGAAGGAAATTTAATTTTTGTTTTTTTACGTAAAGGTAGAAATTGTTGTCTAATCTGTATGAAAGTTACAAGATATTGGAACCACTCTAGTACCTTTTATGTTTCTGTATCTTGAGGACGGTAGTGGTTTGTTATTGCTAACGGTAAAATCTTTTCGAATTCAATGCCATTTGTGGCATCAGGGCCGTCAGGGGGTTCTTCTTGATACTCAAGAAATGCATACGTAAGAAAGTATTGCTTTTCTCGGGGCTTGTCTGAGCATACTTTTTTTCAGCAATGAGTCCTGATGTAGATTAACAGGAGCAGCACTAGCTAATGCGCGATGTAGTATTCCGTGATTAATGGTAATATTAGTATTGTTTATTCATTGTCTGTATTTACTTATCAGTAGCCCTTTTCCAACGCTGCGAGCGCAGCGAGCAGGAACGGTTTTTGGTTCTTTTTTCAAAAAGAACGAGCGCCGCTTGCGCGATCAATTTCTGATAGGTGTGCAGGGATTCCGGTGCCTTTGCCATTCGCACGTTTGCCGTCACGAGTTACGGAAGCGCGCATGGAGATGCCCTCCTCAGCTCATCGAGACCTGAGCAGTTTGACGACCAATTCTGCCGTAGCTCGTGCGCTGCACACCCTGCGAGCGCAGCGAGCAGCAGCGGTTTTTGGTTCTTTTTTCAAAAAGAACGAGCGCCGCTTGCGCGATCAATTTCTGATAGGTGTGCAGGGATTCCGGTGCCTTTGCCATTCGCACGTTTGCCGTCACGAGTTACGGAAGCGTGCATGGAGATGCCCTCCTCAGCTCATCGAGACCTGAGCAGTTTGACGACCAATTCTGCCGCAGCTCGTGCGCACTCCCTGCGAGCGTAGCGAGCAGCAGCGGTTTTTGGTTCTTTTTTCAAAAAGAACATGCAGTGCAGCCCGCTTCGGTGCGCCGCAACGCAGGCCGGTTGTTCTTTTTCCGCTAGCGGGGCACAACGAGCTCAGCCTTGCTAGAGCGGTATCTCGCCGTTGATGATTGCGTTGAGTCTTCTCTCCTTCTCGGCGTCGGACTTCCTCGTGTTGATCTCCTCGTCCTTCTTGATCCTCAGCTTGCTCAAGTTGCCCGGCACCGTGAACGGCGGGTGCGCCATGTCGCAATCGCGCCGCCCCAAGGGGCAGAACCCTGTCAAGTAGCGCGGACAGAGCACTTTCTTGACGTGGCGCTTCTTGCAATTGGGGCCCTGCGGGCAGAACCCCATGGCGTACTCCTCGCAGGGCGCGATCTTGGACTGAGGGTCGATGTGCAGGTATTGGCACTCCGGGGTCTGCGTGCAGTAGCCGTTTTTCGAGTAGAAGACGCACTCGGGCATCTTGCGCAGGTTGTACTCGTGCAGGTACTCGCACTGGTCGTTCTTCTTGCACAGGCCGCGCAGCCAGTGCTTGCACACGATTTTGTTGTGGAAGATGGGCAGCACATGTTTCTTGGGACACGCCACGCCACGCGGGCAGGAATTGGGGCCCTCTCGTGGGTTGTAGAACTCGCACACGGGCCTGTCTGGATCCAGCGAGAACGAATACTCCTGCCGGAGGAAGGGTTCGAATTTGAACGGATACATCGACGTATCCATGTGCACAGCGGACATGGTGGTACTGCTAATGCTAACGGTTCTTGGGTCTTCTGCAAGCTTCTTTGTAGTTGTAGTAGTAGTTGTTACTGAAGTTTGACTAATTAATTTCAAAGAGAACAAGATGAGTGCTATCGCGATGGAACAAGCCGCCACGTGAATAACACGCGACCATTTTTCTTCAAAAGTCTTACAAAAAAAAAAATAGAATTCTAATTGCAAAAGGGACGAAATTAAAGGTGGTTCAAGTTTGCCACCTTAGCGATTGAATAGAACTCTCGACACAGGCTCATCCAAAATAATACAAGACGGCCATGTCTAACGAAGAGGAGCAGATATTCGAAGATCCAGCTGTGCACAAGGTGCCCAGCTACGAGGTATCCGAGTGGGCGTTCGTGCTCTCGCAGCCCAAAATCAAGTCCAATCGCGAGGAATTGATCGGCAAGATCATAGAAGCAGTGCAGCGGGATGAGATGGCACCTTACTACAAATACCTGTGCCAGGAGTACCTGCCCGAGGGCGTTTTGCCCTTCAACTCCCAACTGTACGAGACATTGTGTGACAAGAACGAACAACACATCACAGAACTCAAAGAACGTCTCAGCGAAGCAGAGGAGAACGACGAAGGTGAGCTGGAACAGGCACAGTGCTGGATTAAAATTGGAGAATACTACGCCCAGATCGGAGACCGCCCCAACGCAGAGCAGACGCTGGAAAAGGCGCTGGAAAAGGCGATTTCCACTGGCGCCAAGATCGACGTAATGATGACCATCACAAGACTCGGATTCTTCTACAATGACCAGCGTTTTGTCAAGGAGAAGCTGGAGCAGACAAACGTGATGATCGAGAAAGGTGGCGACTGGGAAAGACGCAACAGGTACAAGACGTACATGGGCATCCACTGCCTCGCCGTGAGGAATTTCAAAGAAGCCGCCAGGCTGTTGGTGGACTCTCTGGCGACTTTCACCTCCACCGAGCTGACTTCCTACGAGGGCATCTCGACGTATGCATCCGTGGCAGGCCTCTTCACGCTGGAGAGAACAGAACTCAGATCCAAAGTCATCGATTCCCCAGAGCTGCTTTCGCTGGTCTCCACGACAAGCGCCCTGCAATCCATCAGTTCGCTGACCATCTCACTATACACCTCGGACTACGCCTCTTTCTTCCCCTACCTGCTCGAGACGTACGACAACGTGCTGCTACCTTGCAAGTACCTCAACGCCCATGCAGATTTCTTTGTGCGCGAGATGAGACGCAAAGTTTACGCACAGTTGCTTGAATCCTACAAGACGCTGTCACTTAGCTCGATGGCCCAGGCCTTCGGCGTTAGCGTCGATTTCATCGACGCCGATTTGGGCAAATTCATTCCCAACAAGCAACTCAACTGCGTCATAGACAGAGCCAACGGCATCGTAGAGACCAATCGGCCAGAAACCAAGAACGCTCAGTACCATTTGCTGATCAAACAGGGCGATGGTCTGCTTACAAAGATGCAGAAGTACAGCGCAGCCGTCAGATTGACAGGTTCGGATCACGTTGCCTGAACGCAGGCTATCCTTGGCGACTCGCGACTACCATGCTCAACAGTGCGGTCTACCCTACATACGACTAATTACTTACCCTATACATGGCATGTATCTCCCACATCTCCCCCCTCCTCCTCACCCGAAATACGTTGTACTACCAACGCTTACAATCCTCTTTTCTTTCCTTTTTGTCCTTGTGTGTCCCCTTCCCTTGACTAAGCAAATTCATCCCCTCCTGTCCTTCTATCCTTAATTCTTTGGTTTGTCATCGCCGCGCTGAGCTGGAACGGCTTGCGTGCTGCTATTGGCGATCCGGGAGCAAACACTTTCACGAAGGGGATACTCGCTTTCTACATTGGATTAGAAAACGATATATCCTTTGCTATTGAAGAAGAAAGGACAGGGCAATTCGTATTAGTGAGGAGCCCATGATGCCAGGGGTCGTTGAAGAAAGTGAAAAGAACGATATCACCGAGATGACCTTGCGTATAAAACGTAGGGACATCCTCGTATTACCACTTGACTACTCGCGTTAACTGCAACATTCCTAGTCCTCTTGGCAACAATCAAGCACACACAATTCGTCTTTACCATGCCTGATCACGTTTATTCTTTGGAGAACGGTTTCCCATATTCGCACCATCCCTACGGTTCTCAGTATGCCAGACCAGACGGCCCCATACTATTGCAGGACAATCACCTGCTCGAGTCGTTGGCACATTTTGACAGAGAGAGAATCCCAGAAAGAGTCGTGCACGCCAAAGGTGGTGGCTGCAGGTTTGAATTCGAGCTGACGGAGTCTTTGAGCGACATCACGTATGCCGCCCCTTACCAAAAAGTTGGCTACAAGTGCCCTGGTATTGTGAGATTTTCCACAGTGGGCCGTGAGTCCGCCTCTCCAGACACAGTCAGGGATCCCAGAGGTGCATCCTGGAAGATGTACACAGACTGGGGTGTCCACGACTATGTTTTCAACAACACACCAGTGTTTTTCATCAGAGATGGCCACCAGTTCCCTCACTTTATCCACACGCAGAAGAGATACCCACAGTCGCATCTGGGCCAAGAGAACGACACCTCGATGTTCTGGGACTATTTAACCCAAAACCCAGAGTCCATTCACCAGATTGTGTACATGTTTGGTCCCAGAGGTACCCCTGCCTCGTGGGGTGAGATGTCATCCTACTCCGGTCACAGCTACAAGTTTTACAACAAAGACGGTGACATGACTTATGTGCAGATCCACATTAGACCAGAGAATGGATTTCCCTGCTTGAGTGGGGCTGAAGCCGCCGAAATTGCGGGCAAAAACCCTGACTACAACCAGGCCAAGCTGTTCAACGAGTTGAAAGACGGAGTGAAGCACCGTTACAATTTGTACGTGCAGACGATGACCCCCAAGCAGGCGGAGGAATTCAAGTACTCTGTGAACGACTTGACTAAAATTTGGCCACACAAGGAGTATCCATTGAGGAAATTTGGAACCATCACTTTGACTGAAAATGTGGAGAACTACTTTGAAGAGATTGAACAGCTTGCTTTCAGCCCTACAAATACCTGTATTCCCGGAATTGGGCCCTCCAATGACTCTGTGTTGCAGGCAAGATTGTTTTCCTATCCTGACACTCAACGTCATAGATTAGGTGCAAACTATCAGCAATTGCCAGTCAACAGAGCTAGGAACACGGGTTGCCCCTTCGCTACTATGTTTTCCACTCAGACGAAGGCCCCCGCTAGTGAGTGCCCTCACATAGCCTCCAACTTTCAAAGAGATGGTCCTGGTTGCTTGTACAACAAGGGTAAAGAGCCTAACTATATCTCTACGTTACCTGAATCAACTATGAAGTACAAGAACTTGACCAATGACCAGGCCACTGACAAGTTCCAGGGTGTGGTGCCTCATGCAGAGGAAATGGCCGCCGCCAAGAAGCAAGAAGCCGAAAGGGAGCGCCACGAAAAGATTATCAATGGTAAGATCAATGAGTATTTCATCAAGACTGGTGTTAGTGAACTGGACTTCGAACAGCCCAGAATACTTTACGAGAAGGTGTTCAGCGATGCAGACAGGCAGGAACTGCTCGGCAATGTGGTGGGGCACGCATCCTTGATTAAGTACGACAGTCTGAAGACTAGGTTGTCTCAATATTTTGGTCTTGTTAACCAAGATTTGGGTAAGGCTGTCGCTCATGGACTGGGTGTTAAGTGGGAGCCAGTTGACCTCCAAGGCTACGCTAAATTTGTCGGTGTCGCTAGCTCCTTGTAGCTTCTAAACTGAAGCTCTATATATCTTATTTATTTTGGTTTTAACTGTTGGATTTATGTATTTATCCAAGTACGTATTTATGAATGCATCGAATGACTATGTCATACAAACTTTAAGTATCCTCGGTGATGTAACTGTTATCCCAGCCAGCCTTTGTTCGTATTCTCAATCACCGATGTTTACGGTTTCGCCAAAGTGAAAAGAAAAAAACAAAAAAAAAAGCGAGAAAAGCGAAAAAAAAAGTATGAAAACATTTTGACTATATAAATAAGAAAGGTTTCAAGGAACCCTCTAATTCTGGCGAGGAACTTAACGCTTCATCATAGTTAGCGATTTTCCCAAACCAAACCTCTCCTTTCTGCAACTAAACGCCAAGCCAAGACATGGAGGAAACTTTGGAAAGCGTCCTTCTAGAACAGGCACAGCGTCTCGACCATTCCCGTCAATTGAGTGACTTTTTACCCACTGTGGAAAGACCTTTCTTTAACATTTCGCTATGGAAGCATTTCGATACCATCATCACTAAAATTACAGGCGGCCACTTTGTTCCTAGTCAATTCAAATTTGTCGCTGGCGAGCTTCCTCTAAGTGATTTAAGATCTGTTATTGCAGCTATCACTACCTACTACGTGGTTATTTTCGGCGGGAGAGCTCTTCTGCGCAAAACACAGCCTTTGCAGCTGAATGTGCTATTCCAGTTCCATAATATATTCCTGACGCTTGGATCTCTGAGTCTTTTAACTCTGATGATAGAACAGTTGGTGCCCATCCTCTATAATAACGGGCTTTACTATGCCATCTGCGACATCGGAGCCTGGACTCAACCCATGGTGACACTTTATTACATGAACTACATCTTCAAATTCATTGAATTCATTGATACTGTTTTTCTAGTTCTTAAGCGTAAGAAGTTGACTTTTCTGCACACCTACCATCATGGTGCCACGGCTCTTCTCTGTTATACACAGTTGGTTGGGACGACTGCCATTTCTTGGGTACCCATTACTTTGAACCTAGGAGTCCACGTCCTCATGTACTTCTACTATTTTTTGGCGGCCAGAGGTATCAGAGTTTGGTGGAAAGAATGGGTCACCAGGTTTCAGATACTGCAGTTTATGCTAGATATCGGCTTCATCTATTTTGCCGTCTACCAAAAATTTGTCCATATTTTCTATCCGACTTTCCCTCACTGCGGGGACTGCGTTGGATCCACGACAGCTACTTTCTCCGGTTGCGCCATCATATCGTCTTATTTATTCCTATTCGTGGCATTTTACATTGAAGTATACAGGCAAAAAGGTACCAAAAAGAGTAGAGTCATCAAACGTGCTCGTGGTGGTGTGGCCGCCAAGGTTAATGAGTACGTGAACGTCGATTTGAAAAAGGTATCAACGCCATCTCCCTCTCCAGACAGAACGTTTAGGAAAAGGAGAAACTGAATAACTCAATGTGATTTATCAGAGTTGCCTTTTTTGATTTCAAGGACCTTTAATTCTTAGTGTTTAAATTATTAGTATGAATAATCATTATTGAAGTTCCGAGCGATTTCCATGGTAAAGTCTTTAGCCTTGTCCAGAAAAGGCAACACTACCTCTTGGAAGCTAGATCTCTTGATCTAGCCTTCGCAAGCACTAGGGCTTTGCGAATTATATCAGGTGTTATCCTAGCGTCGCCCCCTTGGATATCAATGTTTTTGAGATTACCTGTTGGATCAGTAATGATGCAAATGGTCGATTTTATACAAGTCTCTTCTGCCTCCGTATCCAGATCTGCCAACAAAACCGGCTTCTTATTGTCCCTGTCCATATCTTGATCCTCTACGTCCAAAGACATTTCATCATTTAAGTTCACAACACCAAAGCTTGACGCATATCCAACGTTTTCATGCAAAATTTTCAAGGGGAAAGACCTTTCAGGATCACATAAAATTTCGTATGTCTCTCTTACCGATGCACTCCGACCTCTGGTTCTTACCGTCATTTTTAAATCTGTAGCGCGCTCGTCTATAAACGCTCTAGGCAGTCGAGTGTTCTGCAAGGCATAGACAAGCGAATTCCAGCAGGCGTCAAAAACCGGCCCTGTACGGCTAAATACCACAATACGAGCGTAAAGCACATAAGACCATTTCCTTTGTGAGTGAGAATGCACCCTATTGGATTCTTCAGTAAATTCATCAGGGTATAACACTTTGAATGCACCAGATTTCTCAGTAGTTCTCACACCACACTGCACTTTCAGCGAAGATTTGGGAACAAGACCCGAATGCAGTACATAGTCATGAAGCTTCTGTGATAGCGTCATCTCTTCGTCCGTAGGAGCTCCTACACGTCCTCTTTGCACTTCCACCAATGGGTACACCGGAGCGAACTTCGCAACATCATCTCGCCTCTGTGACAACGCTTCGAGCTCCAGTTCACCAGGATCTTGGGTTTCGACCGGCAGTGTCTCTTCAACTATACCACCTGTAATCGAGGTGATCACAAACGTTTTACCGCTCTTCAGAACATTGGACCCCAAAACGTTATTCCCGGTGTCATTCCCCGAGGAAGGTACATTCCCGTATCTGGACAATGTATTCTCATCAATGTTCAAGTCCCTAAATTCTTCGAAGCCCTTAAGCGAAGGTCTTATTCCTAATGACAAGTGCCTCTGTAATGACAGTTCAGGAGAGATACGCGCCAATACTTCGGGAGGAAAGGTCACAGGATAAACATCGACAGCCTCCGCGCTAGTTTCTACCATCCTTATCGTCTTAAGCCTCTGATTTCTGGCCTTAAGCAGCTATTTAGTGCTATCGATGATTAATTGTGAGATGAGATGAATTCGCTGAAAAAAATTTCCTGTCAGGTGTGCAGTTAAACAAAAGGATTTGAAAGTAAAATATAAAGTTAACATTGCGGACGTCTTGAAGAGATAAATATTGTAGATTATGGGTATTACGGTGATTGGATCATTGAACTATGATATAGTTACTTTCACTGATCGAATGCCGCAGGCTGGGGAGACAATAAAGGGAAATACCTTCGAGACCCACGCTGGAGGAAAAGGTTTGAACCAGACGGTTGCCCTTGCTAAGTTGAAACGTGATGGGGATGATTATGCTATTAAAATGGTAGGAAGTGTCGGTGACGACACCTTTGGTACGCAGCTAATTCATCTTTTGCAAACGAACGGGGTGGACGTATCTGATATAAGAATAATTGAAAAAAAGAGTACCGGTGTAGCCACTATTTTGGTTGAGCAAAAAAATGGAGGTCAAAATAGAATCATTTTAACTGAGGGTGCAAATGGAGACAGTGTTTACGCTGACAAGGAACTCAGGAGGATTTTCGAAGACCAAACCGAGGTGTCTAATGAAAAGCAATTTGTAGTATTTCAAAATGAAATTCCAGATCCTTGTTCCATCATGTCATGGATTAAGAAAAACAACTCTCACTTCCAAATTGTGTTCAATCCTTCCCCGTTCTATCCTATTACCAAGGAGCAGTGGTCTTTGGTAGATGTTTTGGTGATTAATGAAGTCGAAAGTTTACAGATTGCAAAAGCAGTTTACCAAAAGGAAGTGTATTTTAACTTCAAAACAAAAATTGAAAAGAATTACTTGGAAGGGTATAAAGAGGTATGCCGCGAGTTTCAACGTCACTTGGTCAGTCAGACAAATCTTGCGACGGTTGTCATCACATTGGGCGAAAAGGGAGCCATTTATGCCTCCAGACAATGCCCTGACGTTGGTATCACGCCTGCAGTTGCCGGCATTGCAGTAGTGGACACTACCGCTGCTGGTGATACTTTTCTTGGGGCGCTTATAACCCAGTTGCATCAGAACACAGATTTAGCGGGGGCGATTGAATTTGCCACGAAAGCTAGCTCAATCAGCATACAAAAGCCTGGCGCTGCCGAAAGTATTCCATCATTTAAACAGGTCACTTGATTCAATGAACATTACAAGATTTATATTTCAGTATACAAAAATCGGAGTATATCACAACTTCATTATAGCTTCGTGTTCCCGGTGTATTCAAATGCTATTCTCTCATCAATCTTTCGACGGTGATCTCAGAAGAGTATCATCTTTCGATTTAGAACGTGAAACAGGAGCACTGATACTATCCGCACCATCCGAGGAGATCGACGATGCTGGAGAATGTGCAATATTGGGGTCTGCGTATGTTTTGTTCAATAATCTCAATTTGCGGCGGCTCATATTATTTTCACTACCGTCAAAAGTTTCACTAGGCTGCAAACGACCCACTTCTAAACTTTTAACACTGTAATCGGTCGATCTAGCGGAGAGAGAATTTTCGTGTGAACTTGCGCTTCCTAGGTTTGGTTCCGAGCTTTCACGCTTCTCTTCAGATGTATAGTCATATTTAGTTGCTTCAATCTTCTCATTATCTTCGTCATCTTCGTCATCAGCAGAATCCTCATCATCTGTTTTGTTTGTATCGTAAATCAATCTCTGCCTTTCATGAATTCTCTCGAGATTGAGGTCATGTTCTTTCCGACCCTTTGCAATGATGTCCTGCAAGTGTTTGCTTCCGATGTTACCGTCTTCGGTACGACGAATGTAGAAGAGCAAATAGGCAGAGCTAGCGACACTTTGCTCAGGCGACGTTTCAGTAACGCGGGAGTCATCAAAATAGTACCACTTGTCATTGATAACATTCTTCACATATGCTGTGTAATGGCCTCCGCCTAAGCCGCCATAGTGGTTATCGACAGCGATCAAGTCATATATGGTTCCACGTGGATCGTGCTTATTCACCAAGTACTGTGACATATCAAGACCTGTTATTGGAAAATGAACCACCTCATCGATTTTATCACTGAATGAACGTAGATTTTCGAATCTCTTTAGATGAATCAGTAGAATGTCTGGAGTGTTCCATAATTGAATTTGCTTTGTCGCTTGCCTATGCTCTTTACATTTAGGGCAGTACCAGGAATCATTCATACCTAATACTTCGCGCTTCGAGAATAGTTTTAAACAGTCATGTAGTGTGATTTTCTTTTCTTCTTGTTCTTGTCGCTTCTGTCTCTCGATTTCCAACTGAGTATTCTTCAATTCTGCCGGTTTTTCCCAGTGAATTAATTTATCTTCAGAAAAAACTTCCTGAATAGCCTCATCTGACCACTCACAGACTATCACGCTACGAGAAGTGACGAGTGCTGTTCTCTGCGATGGCTTTGTACTTTGTGCGGACTCTTTTTGTGCCATGTCCTCACTTTCTTCTGGTTTTTCCACTTGACCATTTTCCAAGTCTATGTCTGAATCATGTTGCATTAAGGGCTCATGGCGGTTAACTTCATTTTCATCGTTTACAGCACCTACACTTGTCTCTTGAGGAAGATTGATTTCAGATTTGCCAAAAGCAGTTGTATGTTCGTAAATGTCTTTCATCACTGGATCCATCATTTCGGAAATACTTTTTGCTCTGTTCAAATTGACTGGTGAAAAAGGGGTCCAAAATCTTGGTTGAGATTCATCTATGTCTGAAATTACTTCATGAATCGATTCGTCTTGAGTGGTTAAATTGCTGAGAAGTTTTATTTTGAAGTAAGAGTCGATGCTTTCAACTTCTTCCCTCATTGTATATTGCAGGATGTCTTTGTATTGGTCAAATGAAACGTCTGGATGCTTCTCTAAAAGTGATGGGATTGGCGACAGTGCGTTGGCTTCTCCCAGAGACTGCATAGGAAATTCCACAAACCCTCCGCTGAGATGCGTGTAGTACCTCTCGATTTTATAACGGATAGCACCGGGATTTGTTTTTTCCTGCGGAGAAAGAACAATGAAAAACGGAACGCCAAATAATCTCGGACTTTTAAAACCTTCTTCAACTCTACTATTCAACACCGGCACAATGATGTCATCCGCCGAAGCGATAATTTCGTAAAATATCACATCATCTGATTCTGATATTAATTCTTGAATTGGAAGAAACTGAGAGTTGGATGCTGGTGATTCATAATTAGTGTAAAACTGGTGGCTAAAAATTTCGCAGCCATATAAGTTTTGAGGATCAATTTCCGCGTATTTGGCAACATATTCCTTCAAATCTTGATATGTTGAAGATTTGCTTATTTCAACTTCCAGGATACAGGGAGGCGAACTTTGTGGAAAAACTTTTATTCTACAATGCCAAACAGTATTCACTGGAAGGGGAAGCGTCAAATCGTTATAGGGGTCAAATGTTATCGAAATGTTGTTACATTCGGGGCATTGTAATGTGGACTCATAGAGCCCGACAAATAAATCTGTAATGATAGAATCATTTCTCAACAGGTGCAACTTCCACGTATCGCTTGCTAATTTCTCAATGACCTTAAAATCATTGTTGTTATCTTCCGGAGACAAAGATGGTTTTTCAACATACGGTTTTTTCACAATTCTGTTCAAATCCTCATGAAGCCCGTCCAAAAGAAAAGTGATAAATTCTTGAGAATCCTGTTGCATGTAACCAGCAAACATGCTATTAAAGTGCCCAATGGTACTTTTAAAGTTTGAAGGCGAGTATGCTGAAACTGATGTATTTGATCCGGAAAATTTGGGACCAAAAAGATTTTGAATCAAGACACTAAACGCTCTTGCAACATATCCTTGATAGCCCAATGGATTGTCTGTATTGATCTCGTTTTCGTAACCGCCATATAGAAAATAATCTCGTAACTCTGGGATATGGACTAAACACTGCAAGGCGGAATTCATGTAACATGTGTTTCCCAAATTTGATAGGCCTGTTATGCCATTCGAAGGAGTGAGTTCGTTGTATATGAAATAATTAGAAATCCAATGATAATTTTGATTCGATTGCCTCAACTCGACCACAAAATCACCAGCGAACATGTTGAGTTCCTTTAATGTGCGGTCGAACATCTGAGGTGTAATTCTTGTGTGTACAGAAAACTCCAGAAACTGCAAAGGATCCAACAAATAAGAAGAGTTGAGCATACCATTTTCGCCGCTTGATTCTGAATTCTTGAAGTACCATATTTTAAATTTGGCTTTGTTCACATCAAGGTCGGCCTCTCTATCAAAAAAAGTGTCTAATATTTTGATAGACACTTGCTTCAGTGTGGATAGTCTGGATATCGCAAAATAAGCGACCTTTCTGTTGTTAAATCGCCTTTCATAGCTACTGGACACCAGACGATGTACCCGAAATATGCATTGATTGTACTCAGTAACTAAGGTATTGTTTTCGTCCAAAATCAACGATGTACACACCGGCTGCGAATTGGCTTCCAGCCCATACCATTCGAACAACTTCACAAATACTGGTTCCGGAAGGGAAAGGTAGGGACATCTATCATATTCTACTAATATGAAGTTATCATTGTCCCTGCATATTATTGAAGTATCAATCGGTCCTAGTTGCTTAGCATCTGTAGTTTGAGAATCGAAAAATTTGGAATACCAAAATTGTGGTATGATGTAAACCTTATCGCCTTCTCTGGCGTTTCGTTGTGTTGTGTTTATTAACTGTGTGATTATAGTTCTCTGGGTCTCCAAGCTGGGGAAGGCACCATCATTCGATCCTTCTTCGACGTTTACATCAACTGGATCATTGTCAATGGATAAATCCCCGTCAGAGCTGTCAGACATACCACTCAATTATGAATTGCTGGAATGCACAGCTGCTCTTTTTCGTATCCTGCCAGTTCACTTTGTAAACCTCAATCATCTTTTTCAACCTTCCTAAGGACATCGCGTCAAAATTTTCAAGCTATCTATGCTTCGTGGACAAATTGAACCTTTAAAAATTCATACATATTAAACAAAAGAAGCTCAAGTAAAAGTGTAATATTATTACCTGCATACTTTTTTATGGAAAGACTAAGTTCATTTATCATAAAGTCATTCAAATTCAGTCAATTTGATGTAATTAGGCCAGAATTGAGGAAAAAAAAAAAAAAAAAAAAAAGGAAACCGATTTGTACCCCCCCTCAAAAATATTTTAGTTTTTGATACATGTAATCATGTTGACACAGGTTTTAGTACACTTTTCATAATACCATAACCCAAAGTGATAATAGATATGAAGACGATTAGTGAGCAAGCCAAACCTCTTGTGATAAATGTTTTGACATCCAAATATCGCTTGCCGTTGCGATCTTCCCTGGAAATTGCAGTGACATTGGGAAAACCCGAAGAAGGTAATGCCAAACCCGAAGAGGCTAATAGAGAACAGCCAAATACCAAAATTGGAGCTGCCTTGGGATCAGTAAGTTTGGCGCCAACCTCTTGCACCAGAGGAACGATAATAATTGCAGAAACGGTGTGGGAAACGAAAGTTCCAACCACCAACATCAAAACACCGAAGATGCAGAGAATCGCCATCGTACCATCGTTTTCTATTCTTTTCTCCAAAGCATGAGCAACAGTAGCCAATAGTCCAGATGATGAAACGGCTTTACCTAGCGCTACACCACCCATAGCTAGCATGACAATTGACCACGGAAATGTGTTGAAATCGCGAACATTCAGCATACCTGTCCCAAAAAACAAAACCATAGGCAAAACGGCAATTTCACCAGAGTCACCGAATGCGCCTTCAATTTGACCCTCTACACACCATAGCAAGATAGTTCCCAAACTGACAAAGATGACGTACCATTGCTTAAGTGTAAAGTTTGCTTTCATGGGCTTGAACTTTTCTAACTTGGTTGTGCTGATTTTGAAAGTTGCACAAATAACCCCCCAGCAGCATATCATCGCTAGGACGCCGCAAGGTAATGCCGTCGCAAAAAATTGTCCCCAACCGATATCGTACGTTTTCAGATATTGCATAGATACAACGTTCTGGGGGGATGAAATGGGAGAAGACATACCACCTATATCTGCAGAAATTGCCACTCCAAAAATGATTGCTTTTGCAAAAGGTACGTCCGCATCTAGAGCATCTAGCACTGGTGACATTAAAGAGTAAGTTAGAGTGGGAGCTGCAACGTTCGAAATCCACATCGCCAAGAAGAATACAACACCCATAGACATCAATAAGACATTCCTCGGTTTCACCCCTGCTATTGATAGGAGCCAAGAGGCAAGCACTTTGGCAACATCGTATTGGGCCAATGCCTCTGCTAGTGTGAAACCACCCAGAAGAATCATCATGGTAGAAGACCACATATCTCCTAAAATCTCCGAGGAAGCAGCGGACGCGCTCATCAAGTTTCCATCATCATCTTTAAGCACTTTGAACAAAACGGTGAGCATTGGAACTAATACTGCAGTGGCAAAAAGGGGCAGCGATTCTGTCGCCCATAAAAGTGCCACACACTCCACTAGTGCCATGCAACGCGCCTGAGCGCCATCATTGAAGGTATGCACCACCATCAGAATCAGTGTGAAGATAAAAATGATTGAAATGTTCAACGCCTTCCATGTCAAGAACATTGAAGGTATCCACAACTGTGTAAACTCAAGCTTGCCGACGCGAATAGGGCGCGGCAGATTGAATTTTTTGTATTCTAGTAGTAAATTGGACCTTGAATCCAATTGTACTTTGTCCTCTAGCTCTTTTTCCCACGACAGAAGTCCAAGCATGTCCTTCCACGAGTTGGATCTCTCCCAGACAATATGGTCATGCAAAAAGCACTTTAGCTCACGCCTGCAACCTTCTATATCTCCAGGTTGGCCCTTGATGATCGCGTAAAACTCTATCAGATGAGCTATCTTAGAATTGACCATAGTTAAAGTCTGTGGTTGGAAAATGTACGTGTCGCTGAAAAAAATACCACTTTGAATTAACTCTTCCCTCGTATTCATGTGGAGAACCTTGTCGAATTTCTTGGCTATTTTACCAAACCCAAGGCGATTCAACTCAATAAAGGATTTAAGTTGGCACAGATCAATGTACAAATACACTATCGACTGCTTGAGTAATGACTTCCTCTGCGATTCAACATCTAGCTGTTTACAATTCAATAAAGCAGTGTTATCTTGAGCTTCCAGGTCATCGTAATCGTCTTCCAAATCTTCCTCCTCTGAGTAGTAATCCGATCTCGTGTCCTTCGTGTCCCTTGTTTCACGACGTGCGACACTGAGACTTGTTGAGGGCACCTCTGTCAATTCGACTTCTTGAAAATCTGCTTTATCCATTTCGGGCGGTAGATTGGAAAATTCTACGTCTTCTTCTGCGAGCTCCTCGGGGAAAATAGCTCTAAAATTCTCACATACACCTTCTTTCTCCAAATCCTTCACTAGAGTATCGAACTTCTCGTAAAACTTAGCCTGCATCCTCTTGTAAAAATCGTCTACTTTCAACTTTTCCTCTGTTAAATTCGTCAAGAAGGCATCTTGAGAACTGAATAGCGTTTTGCCCTCACTCGACAAGGAAGACCTGCGTGAGTCAAAAAATTTGTCCTTTAACCTTTTTATTGGTGAGTTTTTGGGCGCGGTGCCATTCTCCGGATTCAGTTTCGGCGATGGCAATTCGTCTAGTTCGAAAGTTTCCTCCAGTATGGTTTCGTAAGCTTTATCCGATTTATCTGGTTTATCAATTTCAGAGGGACTCTTCCCTGGACTATCCTTGCCTTTATCCCTGTCGCTACTACCGCCTTTTGAAAACAACTTGTCCTTGATTTTCTTACCGAAGAGCTTCGAGGAAGACGCTGTAGCGTTTTCCTCTCCTTCCAAAGCGCCATTTTGCCTCAGCTCATCTGTTTGCAGCGTGTAAACGAGATTCTTGAGCTCACTGTAGTTCATATAGTGGTTTTGCCATTCCGGTACAGAATTGTACTGCAAAAAATGAGAAAACCTCATCAGAACTATGCGTTGTCAGCGATTCTTACGGCCTTGTGTCTACAAAATGATCAATCAGTTGTAATGACTCTCGAGGGTCTGTTTAGAGAATGAAGCTCAGCCCGCATTATATTCTGCTATATAAAGACGTCTTGAGAAAAAAAAAAAAAAAAAAAAAAAAAAAAAAAAAAAAAAAAAAAAAAAAAAAAAAAAAAAAAAAAAAAAAAAAAAAAAAAAAAAAAAGGAAGGAGAAAAAAAAGAAAAAGGAAAGAAGAGAGAAATAGTCACGTGCAGCTGCCGAATACCAATACTGGAATTAATTCAACACCAATGAAAGGAATAAGTACGCTGCCGAGCCCATTAGTGGCTTTCTTTCGCCCTTTATTGTCGGTTTCCAACATTGGAAAGGGGAAAATGTAGGAGCCGGGGCCTGTGAAAGGCGCTGATCTAACTAGAAAATCTCGCCAATGTCACGGAAGATGTCGTCGGTTCGAGTCTCGATAGAGGTGTTTTTCATCTGAAATTGTGTTCCCGCGTTCGAATCTTTTTTGAATCTTTTACTTCTTTCAAATCAAATTGAAAATTTTTCCATTTAAAATTCCGAAGGAATTTCCAGTTGAAAAAAAAAAAAAAAAAAAAAAAATAATTAATAGTCATCGGTTTATTTAATAGCCATCATTATCAAAGACAAGCTTAGTTTCGTTTCTAACTAAAAATGATTGCGTAGATCCTCTTACACCCTGTGCAAGCCGCCAACCAAAATGCTCTCTGCCTGTTCAAGGGTTAACCTCAAGAGGTCGCTGGCAACTCACGCCAAGTTCCCAGCTGTTCCTCAAGAATTTCAATCTAAAGTCCCACCTTATGCAAAACTTTTGGATAATTTGGCACAAGTTAAGCAAATTACGGATAATGCCCCCATGACTTTAGCCGAGAAAATTCTCTACTCCCATTTATGTGATCCAAAGGAATCCATAGTATCTTCTAACCTGCATGACCTTCGCGGTCTTCAATACTTGAAGTTAAACCCAGATCGTGTGGCCATGCAAGATGCTTCTGCTCAGATGGCCATGCTACAATTTATGACCACTGGTCTTCCACAAACCGCTGTGCCTGCGTCGATCCACTGTGACCATTTGATTGTTGGTAAGAGAGGAGAGGCTCAAGATCTGGTCTCCGCCATGTCAACTAACAAGGAAGTGTTTGATTTTTTGCAAAGTTGTGGTAAAAAATACGGTATCCAATTTTGGGGTCCAGGCTCTGGTATCATACATCAAATTGTGTTAGAGAACTTCTCTGCACCAGGTCTAATGATGCTAGGTACTGACTCTCACACACCTAATGCCGGTGGCTTGGGTGCCATCGCCATTGGTGTAGGCGGTGCCGATGCTGTAGATGCTCTAACGGGAACTCCCTGGGAGTTAAAGGCGCCAAAAATTTTGGGTGTGAAATTAACTGGCCACTTAAGCGGCTGGTCTTCTCCTAAAGACGTTATCACAAAACTTGCTGGTCTTCTCACCGTGAGGGGCGGTACTGGCTACATTGTGGAATATTTCGGTGATGGTGTCTCAAGCCTGTCCTGTACAGGTATGGCTACCATCTGTAATATGGGCGCTGAAATTGGTGCCACCACTTCTACTTTCCCTTATCAAGAAGCCCATAAGCTATATCTTCAAGCTACTGGTAGATCTGTTCTTGCTGAACATGCAGATATCGCTTTGAACCAATTTGGATTCTTGAGAGCTGATCCAGACGCCCAATACGACAAGGTTGTTGAAATCAATTTATCTGAATTGGAGCCCAACGTGAATGGTCCTTTTACTCCAGATCTGTGTACGCCTATCTCGCAGTATGGTGAAAAATCTTTGAAGGAAAACTGGCCACAGAAGATCTCAGCAGGTTTAATAGGGTCTTGTACAAATTCCTCTTACCAAGACATGACACGTGCAGCGGATCTCGTGAGACAGGCTTCTAAGGCCGGTTTGAAGCCCCGTATTCCCTTCTTTGTGACCCCAGGTTCTGAACAAATCAGGGCTACTTTAGAGAGAGACGGCTTAATCAAGACGTTTGCTGACAATGGCGCCACAGTTCTTGCTAATGCATGTGGACCCTGTATTGGTCAGTGGGACAGAGAGGATATCCCAAAAAGCTCAAAGGAAACTAATTCTATCTTTAGTTCGTTTAACAGAAATTTCAGGGCAAGAAACGACGGTAATAGAGACACTATGAACTTTTTGACTTCTCCCGAAATCGTTACAGCAATGATCTATTCAAGCGATGCACAATTCAATCCTGTAACTGATTCTATCAAACTCGACAACGGCGAAGTTTTCAAATTTAACCCTCCTCGCGGTCAAGATTTACCTACAGCAGGTTTCGAGCATGGTAGAGACGAGTTCTATCCTGCAGCTGACCCAAAGCCACAACCAGATGTCCAAGTGAAGGTTTCGCCGGATTCTGACCGTCTCCAGCTGCTGGAACCTTTCCCAGCTTGGGATGGTAAAGAACTGAAGACTAATGTTCTGCTCAAAGTAGAGGGCAAATGTACTACTGATCACATTTCCGCTGCTGGGGTTTGGCTGAAATACAAGGGACATTTGGAGAACATTTCCTACAACACTTTGATTGGTGCGCAAAACAAGGAAACAGGTGAGGTCAATAAGGCTTATGATCTAGATGGTAGTGCGCACGACATTCCCTCCTTGATGATTAAATGGAAACAGGAGGGCAGACCATGGACAGTGGTGGCAGAACATAATTATGGTGAAGGTTCTGCTAGAGAGCATGCTGCATTGTCTCCGAGATTCTTGGGTGGTAGGATTATATTGGTTAAATCCTTTGCCAGAATTCACGAAACTAATTTGAAAAAGCAAGGTATGTTGCCTTTGACTTTTGCAGAGGAAAGTGACTATGATAAAATTGGCTCAGGTGACATTTTGGAGACCGTCGACTTGGCAGAGATGGTTGCTAAAGATGGTGCTAATGGTGGTAACCTTCGTATCAAGATTACGAAGCCTTCTGGTGAATCCTTCATTGTTAAGGCCAAGCACAGTATGTCAAAAGATCAGATAGAGTTTTTCAAGGCGGGATCAGCAATCAACCACATTGGTAATGTTAGCAGGAAACAGCAATGAGTGTTCTAATTATATATCACTGAACTTTATTTATTCAACGCATCTAAATGTTGTAGTACTTTGATCATCACATTTAACAGCGATTACTTTCTCAGATTGCAAGAAGAACGTTTGATAGATTTGTAACTTAGTATTTTTTTTTTTTTTTTCAAATATATATATATATATATATATAGTGTTACAAACCGCGAATTGTCAAGATTTTTTCTATATAGCCGAACGCGGTTGGAGGCTTAAGCTCAGTTGATATCCGCGATCTTTGTTTTCTTTGAACAAAGTATTAACTCGCCAAAATTCACAGAGAATGAATTCTTGTAATAGGGGTATTGGTTTGATATTTCTGGACTCTTCGTCTACCTGATCGCCAATGTTGAAAGAAGAAGTCAACTTGTCAGTACTCTGTGCACTAACTTCGTAATCAACTTGGAAAAAGCTGACGATGTTCAGTGTTTTAGTAATTTTGAAATACTTGTCAATGTTCACCAAAGTATATGGTCTGAATTTGTCGTCGTCTCTCGAATTGGCGTTGCCCTCATTAATAAAAGTCAAATCTTGTAGGAAGAGATTGAAAAAGGGCACTACTGGAACTAAAGTTTTGGATGGATTCTCCTCCCCAAACCGGTATTCTTCGGTGTATTTCTTCAATTTCTTCCTGTATATCTTGAAATTATTATTAGGGTGAACCACCCGTGCGAGATATTCATACAGATCGATTTCCTTGTCGGTCAAACCATCCCATATCCATTGAAGCCTTGTTATAGCATGATTTTGCAATGCTGTCATGATAGCTGCTAAAGAATTGAAATTTCTAAAGTGGGATGCAGCAAGTGCTATTTTCAACCATCCTTGCAATCTTGACGTACGCTCTTGCAAATGGATGTTGGGATAAAGAATGCACTCAATAACATAGTTGGACAGCTGGTTTGTAAAATTCACTATGGCGCTGACATTCGGTGCCAAACCTAAATTATGCTTTTTAGGTAAGTAATTTTCATCAAGAAGTTCAAAAGGCTCAACAGCTATGAAGAGTTGTGACTCAATGAGTGTCAGCTGTTTCGCAAGCTCTAGCGGATTTATATCAACCAGGTTCATATCATTATGCGCTAAAGGTTGAGAAACCTTGAGCTCACCAGTGACCAAGTCGTTCCACTCTAGAATTAGCAAACGAGTATCACTTTGTGCATTGAAGTCGTAAGGGGATTTGTTAATAGCAGAGGTAGAGTAGCCAGTAACTAGTCTGTAAGATATCAATAATCTCTCCATGTCTTGTATATTGCTTTTACTCAGTAAAGCAGATGTCCCATAGTTCAATACGGGTAAAGGTAATGACATAGAATTTCTGTTTTGGTTCGGTATGCGTGTCAATTCATATTCCTCAAGCATTTGTTGATTTACCGTGGAAGACCTGTTACTAGTCGAACTGCTGGCAGACAACTCTGAGTAAATGGAACATGTTCTTAGATGTTGAATTGATTGTGGTCGCAGTTGGTGATAGCTTTCTGGACGTTTTTTGTATTCTTTGGAATGCGGTGTCATAGTACATAATCGGGCTGCAATCTCCGTTAGCACCTTGGCTTCTATGGGCAGGAAAGAAGACAATCCTTCGTTAAAAAAATTGATTAACGTCGGTAGAATGATGTAATCAGATGCATAGTTCCAGTAGCATTCCATCCACTGTTGAAAAACTTTGCAAACGAGCTTTCTTCTGTTTTTCATTCGAGAAGCTCTTGAAGAATATTGGCCGTTCTTTTCATTAAGTTCATATTGGATTGATTTATCATTAAGATCGAATCTACAAATCAAGCAATCAATTAAATCCACTGTCGTTCCAAAGCTCCTGAAATTTAATAAAAATGAAGCAGTGAAAAATTCTTCAGGTTTATTGATTTCATTCGTGAGCTTGTAAACCAAGGCTTTGAATGACGCTCCAATTAGGGAACCATCCTTGCCAAACATTAACTGCTTATTCATAGCTTCCTTGTCGTTTATATCTTCTGATTCATTTGTAGCACTGATTCCATCTTCTGGGTTAAACCTGAACGGCTCAAATTTAGACTCCCTATCAAATGGTTTTCTTTCTTGAAAGAGTTCTTGCAAAAATTGCGTACCCTCAATGGTAAACCCCAAGTTCATTTCTTTACCAGCACGTATCGTGGAAAATCTTGCGAGTCCTTTTCGTCCGACACCAAATCCATTTTGTTCTTTGTTGACATTACTCATGGCCTTAGCCAGCTTTCCTTCATCCAAATTTTTCGTTAATCCTTCTGAACAATGGGAAATAAACCTCTCGGGTGTGATCCTCATATCTTGTAGATCCAAATATTTCCTCTCTTTACCTAACTGAAAATCACCGATTAACCTGAGGTAACTGTTACAACCCGAAACTGTATTAGCTATCAGTGTGGTCAAACTTGAAACGATGAAAATCAGCCTTTGCCCTTGATCAGTATGGTAATATAAGTCTTCTCTGACAAGCAATTCTGTGTCCTGAATTCCAAATCCTTCTCGCAACGTGTCCACAACAAGTAGTTTAACGCAGGAGACTAATTCAGATACCAAAGAAAGCAGTGGATCCAAGTTTTTGTGTACAGTATCGTCATAAGCATACTGAAACTTATCTTGTATGATTGAAGAACAAGATTTGCTAATGTACAATAGTTCTCTCAATAGGACTATGATTTGATGGACAATTGCCTCTAACATTTCTGCGCCACTTGGGTTGTGTTCAATCAAATCTAGTCTTCCTAGAATTAAACCAGCGTACAAGAACAACAAGTCGTACAATTCCTGCAACCGTTCCATGGCGGTTGGTGCTTCCACCAAATATTGCACCGGATAGTCACGCATGTACGTTGTTCTCTCCGGACCCTTTGACTTTTCCTCATTGAGATCGTTTGCCTTTTTCTCTTTATCATATACTAGTCTTTCCTTCGACCAAATCTTGAAGAAAATGAATGCCTGATCCAACACCTCATATAGCAAGTCTGTCAGCGTATCTATGTTTTTTGAAATGGTGCTATGCTTGTAATAGTCTGCTTTAATCATAAGGTTATACCAATCCGCGAGTAACTGTTTTCTTGCCTTTCGCACAAGTGGTTTCTGTCGTACCAGATCGTTAGATCTCGACACGCACTCTGTTTTTTCAAGAACGATTTTTACCCCATCCTTGACTAAATTGATGTAATTGTAGTTGAATGTTGACTTATCCGCATCTGAAGATGGCATTCCTTGTGGATTCAACAAAAACCTTGCAGATGCCGATAACAAGGGTTGCAATGGTGATCTTGAATCAATCAAGTCTTTTAGTTGCTCGTTTAGTTCCTTGTTGTTTTTCGATTTAACCGTATCTGAAAAATAATTGAACGGAACCCACCCGCGTTGCCGATTCCTGACAAGAGTCACTTCACCCCAACCTGATTCATCCACTGTGTGAACAAACGCTATATCATCCTTTTCAAAGGAAAGGCAAATAGATATATCATCGGGATTCTCTAGAGTCTTCGAATTAAATGAGTGGATGGCGATGATGAACAAGTAAGCAAAATTTTCATTGTCTAGTTGTAATTCTGTATTTTTTTTTAAGGTAGTATTTCTTTGCACAGTACTACAGTTTCTGCTTATATTCATCACGGACGACTGAGACTTTTGGGGTATCCCATACTGAGTATTTCTGGCCAAATCTGCGGTTGAAGATTTGGGCTCCTTTCCTTTTTTATTAACCTGCAATGACTCTTCGCCTTGAAAATCGCCTGAAATAAACGAATATTGCGAGTGCTCGTTGTTATAGTTTTGAAAATTGTTATCGATATTTTCTATGAAAAAGCTTTGAGTTTTGAAAGGGC
Organism: Zygosaccharomyces bisporus; assembly: GCA_003707595.2. Classification (NCBI taxonomy): domain Eukaryota; kingdom Fungi; phylum Ascomycota; class Saccharomycetes; order Saccharomycetales; family Saccharomycetaceae; genus Zygosaccharomyces; species Zygosaccharomyces bisporus. The sequence goes on from PPKA02000063.1 coordinate 26,530, forward strand.
TCAGATTTCCCTTACCATTTATGATTGCTGAGGTTCGAATCGCCCTGACGGGGGAAGATTTTGAGGAAATAACCATCGCTGTCCTTGTTGTCTCCACATTAGATACACTTATATTATCATTGCCCCCTTCGAGTCCCAGACCAGCAAACGGTTCGTCCATGGTCTCATTTGGCCCATAACTATAGCTTGAGCTATCCTCACCACTACTTTCCTCTGAATAGATGCTTTCTGCTGTGTAGTTTTCTTCGTTATTCACTTTAGGCGTGACTACGTCGGTCGTGAACGCAATGTTATTTGTGTTGTCAACTACGGGTGTAATATCATTATTGGGATCTCTCTGGGGAAAAGTAAAAGTCTTTGGTGGTACTGAAAGCTCATCTATCATCGATCCAGCAGTTTCGAAAGAGTCTTCAGTGAGATCATAGGAAGACTGAGATGAGTAATTGGCTTGCAACTCACTTGCTCGTGGAAAAACATTCGAATCTATGTCACGCTTCTTCATGGAGTAATTGAGGGGTTTTGTTGGCGATATAAAGTCTGTATCATCTCGCATAAATAAAGCTGTGTTCGCCTCGACCTTCGATGCCATAACCTTATTTTAGCCGAGTTTTTTAGTGAACTAGAGCGTTCTAGTTAACAGTATCGTAGTACCTTATTAGCGGTGTTCAAATTCTTAGGACTTTTTTTATGCCAGTCGGTCGGTCTCTTTATTTGCAATTATTTTGGAAGAAATGTCGAATTGAATACTTGATCCTTTCTATATATATTTAGACACATCTAGTTTTCCGTTTTGATTCTTCAGATTGACGCGTTTCGATCAAAGGTATTTTTTTTTCGTTTTCGACGATGTGGCTTTGTGGAATAAGTTGATCTAGATTATAATCTTACAATAATGAGGCAATCAATTAGTGTCCCGTCATGTTGAATCATCAGTTCTACGGGCGACCTACAGCGACTTTCGTAAATGACTGAATCTTGGCAAAGCGGAAAAGTTTAATTTGCAGAAGGAGCCCCTTGCAATTATCTGCCTATTCGTAAAGAAAGTGTGAAGATTAACACACGAAAGTGGATTTAAGTGATCAAACCTCATATGCGTCGAGAGCAGCACTGTCAAAATACGACTGTTCTCTAATGAACTGTATGCATGAACTACAAAAACTGTTTAGGTATAACCCCCCTTTTGCTTAATTTCTTGAATTGCCTGCAAGCCCTGAAGCCTTTCCTCATACAATGCAGCCAATTTGCTTACTTTACTGCCAGCCTTGATATCTGAGTAGCCTTCATGAGAAAATTTATTGTCTTCCTTCTTGACCGTGTTGTTTCTTTTGCTTTGTAACTGTCTGTCAAACTGAATGATGGTTTGATTTTTCTGTAATGATGGATTTTTGTCGTCAAATGCTAGCTGAGACAGACTAGTGTCGCTTTCGTTGTTAGTATCACCAAGTTGATCATCCTTAACCATTTGAGTGATGGTATCAGTACTGGGCGTCAAGGATGTAGATCTTGACCTGATATCGTCCAGCTGTTCCTTCTGTCTGAGAGTTTGTGCATTGTTAACATCGCTTACCATCGTAGAAGAAGAGCTCAGACATTCTCGAGAGTCACTAGGGTGAGCGAGAGTAGTAGGTTTTTCAAGAAGTAGAGGATTTTCAGACATCACCGGTTTTCTCTGAGTCGCGATTTGTACTTCATTACTCTTTGCCGAGTTATCTGATGATAAATTCATTGTCGATTTCCTTGGTTTGGGGGGTAGTGGAACTGAATTACCCTTGGGCGACTTCAGAAGATTTTCCTCTCTGTCTTTATCAATTCTTTTTATCGGTGACATACCTCTGGTTTTTCCCAGTCTAGCTCTGTCTATACGTTGTGTGATATTGGGAAAGTGTTCCAACAAATTTCTAATGAATCTAGTCCCTACTGCCAGTCTATCCGCGCTCATCATTGAAATTTTCTCTTGGCATAATGGTGGACATAGTGCCTTACTTAAAGACTTCGTATCATGTTTTGTCACGTCACTGTGAGCCAACTGTGCGATAAATAGCGGAAAGATAGTCTCTAAAAGATCGTAGTATTGGTTATGCTTAATTATGGAACAGAATGTCGCATAGGTGTACTCGAAATCGTCGCTTATCGGCAAGGTTATCAGATCTATGGGTATCAATGGCAGTGACTTATGCTTTAGAAAATGTAAGAAAACTGTTGCAAGTGAGTAAATGTCCCATTGCGACAGATCGATATAGTTGTTTCTTTCAATAACATCCAACAAAATGTTTACTCTTTTATATGCTCCAGGTTTCTGAAAGACCAATTCGAACTTTGTACTATCCAGCTGCAATCTCTTGAAGATTTTATCAAAGATTAATTGTCTGTACTGCCTTGTACCTACCGCAGAAAGTCTATTAAAGTATTCCTGGGGTACGTCGATGTATTCGCTGAACTGGTAATCGTACAAATAAACGTTAAGTGATATTCTCAGTCTGGTTATGTCCACTAGGGCTGAGAGATCTGTTAAGTCCGCCACATGGATTATCGAGGCATTTTGCAAAGAGTCCAGACTATTTTTTGATTGATTGAAATCAAGCAATGCATTGTTCCCCAGCGTCTTGATGTTCAGCGCATTGGTCAATACTTGGTGAACAGTTTTGATGAAAAAAGACTCGTGTACAATATACGTCTTTTGCAAGTAGGCGCGCAACTCTTTGGGAAGTTTTGAGAACATCTTTATGCCATACACCCAACTGATTTTCTTCTGTAAGAAACCTGATGAGAAGACGACTAGTATAAAAGGTGCTGAAGGTATCTTTGAAATCAATTTGTCCATAAGTTTGTCAATGAGCAAGTCGTAAACCTGCTTGTCACCTATTTCATCTGATGATGGCAAATACGTGGAGTCAAAAACGTAGATTGCATGGCCGGAGACTGGATCCACAGAGTATGATTTGAAAAATATATTGTTGACATTTATGTACAGCATGCTTATTCACACATCCAAGTTGTTTCCTGCCTCTGTTAACCTCTGTCCATCCGCCCTCAATGTTCATTAACAATAGTTTAAGATTGGATTACCTACATTGTTTACTTATTTTTGCACATTGAAATTATTTTGAGGAAGTGACACCCGAACACCACTGACGCGAAAGAAGCTTCAATTTTCAGTTAAAGTTTCGTAAGTTGGAAAAACCATAATACAATTGCCAATGTAAAAATGATGCAAACAGGAGATTTTGTCTACAGATCAGGATTGAATACCTGTAACTTGAACTTTATTTTTTACAATTCAAAAAAGAACATATATGTAAAAAAAGCTCCTCGTAGGGGGCTCGAACCCCTGACATTTCGGTTCCTCGCAGCTTAAAAGCCGAACGCTCTACCAACTGAGCTAACGAGGACGAGCTAACATCGGCCGTGCGAGGTATTGGCTTTGGTCAATTTTGGAAATTGATCACATAGTTTCTCTTCCATGCTTTGTAAGTCCTCCTTCCACATGTGAGTACACATAACTTGGTGCTGAATTGTTACTTTCTCTTTTCTGAAATACCTTTCAAGCGATATTCATCTTCGTCTGAGTGTCACATCTTTTGCACTTCTTTCTTGATCTCAATCGGCCCTTGCTATAATGCCATGCTCAAAAGACAAGTTTTTCATTGTATGTAGTATTACAAACCAGTTGTATTTCTTGCAAGTTTCTTAATATTCTCAAATACGCCCTCAGAGCTTAGGTTCGAGAGCTTGTGTTGGGCCTTATATTTCTCTCTCTCTGCGCTGTAGTGTGGATCACCCAATAAAACCTGTAAATGTTTGTCAAACTTATCTTCCGGAACCATTTTATGCGTGATAGGGCACTCGATTTCGCTTACTTCATTTTCTGTCCTTTTTCTTTTCATTCTGGTCTCCCCTGCAGCTTTCACCTTTCTCTTTCTTCCTTTTGTTTCTTTGTTCGTCTGAGACTCCTTCTCATCGAACAAAGATAGTGTATCCGACCTATCGATTTTCTTCAATGAAAGTTCACCAAAATTCAATGGCTGATTGTCAGTGTCTTCCAGTTCGATCTTGCCTACCAGTTTAAAATTTGTCCAGTCAAAGGCAGCAAACTGAATCTTTCGCAGATAGGCCAATTGTTCCTTTTCACTCTCGAGCTCTTTTGCATACTCATAGTATTCAGCCCTTTGAAAACACCTCCGCAGTAGAGTGCTTTTGTAGTCTTCGTTCTCGTAATCAAACGTAGGCGGTCCTAAAGCATTGCTTTTGACTTGTTTGTATTGATTTATGAACTGTACCAGAATAGCATTCAGTGAATGATCACTTTTTAAAAAACTGAACTGGGGACTTTCTGCAAAGTTTGCTTTCATCTTGTCCAAATAGTTGATATTCTCGTTGGCCACACAAAAGGCGGCTGTTGTTTTGATAATTTCCAGGTCTTTAGGAGAGATATTCTTGTCATAGGTCATGAAAGAGAAGGGATAAGGTTCTCTTGGTTCTGTGCCTTTCACAGCATCATGGTTGCGAAGGTATTGGTAATACTCGTAGTACTGGTTATCAGGATTAACGTACGAAAAAGTGGCATTGCCTTTCAATTTCTCCTCAAAAGCTGGGCCATGTTGCTTAACATGATTTGCCGTTTTGATGATAGCTTCTCTAAGGGATTTGTTTTCTTCACCAGCTGGCACGGGAATGCCATCCGGAACATCCATTATCCAAGGGAAGCTTATGATCGAGTCCTTAAATTGTTTCTCGTTTCTTTGTTCGTTATTTCTGTATTTTTTTTTTGGGTTCTACGCTTAAACTTTCTCTGAAGTTAATTGATGGCGGTCTCAAAAATCAGCCGAAACTTCAACATTGACGAATTTCTATAAATCAACAATAGAGCTTTTAATTCCCACTGAAGCGGTCGGGATCGTTTGATGGGAGTATGGAAGATCTGCTCAAAGTGAGAAGCATTGTGCTTGAGATCGCCAGCAACCTCAATGCCAAGGATTACGTGAACTTCCGGTCAGTGAACCGACTGGTGCATAATCACCACTTAAGTGGACTTACAGACGATGCTGTATGGGAGAAAAAGCTTACTTCTATGGGGTTAAAGGAAGTGTCAGAGATGGGTGTCGCTGAGAAAACTGAAGACATAATATCGTTCGATGATATCAGCGACAAATATGATTCCGTTGCAATCTTTGATCGTATTCGAACATTCACTACGAAAAATGCCAAAGAAGTATACATCAAATTCTACCGCAGTTTTCAACCGTATTGTATAAAATTGCTCCACAGCAATTTTACCCATTTCTTTCCTGACAAGTATGATGAGGATCCTCTAGTTCAGGCGAAGATTTTCAATTACATATCTAGATACAACAAATCCAACACCAATGACATCGTTCAATTCGAACGTATAGATCAGAATTTGAATATTTTGAAGGAGATTTTTGTGAATTCCGTATTGCAGGAAATGGAGACGAATTATACGGCAAAAAACTATCAGATAGTGGGTAAATTCATTCAAGTTCTGCTGCAATGCCACGAAGAAACTAATGCTGTGGAATTTTTCAAGTCCAAATCTGATCCATCGACCGAATTAAAAATCTTTAGTACCGTCTTTGACGAAGGCGGCGTACTCAATCAAGAGCTATTCGAAAATACTCTGAATTCAATTAGGGACTATCTCAATAGCAAAATTGAAATTGTGGATATTCTTTTTCAAGATCGATATCCCGTTATTTTGCAGTTTATTGAAAGTTTTATTCAAGAAAATGTATTGGATTTTTTCAATCAGTTGTTCGAGGCAGATGATTCCAGACTGCGATATATGCCGACCGTTTATTTTTTGGTAATTCAAAAGCTGTGCGGCGAATTGAGAGATTCCAAAAATGCGGGTTCCACATTTCACCAAATTGTGCAGGACTTTCTCAACATGTATCTGGAACCGAGGATAGTAGATTATCTCGAGCTCCAGCCGCGCGAATTCAAAAAACAGACGTCATTAAGGTTTCAACATTACAAAGAAGAAGTGGCCTCAAGGGAGAAGGAGACGAATGAACATATTTATAACTCTTTGAAGGACCAAAGTAAAAAAAAAAATAACATGTCTGATGACAAGAATGATTTTTTGAGTACATTTACCAAGATGTTGAGAATTCCTAATAGTGAGACTCAGAAAAAACAAGAACAACTTCAATTGGCTTATAATTTAAATCTGATCACTAACAATTTACAAAATATTAAAAGTTTGGTGAGCCTTGATCTCTCTTGTGAAATAATACGAGACGCGCAAAGCAGAACTGAAGAGATGTATAAATTTCATTGTGTGAAAAATGTTCTGGAAATGGTAAAAACTAAATGTCAAGAGATCTTTAAAGCACTTATTGATCAATTGGGAAATCATCATATCAAGCCAGGTTTTGAAAAAGCTACAGATTTATTGCAAAAATATAATTCGAACGACGTGGAAAGGGTAGAATTGAAATTGGAAGGATTTGAAACCAAGGTAGAGCCATTGGTTCAATTCACGGAGCTGATAAATATAGGTGACATTATTTTACAGATGACGTCTATTTTTTACAAAAACGAGTTAGTGCATAACAATATTATTAACAAAAATCGGGATTTTTTGAATGATGTAGTGCAAGCAAAGAAAAACTTTGAGACTATGTTAGACGATTTCGTCGCTGAAGGTTTGAATATCGGTATCAACAAACTTATGGATGAAGTTGAATTTGTTTTTAACACGACTCAATTGCCCGAAGATTTTAATCCCGTAGAGGAATTAGGACAACAGGAAATCAAGCCAACTCAATGTGCGGTGAAAGTTGTGGAACTACTATCAAACCATTGTTTTTTATTGACTGGTGCTACTGACAAAGGCACAATTGATGTTTACCAACAAGAGATTGCGGAAAGATTTTTCAATGAGGTCGTCAAACATGTTAAAAAGAGCCTCATTTCCACCGATGGGGCGATTTTCCTCATCTGTGACCTCAACTACTACTATGATTTCATCGCCTACAAATTGAGACAGAAGCGCGTAGTGCCCCTTTTCGTTGCATTGAAAAATGTAGGTCAACTATACATCATCTCAGGCAAGGACTCGAAGGAGCTGGGCAAAATGATCTGCGATATAAATAGATTTAAAGGGGTGTTCTCGCAGGAAGAGATCTATGAATTTGTGGAAAGAAGAAGCGATTGGGTACGAGTGAGAAGAGATGTGGAAAAAGTTATGTATGGCTTAGGCTTAAAAGATTGTGTTATTATGTGAAGCACACCGTTTAAGGAGCAAATTCAGATTTTGTTGTATCATACTAAAATTGTGTCAAAGTTTAAATAGAAATAAAATTACATCTGCAAACTTGTGCCAGCAAATTGCACACTGTATAACATGCCTTCCTTTCTATACCGTGCATTTTTATGCTGCTTGTCGTCTAGTTTAAAAAACTCGAATAAAAAACTTTAACATTTCTTACTCCCACATACTTTATGCAATTCTCCCAGTCGGCATTGCTAAAATTATTGAGCGTTTCGTTGTAAATATTGCCCCTCAGTTCCAGAGTCCTCAGCGTAGGGATTGACTCTATTAGTTTCATAACGTGCACTGAGAGCGTCAATTTCAAATTCTTTTCCCTGTTCGTTATTGACAGGTGCCGCAGACTTCTAAAATGAGGCCCATTGAGAAACATTTTGAATCTCTCACTGATGACAAAATGATTTGTGTATCGTAAAGTCAACGAATCGATTTTGTTACGGCCGAAATTCTCCAACTGAAAAGGGTACCGCCACGTACAGTCATCTAATGCCAGCGTCGATAGCTGCGGACACCAATCGTTTTCTTCGAAGGCTTCTATTTCGAAATATTGTAAAGATAGTCTTTTCAACTGTGTAAATGCCACCAAATGTTCCATATTAAACACAGACCCTGACTTCACCGCATGCACTTGTAATACTTGTAATTGGCTACCCTCGGTGCTGTATTTAAAAAAATTGGTAGAGCCTGAGGTGCTCAGTTCAAGCGTCGTGAGATTCCCTCTGAGTAACTCTGCAAACGGGAAAGTCCACTCGTTTTGAGAGCAGCATGTGGTGAGGCGTAGTTTTTCAATTAGGCTTGCATTTCGGATACCGGCTGGCTTGCCCTCGTGATGCCAGACGGATAAGAGATCGCACCAGGAGGCCTTGACATGAGAAAAAAGGTAGGGTTCTAAGGAGTAGCGTATGGATCTTGAAGTCGAGCAGAGTTGTATGAGATCTTTGCGGGAAAGGTGCTCAAGAATTAGAAGCACAAGTTCATGCGGGATCGCTTGTAGAAAATGACTGAAATTGGAGTGCTTGGCACGCTTGGCGCTCTGCGCCTGTTCGTCATCACTGCTGGATGGTCTTTTCATGGTGCCATCGCTAGTGGTGAATCGCATTGTTGAGTCTAAGAAAATCATTCCACTTATCCATCTCGTTGTGTAGGCGGTCTTGGTTGCCTTCGCGCTCGTAATTCTTAAGTGTGCCTCGAGCCACCGCTTTCTCACCTTGCATAAGAACTGCTGTGTCCGCTACTTTTTGCCCCTCTAAAACTCTACCCCTGATGCAGTGGTCCTGGTCAAAGCGTGTCAATTCTTGGGTCTGACCCGTATACCTAATCTTGCAAGGCACCAAGTGGCCTTGAAATTGAGCTTGCGTGTCTTGTGTCAAATCTATACTCATCATTTGGCGTGTTGTGCAATCATGTTGTTCAAAAAAATGAAGCACTCTTTTCTCCGATGAAATAGGACAGAGGAAAAATAGGAAAAAAAACACATAAAATCAAAATGCAATACATAAATTATACAAGTCTCAAACATAACAAAAACTTTCAGCCAAGAGCGAGCCAAAAAGAATGACTCAAGCACCCTACCTTCTAGGCCGCATTGCGGATCCAATCTTTGCAATAGCCATAGGAACTCTGAGCTACTACTCGTACGAACGCAAAGTAGGTCGCCCTCAAGGTCATACCTTGAACGAATTGATTGGCAAGCGTTTCTCAAAGGATAATTAGTGTGTAGAGAATTGAAAGACTGAAATGTACATAGCAATTTCATAAGTGGAACGGTTCCGGGCAGCCATCAAAAGTGTCTTCCTTGAAGCAAATATCTTCATCCTGCTTGAGGAAAAGGGGTGATAAAATGTAAGAAGTCCTGATATGCATCAATTTGTCTTCGAGCTCCCGGAGACGTCGGCGAAGACGTAAGTTCTCAATCTCCAGCGGGCTTAGCTTTGTTGGTTTGGACCTACGTTTTCGTTTGAGCAGGTACTCTGTTGTGCATGCGTGGTCTGCCATCAGACAATTGTTACATCGCCTACCAGCACCGTAGCATTTACGTTTCAGCTTCCTACACCTGTCACACACTTGAGAACGTGTTGTCTCAATGGTTTCGGGATCTTGCTCCATCGCCAGATTGGTAGTGTATATCCCTTCCAAAAGAACAATACCCCCTGCGATGGGCCGCTAATACTAGCCCGCAGATACGAACACCCGTATATATATATGTTTCATATCTTTTGGTATAAACGCATGTGAGAAATGGTTACTACTGCCTACACGCGCCACAGCACACAAATTCTTAGAAGGGTGAAATAACAGATTGAGTAGTTTATCTGCAAATACCTTGGGGGGGCAATGATTACAATAGCTTGGTTTTAAGAGCCGAGAACGATGACATTGACGGCATCACAGCCTTTGCCACTGCGGCGTCTACGAGCCACAACATATTCGCAGCTAATACACGCTGCTCATCAGCTGGGCGCAACTAAGTTCCAAGTATGGCGAAAACACGTCAACGCCGTCCCCTCCGTTAAACTTTACTACTTTAATTGGTATTTTTTGTCGGTGCTCTGTCTGTACTGAAAAAAAAAAGGCGAGATCTGATAATTCGGGCTTTCGCCAGGTCACTTGATGAAAATTCAAGAATGGCAATATCTTTCAAAGTGAAAAAAAAAGGCAGGGAATAGGCTTTTGCTTGAGAGCTGGTTTATCAGGGAACACTGAGGGGAAAAGGAATCGTAAGTACGCAGTAGAGGCTTGAGTTTACACCGAAATTGGCTGTTACTGTTGTGGAAATAAGCAAGAAGTTGACGCACGGGAAACAGGGGCAAAAAACGGGGAAAAGAAACAAAGGAATAGCTGGAAAACTATACCAAAGCGGTTCATGAATCCGAAAGTTTTAGTTCTATCGATGGATAGCTCTACCAAAAAGCTCAGGCCCAAACGGCTCAGAGTACCCCATGCCTGTGACAACTGTAGGTTAAAGAAGAAGAAGTGCGATGGAAGGCGTCCCTGTAAATTGTGTAAAAACGCTGAGAACGATTGTATCTATTCTGACAGGAGAAGAAGCATCATGACGGCGGAGGAGTCGGAAGAGCTGGCTCCTCTTCCTCCTCGAGATGTGGCCATGAAGCTTCTTTGGGAATCGTGGAATAGGGCTTGTGTCTTGTTCAGGTTCTACCATCGTCCGTCGATTGTCAGGATTCTCGACTCGTTTTATGAGTCTTCACAGCAGTGCACTGAGGAACAGGCGAAGGCAAGGCCGCTCATTTACTCCATCTTGGCAGTGGGAGCACTTTTTGCGAAGGATGACCTGCAGGAGGACGATGTCACCATGAGAGAGTTTTACCAAGATGAAGGCGAGAGGTACTTTGTGGCAGCCAAGTCCATGCTAGACGTTACCAACATTAATGACGTGTACTCGATCCAGACGATGTTTATGCTTACCATGTTTTTGCAATGCTCTGCCAATCTGAAGAGCTGTTACTCGTACATGGGTATCGCTCTTCGCGCGGCTATATCAGAGGGCCTGCACAGGAAGAATTCGTTGACAGGTCCCACTCCAATAGAGGACGAATCCAAGAAACGGCTTTTTTGGACCGTCTACAAGGTGGACATCTATATGAACTGCATTCTTGGATTACCGCAGTCCATATCACAGAAGGCTGTGAACCAGGAGCTCCCGCTCGACCTAGACGACGAGAATATCACGACCGAGGGCTGCCTGGAACAACCGTGGGGCAAGATCAGCAGCACCGGGTTGAATAACCAACATACCAAGCTGATGCTCGTTTTGTCGAAGATCCACGACGCCTTGTATCCGATTTTGCAATGGAACGAGACCACTTATGCCAACATGCTGAGTTTGCAGAGCGATTTAGACAACTGGCTTTTACAGCTACCGATCCAATTAAAGGCGGACTACCATTTTGTTGACGATTCCGAACGGGAGGAATATTTGAAACCAAGCAAGCTGCTGTATATGGACTACCTCTTGGCTAGAATTCTGATGAGCAAGCCGTTTATTCATTGCATTGCGGTCGAACCGGAGGAGGCTCCCCACTATGCATTTCAAATTTCCGTGGCTTGGAATTGCATCCAGGTGGCCCACGAGGTCATTCACTTGGCAAATGAAATGATCAAGCATAATTTGTTGATTAGTGGTTACTGGTTTTCGGTGCACACTGTTTTCTACAGCGTGACATGCTTAATGTTCTATCAGCATTTGCTGGATCAGTCTTTGGCTAAAAGCAATGGAATGGACGTGCAAAAGGACTGCGAGCTGGGCGTGCACATTTTGATGTGCCTCAAAAATGGATCCCAAGCTGGTGAAAGATCTTTTAACGTATTAAATTCCATCTTCAAAGAATTTAACCGCAGGACTACAGATCTGTCTTTGCAAATAAGAGCCACCGTGGCGCCCAAGGAGCCTATGGTCACACCGGAGGAGCTGAAAATCTTTAACATGGAAAGTGATGAATATCTGGACAGGTTGCTGAAGGACTTCTTGCCTGGAGAAATGGACTTGGAGAGTAATTTTCTGGAAGAGTTTGACGTCTGATCGATATATCTCAGTTAATAATTATGTTTTCTCTACATATCGGAGCTCATATTCTTAATTTGGCGCGAGCCGGAATTCGCGTACTGTAAAAGAGAAGTCGCCAAAATTAATTAGAGTTAACCACAACTCCTAAAAGAAAGTTGGCTGCATAACTGTGTATCTTGGAAGACACGTAAACTTTATTGGACAGATAAACGGTAGGCATTCTTCTGTGCTCTGTGAAAAACGTCACACTGAATGATTTAAGGTTCATAACTTTTGGGAGAATTCATGACTGCAGCAGCTTCTGTGCTTTCATACATTTTTGGACTGGTATTTTCCCAGTAGAGTGAAAAGTTCAACATCATTCCTGTAAATTGATTAGAGAAAAGGGGTAAAAAAGAAAAAAATAAATTTGAATTTACGGTAATATCGTGAAAGATTGACTGACAAATTCTGACATACTTAGTACGAATACCTCCTTTTTCAGTAATTGACCGAATTCAAGACTGCATCTTACTCGTGAGTATTCCTTGGGAACATACTGCTTCAGTGCGCACCTTCCGATGGCTCATCTTAAATTTTGCAGTGTTTTTTTTTTTTTTCAATATCTGATGGGCCTCTGCCCATCACACCAGTAGCGTGCAAATTGTCCTTGCTTTTGTCGCACCCAAATGCGACCATCAAGAGCTGAGTTCGGATTTAGCGTCTTGTGGGTTACAATGCGTTTATTGGCCTATGTTGTGTCGAAAACAGTGACGCTCAGATGTTGGGGAAAAAAATGAAAAGAATTGAAGCACGACATGGCAAGAGCTGGAAAATAAGAATAGCTGGAAGAATATCTGGAGCCCCGCTCGCGACTGGCTTGCGCTGCTCTAGCTTTCATCATTACTAATTTATCTGTCATTAACGTTCTCATTCATCTTGATCCAGAGGAGCAATATAAATTCGGGCATGCGTGGGCAACGTATTCTTTTATTCAAGCAAAAGTATCACTCTCGTTCATGGTGTTGGGAAGAGTTTCGAAGAAGGAGAAAACCGATGGCTTGCACTGTGTCATACGCGCTTGAAAATTGAACAACCAGTCTTTTTTAATAAGAGCCTAAAATGCTATAAACCAGTGCTTACAAGTTGATGCCAATTCAATGGCATTGCAGAGATAGAGGGCTTGGAAACGGTCGGCCCTCAGGCTGTATTGTGTTGCAACTCTAACTTGGTATAGAATTCCAATCCGTGGGCTTGGACAGTTTCATAGCTTGTACTGTTATAAGTTATGTAAGGCGTGATATACATCGTCATCAACTCAATATCCTTTTTACACACAAAGTGGCGGACCTGAGTGTGAGACAATGTAAATCTCGGATTAGTTGATTTTCTCGAAAATTGATAACGTTTGACAAAAGATAAATTTCTCGGAGAATGACTCTCAGTGCTGAATTTTGGAAGAACTGAAGCATAACTAGTCCACAAACTTCAGGACGGAACTCCTTTTTACAATGATCGTGCCATTTCCTCAAGAACGAGTTTTGAAGACCCATACTACAATTTCATGCTTAAGATCATTTCAAAGCCCTATAGTTTAACAGAGAAAGCTCTCGATCATTTGTTGTATTTCCAGATAATTGAGTTTTATTGTAATTTTAGTCTTGACATTATCAAGCAAACTTTATTTTTTAGAGTTACAAGTGAAACCCGTCATCCTTGCGAATTTCAGAGCAGATATCCTAGTGACAGATCGGCGGTGTAATATACTACAGAAGCAATGCCATCTTGCTGCCTTTCTCAATTTTTTACGAAGCTTTTATACGTTATCCTGGCATGTCACATTTCTTCGTCACTATGTGATGCAACCGTAAAATAATAGCGTCTTATGGCCAGCGATCGGCGGCAAACGAGGGGACGCCAAAGTGTCACAGGTAAAATATACTTCTCTCCTTCACAATATTTGAAAAGTCAAAAAGTAAAGCTTGAACGAATAAGCGCCTCAGGTGGATTAGGATCAGACTTGCTCGAGTTTTAGTAGAAAGAGAACTCATGTAATGGGATTCCATGTCACGTGACACCAAGCTAATAGGGCAAAAGCTTAAGTTGGATGCTCATGGGATCCGCAGAAGGTGTGGAGTGATACATTTGACGTGCCCTTCATGTCAAAGGTTTTATAAGGTATATAATGACGCGTCAGCTCAACTAAAGACCAACAAATTAACCACTTTATTTTTCCAACTTGAAAACGCACATTATCAGGAAATTTCTGCACCTAAGTTGATCTTGAGGTGTTGTAGCAGAGCCATAACCATGTAGTTACTTCGATAAGTCAAGCTCTGTTCTTGACATTACTAAATAGCAGAGAGTGATCCGGAAAACTTGGTATTGTTTTATGAGCTAGACAATACCTTTTTTCTTTCCACTCCCGGGAGATTTTACAGCGATGGGGTATTTATCGTAATTCGACACATGACCACTGTCTATGTATCAGAGGTTCTGTATTAACAGTCACATTCTTCTTAGTGGCTTGTATATTAATTGCCAGCTTCGCCGGTCTCAACTTGTGATTATATCATGTGCGCGATTGCTTATTTATTCTGTGAAGATACACGAGAAGTTGAGTAGGCCTAGGATTAGGTTCAACATCACGAACTTCAAAGCGCAAGTGGTTTAGTGGTAAAATTCATCGTTGCCATCGATGAGCCCCCGGTTCGATTCCGGGCTTGCGCAATTTTATTGCAATTCCTTGCTAAGGAAACGTGTTTTTTTTTTTTTTTTTTTTTTTTTTTGAGTGGAGAGTTCAAAGTGAGTAGAATCGAATTGAATGGTTCAAGAATCACGATTTTAGCGGCCTTGCTGTGTCCAGCAATCAAACGGTCACTTTCACGGGCACGTGTTTTATGTCTTGATGTTTTCGTTTTCGCGTAACTCTTTCAAAATGAACGAAGTATATTGCAGCTTGAAAAGCTTGAACATCAAAGAGTTTCAAGCGAGCTTTCAAAAGTTCAATCAAGTTTCTGGATGGCTGGGCCGAACCTCTACGAAACCATTGCATCTTCGGATAAGAAAAGACATGATCTACTTGCATGGGTGACAAATACCTTTGATACACTTTACAAGGAACAAAATAAAGAAAGTAAGGATGATTATAACAAAAGATTAATACAGGTTGAACATCAACTGAATTGCTTTGTACGGTACATGGCCAACTTGGAAGAAGAGAAAAGTGTAGATTCACATTATGTCTTTATCAGGGTGGCACAGTTGTACACGTATTGCCTGGCAAAATTAGAGAAAGAATATGAAGGCAAGCTTTATGATGCGACAGAAGTGCTAGCTAACGTATTGGCCGAAAAATGTATTTCATTTGAAATAGAGGAGAGCGTTGTTACTAAAGAGAAGAGAAAGAAAAAATCAACTCCAAAAAAGACATATGTTTACTCGTCATGTAAGGACTTGGCATGTACGGTCTTGACGCATTTTTTCGAAACTTTCGGTAATAAACTGTCTGCGTTGGCACCACTAGTCGCAGATAGCGTTTTCAAAAATTTGAAAAAAATGCTTGAGAAGACGAAGTACATTCACGCTACTTTCATGACGTCGCTTTTACAATTGCAAGCCGCTGTCATGAAAAACACGCACAACATGGCCACGAGTAACACTTATTACAATAAGTTCTCCAAGGTGTCCAAAGTTATTCTAGAAAGTATCCAGCTTGACAACGAGGATTATCCAGTAGATTTTCTCTCCAGCATTGTCGAAATTTGGGCAGTCTATTTGAAGCAGGATCAATTCATTAAAGATCATCCTCATGACTTGAAGGCCGCCTTATGCTCTAAATTCTCTGATAGTGAATGGGGAATGTATGGTATGGCCAATGATCAAACTCGTAGTTACACAGCGAGGTCATTGGCAGAAATCCTGTTTCATTTTTACACTTTGAAAAATCTCATCACGTTGCCTGAAGTATGGCAAATATACGCCGGGATTTTTTGTACGAATATTGCGCGGGAAATTCAAGTAGCATGTTTTGAATCAATTGTACACTTTATTGGATTATGTTCTGCATCAGATAGTGAATTTTTTAGCGGCACTCATTATTTGGATATTGTAAGGTCCTTGAGCAGCGCAATATTTGATCACGCCGAGGTAAGAAACCGCGGGATAGAAACTATGTCGAGATTCCTTAGATATTTCGAACACATGCATGACATTTTTTTACCGCGAGTGTGGGATTCTTGTAAGAGTCAAATCTTATTTCGCATCATGGGGGGTGTCGAAGAGGAGGGAGAGTACGCTTCAAAATCGGATGCCAGTGTTAAATTTTCGATTAGTGCAAATACTGAATTCCAGTGGTTTACTCTGACGCAATTAGAGTTAGCTCGTCGCTTAATCTGTGCGTTGTCTTCGTCCTTTGGAAATGAACAGCATATTGTGCAGCGGATAAAAGAGCAACTTATAGAGTTCAGCACTTGTGATGTCTTCATAATTCGCATACACGCCGTGGAAATTTTAAAAACTTTTCTAATAAGTCTTCCTGAATTTTTGAGTGGAACCATCGAATCCCAACTCAATGCTCTAGCCAGTGATTTCAAACTTGAGGATGATTTTTCCTTTTCAGCTAACCATGGTCGCGCGCTGATAATAGCTAGTCTGATCGAGTGTGCCGACAAGGATTACGTATCTTATGAACTTATCATGAGAATTACAGTATTTGCAACAGCTTTTATCAAAAATCACACCACATCAACGGTTTCATCACTATACTACAAAGGGTTGATTTGCTGGATTTTACTCATTGGGTTGGTGAATTACAAGGACGAGCAGTATTTGGTGATGCAGTCGTCACAGCTTTTTTTGTTTTGGAAAGTGCTGCTAACGCACACTTTTTCTTATCGAGATCAAGATGAACTTTACAAAAACTTGGAAATAAGGAACCATGCCCTCGTATGCCTTTTAGCCTACTTAGGTAACGTGTCAACCAAAAAGGATGTTGCCAAGCAAGTGTCATACTTGTTGACAAAGTGTTCAAACTACAACCACTCGATTTCATTGAAGTCAAGCAGCATAGACAAGGCACTGTTGGTCAACGAATACAGATTACTTCAAGTGTACCTAAAGATACATGAGTACATCAAGAAAGATTTTAATAGTTCCTTGCTGATATTGATCATAAAGAATTTCTCTGATCCCAACCTTTACGGCGAATCAGTTTCACCAGTATTAGATTCGCTGAAGAAAGCAGGAACAAAAAAGCCTGAATCAAGAGATGCTCATAAGGAAGATCCAGCAGTACAGGCATCAGTTAATACATTGCTATGCCAAAACGATGGATTTGCATTTGGTTTGTCAAGCAAAATTTCTTCCTCAGGAGTAACTGGATTGACGATCAAGTCTAGTAAGGCTCCAGAGTTTAAGGTGGAACCGAATAGCATATCAAGAAACTATTATTGGTACAGCGCTTACGAAAGTGAAATTACCAAACCCATATTACCTATTCTGTGTTTAGACTACTTGATCATGCTTTATGGTGAGGGTAGCTACTCTGGGAAAGATAGGTACGGACCAAGAATAACGACATCCTTAATCGATTCTTCTATGGAAATATTTTCGTTAGTGTTTCCATATCTGAACAACAAAATCCAGTATTCTGTTATCGAAAGTTTAAATTTATCAATGTTTTCTAAACTGACCACACCTTTGAGAAGTTTAGCTATAGCTGCTAATTCTGCTGTAGCAATTCACGGTGCGTTAAACATTATTCAGGAGAAGGAGCTGCCGTTGGAAAGCAGTGTTGGTAACTTGTTAATGGAATCAGTAAAAAAAATAGATTTTTTCTACGATCCGTTTTTGACTTATCTCAAAGCAGATTGCATTGGTTTGATTACTGCGGCGGTTAGTAGAGGAGTGAGCAGTAGATCCTCGTCGGAATACATTTTTGAGCAAAGCAGCATTCTAATTAAAAACGTTGTTGACGTTACGGACCCCTATCGTAGGGTTCTTCATGCATTATCATTGTCGGCAATATTTAAGTACAACTCCCAAGTTGCGAAGTTTGGCCCCTTGTTTGAAGTTATATTTGCCTTATTAAAAGATCCTCATCCCATTGTTCATGCATGGTCGCTGAAGGCTATGCACATTTTGCTGAAAAAATATCAATCAATCGATATAAATGCTACCTCCAATCTGATACAGACACTAGAAGAAGTTGCTCTTGACCCTCAGTTTGGTATCTACGGCTCATCGATTATTCGTTACAACCAAAACAAAGAATTTGACTCTCACGTTGTTATTGGTGAAATTTTTTCTACCTTGACTGAAACAATAGGCCCCAGCATCTCTGAGCTTGATGAAATTGCCTTAGAATCGTTCAAAAATATTACATTTGGTTGCATTACTGCAAATGATGCTGTGAGTGAAGCCTTGGGTTTGTCTATCTATGAAAATATCGCAACTTTCAAGCTCAACGGCATTCTATGTGACGAAATTTTTATTAGTTTAACAAAAGACGTGATAGGAGGGTCTTTTATAACCGGTTTTGGTACTTCCTACTATAGCAATCATTTTATTGGTTCGAACAAAGTCATCCCCTTTACTACTAGTTTGAGAGCTGCGTTTGATAGCTTCAGACTGTTTACTCAACTCTTGAGGCTACAAAAAGGCGAAATTTTCGTGAGAAGCATGGATATTCAAAGTTGGAGGTACCTGACTTTATATCCAAATTGTGAGAGTGTTATAAATTACTTTTTGGCATGGTTAGAACAGAGTTACAAGTCCGACATTCATTGGTTTGAAAAGCTTTGCTTGATGTTCAATATGACAAGATCCAAACTATTTCAAGGTCTATTTCATAAAATTGACAAAATTTTAGAAAACGAAGGCTTCAAAAAAGTCGAAGAAAGGCAAATTAGAGGTGAGGAAGAAGAGTCTATCACAAAGTCTAACGTTAAAAGTGAAAAAAATGCTGGATTTGAAGGTTCCTACAGTGTTTGCTGGCTTGCCAAGATGGTCATTCTTCGTCTAATTTTATTTCTTTGCATAAAAGCTCAGACAGACGAAGAGTTGTTTGTTATTCTCGGCCAACATATACCTGCTTTGATTAAAATCTCTTTCCAGGCTTCGACAACCAGAGTAGCATCAATGAAAAGTATGGGTCTTGACATTTTGAACATTTTATTGAAGCAATACATGAGAATCAGTGAAGCAGAAAAGAACCTAATGATAGAACAACAGGAAGCCCAAATTACAAGTGCGCTAATGCCCGCTTTCAGCAAAGGAAGTTCACCAGATAATGTCGCCTCAGCCATCAACGTTGCGGCTGAGTTTTTGGGATCAAATATTGCTCCTTTGGAAAGAATGAGTAGAATATCGCATCTGCTTGTCTCACTTTTGGGGAACTTCAGCGACAAAACTTCTGATATCAAAGTGGGTGAAACTTCAATTATTACACAAAGAGCACGAAGAAAAGTTGAGCTTGCGATATTGAATGCATGGGCATGGTTGGTACATAGCTCTTTATCAAAGGAAAATCACGAGCTTTTTGTTTTCACCAAGGGCTATTTGGATGTTGTCGTTCCTTTGTGGATAATTTCGCTACGTGAGTATGTGATGGTGAAGTACGAAGGTGTTATAACAAAAGAGGAGTTCGAGAGCGGTACAAAAACATTTTTAATAGAATCACAAAACACCAAACTAGAACTCTATGAACCTGTTTGGTTAAATTTTGTGGTTGCTTTGGGATCCTTAATGGAATCGGATCAAAAATATATTTCCAGATGCCTTAACACCGAAGAGCTTGAAAGTTTTATGTTTATTTTATTTGCCCAATGTATGGAGGCTGTGGTAAAAAATATCGACGATCACTCCACCAAAATGAAAGTATTACCTGCCCTTCATAATATTATGAAGAATAGTTTGCCCATCAATAACTTGTTCGAGGACGATATTCACAATGAAATTGTTGGCATTTTGGATCGTTTAATGATTATGGGTGATAATAGTGAGAGAATTCATCTCATTTATATCATAAACGATCTTATTGTCGGATATACAAAACACAATGTAACCCACGAAGCATTTTTAACCGGTATCGATAAATTGTATGAGTTGCTGAGATTATTGCTTATGCCGATTGCTAAAATCCTTCCGTTCATCAAGTATAGCGCTGCTGAATGTGATTCCGGCTACAAGTGTCATTTAACAGAGTCTGATGTGTCGGTTCTTAGACTTGCTTTTGGTGTATTTGAGTCTAATGTGAGCAAGTTCGATGATCTTTTTAAACATGACTTGTATGCCTGCTTATTATTCATCATGGGAAGGATTTATCAGTCGGAAGTTGCTGATGCAGTTGTTGGAACTATTTTACCGCTTTTGAAGTCATTGATGAAAGGTCTGATTCCACGCTCTGAGGAGGTTCGCATGATTGATATTTTTTATGCGTCGACCAAGGAATCTATTCATCAAAACTTAAATGAACAAAATCAACTAGCTACTATCCTTATTCTTTTGAGTAATGGCTATAATGGTCTCAACGAATGTGACTTGGAGAGCTTTAGTCAATTGTTAGTTCAAGGACTCTGCAACCCCGAAACCCAGGTTATCTCAGTACAAGGTTTCAAAACAATCGTTAATTTTAGCTGTAAGTTTAACAGCTGTGCGGTTGCTCTTACGAAGGCCATGAACGCTTTGGGATTGACTTTAAGGAACGAGAGATCAGTTACCGTTCATAGACTGGCGTTGGAAATCCTCGGGTTTTTCCACAAAAGAATACTAGATGAGCAGCCAGACAAAGCGAATTTTGGGATCACGCTTGTGTTGCTCTTCATTCTCTCATCCTGCGATGTATGTCCCGATATTCGAGAAGCAGCAGGGGACAAAATTGTGGCCCTGATAGAGCTAGATCTGACTGCTTTTAAATCTGCGATTAATAATGAACTGGATGCAGAGCAGAGAAAAAAGATCGAAAAAATAGTGGAGAATTCATCGCAGTACAAGAGTCTCGACAGAAGTAGCTCTAGTAGCATTCCATTGAAATTGAGATTTTTTGACTGAACGATTGGTGTAAATTAAATCGGGCTTTATGAGTGTCTTTTAATGCGAGCTCGAAAAAAAAATTTGTGTAAAGCTAAATACATAAAGTGGGAACTTGACATCTTTTCTGCACAAGATCTGAAGATTACTTCGTACTAATTTGCTAGCCTCTGAATCTTGTTCATGACCTCGAGATTCTTGTATACAGGATTAGCAGGAGCCGGTGTTGGATCCGGTATTGCAACTTATTTCTGGGGCAGATCAAACTCTCCAAGTACAACTAATGTGGCAAGCCCTCCGGTAAGTGTGGGAGGACCTGCGACTCCTACTGGGCAATTAAATGCCGTTGGAAGTAACATAAATCCTGCAGCTTTTTTCCAGTATGGGTTTCCGGGACCTATACATGATTTGCAGTCTAGAGAAGAGTTTATATCATGCTATGACAGACAAAAAAGAAACCCTTACTGGGTTGTTGAACACATTACACCGGAATCCCTCGCTGCGAGAAATGGTGATAGAAAGAATTCTGTTTTTAAGGAGGACGAGGCTATCCCAGACGTTTTTAGAGGCAGATTAAGGGATTACTTTAGGTCTGGCTACGATCGCGGTCATCAAGCACCCGCTGCGAATGCGAAGTTTTCCCAGAAAGCTATGGATGACACTTTTTACCTAACGAATATGTGCCCACAGGTAGGTGACGGTTTTAACCGTGATTATTGGGCACATCTGGAATACTTTTGTAGGCAACTGACAAGCCATTATAAGAGCGTACGCATTGTCACTGGGCCTTTATATTTACCTAAAAGGGATCCGGATGGCAAGTGCCGAGTGACTTATGAAGTCATTGGGGATCCTCCAGGCATTGCGGTGCCCACGCATTTCTTCAAATTGATCGTTGGCGAAAGTCCTATGAAAAATCCTAATTCTGATAGTATTTCCGTTGCGGCGTTTGTTCTTCCAAATTCAGTGATACCTAACGAGACTAAGTTAACTGATTTTGAAGTGGCAGTTGACACATTAGAGAGAAGCGCAGGCATCCAGTTTCTTCAAAAGGTGCCTAACAACAGAAGAAAAGCGTTGTGCAAGGAAGTGAAATGCCAAATTACAATTAGAGAATTTCAAAAGGCTCTACCAGCGCCAAAGCGTCCTTTATCGCTTCCGCCACCGAAGTAAATTTAGCGCAATGGATGGAGATATTGATCGTGCTTTAATATGCTACTATGCTATGTACAATTTCGTTATTTTAATGCCTTACTTATAAACCCCAGTCCATCAGTTGCGAAGTCTTTCTCTAGTTTTTTCTTATTTGTGTCGTTCATGGAGCGAAAATAGTAACTGAATATCATATGCCAATCAAGCAGCAGTTCCTTTTTCGAAACCCCCATATGATAAAGTTCTGCACAGCACCACAAAAATATATCTTTTCGATGACCTTTGACTGCATTTATAGCGATGTTTTTGAGAATTATAATCTTGTTTTTGTTGGTAAGCCTCAGTACAATATCTTGAGGAGATGAATGGTTGAAAGGATTATAGTCACATAAGCTGGCGCAGCCATCACTTTTTAAAAATATTAATTTAGCCAAATCTAAGTTCGTTGTATCGATATCAGAGTTCTTGGGCTTTCGGAAGTTTTTATAATGTACCAACTTTTTGATGTACAGGGATGCTAAAATTGTCCAAAGAGTGCTTTTATGACCCGGATCTTGTTTATGAGCTTTGATCAAAAGTTCATCAATTAAAGGCATTGATTTTTTATCAAATGTTCCGTTCGATGCTATTTGCCATTCAACTAAAGCATCGATTATGGAGCCATACGCCAATAAGGCTCTTTTTTGAGGAATTGTCGATACCATGTTAACTGCTTTGACAATGTTGTCAAGACTTTTGACTTTAAGCATGTGGGAAGTGATGGCTTGGAAATTCTCTTGAGAGTAAGAACCAAATGTGTCATGTATTTGCTTAAGAACACGATCCACTCCTTCGGTATCGTTAAAATTTAGGTGCATTTTCAACACAGATGAAAGAAATCTTTTGCTAAATAGCACATTTTGCGTGTTGTGTGGTAAAATATGGTCATTTACGTTGTCCATTACTGATTTGGCCAAAGTTAAATCGCCTCGTTTTGTGACGTAGTCTATTATCGTGGGCAAGACTAATGCATCATTGCTGTAAAATTGAGGTGATAACCGCGAAAGCATATCTTTGCAAGCCTGTTTGTAAACTTTGTTGTTTAGACAACTCTTCATAACCATATACAAAATCCTTGGATCATGGTCCGACAAAGAGGAGTAGTAATCGGAGATATTAATCCAAGTAGAGAAAACTCCAGAGGCATTTCTGGACTTGAAATCGATATGAATTAAATCGTATGCTGCAGTGATGCTTTTGGCTCTTGTTATCGTATCTGAGCAAAGGCTGCGATGGAGAAGTTCATTCAAAACCTGCTTTGTCAAAATTGGAGCAGTTTCCAAAGTCAGCGCTTTATTGCAAAGTGCAGAAGTTTGGAAAGTTGTCAATTTAAGTACTTCCCCTCTATTTTGAAACAACTTCATGATCTGTAGGTATTTTAAGAGGTGTAAATGATCGTGTTTTGGGTTGTGAAATGCTATCGCAGAGAGTATCTCGGATGCTAAGTCATGCCTGAGGGGTTCCGTTTTGTACAGCTCGTGATATAGTAGGAATATGTCTGCTGCTATAAGAGTATCCTTTGTGGAAAAAGAATCTCGGATGCAAAAGGTTAAAGCATCATTTGAGATGTGTTGACCAACTAGTGATTGTATTTTCGGGAGGCTCTCCTTGTTAAATAGCACCTCTCTCCTATAAAATCCTCTCACGGTAGAAGATTCTTCTTTATTGTTCTTGATGAATTGCGCAAATGTTTCAGGGTTGGCTTCGGAGTACAAAGTTTTGGTATGGGGGAAATTTTCAGCAACGTTTTGCCAGTAATCCCTAAAGGAAGGCTTGTCTTGCTCTCTTAATGTGCCTTCGTTGGAAATTGTCTTTAAAAGTTTATTGAAGTTTGTAGACGGGAGAGCTGTTGCAGATAAAAGCCGGGTTTTAAGAGCAAGGAGGGGTCGCTGGACAGGGTGGCTTGTTAAAAACGAGAACATAATTAATCAAGACCGCTTCTGCTCACACTGTATATGCTAATGACTTTAATATCACCATTGATTAAGTGGCATTAGGCGTATTTAGCTATTTTTTTTAGTTTTTCAAGATACGGTAGAGATTTAGAGTCACGTGAAAAAGTTGAGTGGAAAGAAGCATTGGTAGATGAATGCAGTCGTTTAAACATCGTGTCACCTTTTCTCTTTATACAAAAGTTTTATTCTGCTTTGTTTGTTTGCCAGCGAATTATTTCAATTGAGGTACTAAGGTTGGGTGATTTCTGAAATCTTCTGAAGACCATGTCAAACTCTATATAATGCATGACTTAGATGTAATGGAGTTTTAATCTGGTGTGATTAAGTGGAGTGGATCTAAAGATGTCAGCACCAAAGAAATTCAGTGGTGTTAATCTATCATATTGCTTTTATTGAAATCACTTGTTGGCAATGCTCATCAATTGAATATATAGTGTTTAAAAATCGTTTTTGATTTTAACCTACCGAAAATAGGAGTACCAGCTCAGCAATTCGAATAATAGGCTTGAAATATTCTTGTAGAGGAGAATTTACAGTATGAAATTGGATTATGACATTGTTTGGTATATGATCTTAGATTGTTTTATCACGCAACATTCGCCTACTAATGCATATGTTGAAGCGCAATCAACCTGCTAATAAAGCGGCTTCGCGCTCAAATTTTTGGTTGCGTCGCATTTGTTACAGTATGAACCATCTAGCGCTGTCACGACGCAGATGTAGCAGTAAATACTATTACAGCATGCCATTGAGTAGGGATTCACCGGGAATTCTCCACAATGCGGACATACCTCTGCTTTTACCCTGTTGTCTGCAGTCCGTTTGGGTTTTGCTTTGAGCCATGCAGCATTGTTGAGAAGTGTCATGTTGAAAATTTCCAGAATAGCATTCCAAAGTAGCTGCCTATTTTGAAACTCTATACCAGCATAGACAGTATTTTGGTAGAAATCCTTGGAATCAATAGTATCTGTCGTGGATATTACGCCGAATAGCCTGTGTAGCGGTGATAAGAAAGAGGGCGTTTTGGAGGACGCGCACATGAGAAAATGTAAAGTGTTGAACAGATCGAAGTGCACGTAAATGTTTGTAATGAGGGAGTAAATTCGAAGAGCCCATTGCTTGCCTGAATTGAATACGGCATGTGAAAGTTTCGTTTGCAAATAGTTTGTGAAGACGGTAATTAAAAATAATGTTCTTTTTCGACACTTGAAGCTGACGCCGGATAGAGCTGATGCATACGTAGTGGTGGTGTAAGATTGTGTTAGATAAGTTGCACCGAAATAAAAGACTAAGGTATCAATTAGGAATTTAAATTCTTCTTTGTACTTCTCTGGTTGGATGTGTGTTTCAAAATCTCTCCACATTAGGCTGTGAATCTCATTTTCTAGTTCTGTTGAATCTAATTGAGCTACACGGGACATGGCGACAACGCATACAGCTGCTTGCCAAGTTTGTTGATTGTTATTACAGTTGGTTTATTTTGGTTTGTAAACAACGTTGTAGTTATTACCTAAAAATTCTGACCTAAAATTTAGAAAAGTTTTTGACTAAGGCCGAACTTCGGAATATTTATGGAGCATAAAAGACTCAAGGGCTTTTTGTTTCGTTGAGATGAGGTTGTCAGTAGAAATGGAGAATTCCCTTGGGGGTAATCGAAAGTAGGTACAAATCATCGACTTCTTTTCTTACATAAGCTTCATAAAGAAAGGAAAAGGTAGGAGGAAGAAGGCACGGAAGTTTTAGGGGATATTGATCCTGTTGCGAGATAGTCTTCTCAGCTGGTTTTTCATTCGTTGTGGAGTTTTGCATTATGGTCTCCTCCAAATATAGCTATACGACTTCTGGTGGTCATGAAGAGAATGAAAAGAGAGCTTTGAGGTCGTGTGTAAGATGTCGTAAGAATAAGACGAAATGTGATTCTATGGAGAGGAGGCCGAATCCTTGCACTAGTTGCATGAGGAAAGGTGTGGACTGCCACCTCGACTATGTGACGCCGCCTCAGCGGTCGAAAGAGATGAAGTCTTTGTACGAAAGTATTAGGTTTGCTAGTGACAAGATTAGTACTCTTTGCATGGTGTATGACGATTTTATGAAGAAGTTTCATTTAAACCATATGAGAGGAACTAGAAGGGGTATTGATTGTAATAAGTATCCTACTCGCATCTTAAAGGTTAGGGAGCAGTTCTTCAGTTTTAATTTGAATCCTGTAGATGGATCGTTATACATTAATAATTTCAGAATTAGAAGTGATTTTTTGAAGCAGTCATTTGGGAATTTTAGACAGGTGGTGAGTAGCTTGATAAAAATCTATTTCAAATGGGAAAAAATTGGAGGAGTTACCGAGGAGAAGGCCGAGGCGTTTGTTGCCCAGCTAAACCCACATTACCTTTTGCAGAAAAACCAATTGTTGTTATTGTTGTGTGTTTTGAATTTTTATTATGACATCCCGGGTTTGAAGTATCTGAATATCTTCGAGTATATCATAGACAGCTACTATGTGGGTGCATCTGAGAATTGTGAGGTTGCTGAAGATAAAGAAATTTTTGGGAGGTCGGCTTTGGCTAAGCTGATTTCTGGTAATCTGCCAAACGGACAGTTTCACAGTGAAGTTTTCATAAAGCATTTTACGATTTTTTTGTTTCTTAACATTATTTTATATGGGCCCGAATATTTCATGGGTTGCTTCATGGATAAGTATATCAGAACGCTGGAGTTTCTGAGAAAAAAGATTAATTTTGACAAAAATTGGGAAGTGAAATGGATAAATTTTTATATCCGTCTTTTGAATTTAGTTGAAGCTGTTTCACCAACGGTTGACAACGGGAAATACGGGGTTGACGAAGAGGAGATTGACTTTTTGTTTTCACTTGTGAACAAAGATCGCGAATTGGAAAGTGGGGTGAATGTGACGTTAGATTGTTTTATCTGCTTAGTGAAATTTGATCAATACTTGATAGAGCGAAGGCGATGGCCGGATGATGAGAGAATTCGAAAGAGTTTTGGTTATATTTGTGGTAGGTTGAGCAATGACTTAATTGATATTATGAAAGTCGGTGAAGGTGAATGTGAGCATATGGAGAGGCTCAGCTTCATTCAATTATTTTTCACGCAGCTTATGACTCTGAATAATATGTTGTGTGCCAACTATTGTGGTGGATCTGTTTTCCCGTTTGAGCGAGAGAAGGTCTTTAACGGATTTAATTATGAGATCTATGAGATTTTGCCTGAGGAGTTAGTTGAACGCAGCGATTGTGGTCAAATTGAAGGAAATTATTACTGGTGCCAATCTAAGTATGAGTTTCTGAATGAGCTGTTGATGCACAATGAAGATATGGATGTAAATGAGTTGATTTTTTTATTTGTGGAAGTGTCCGTGGGTAAGCACTGCTTGAGAATTGACCGAAATGTTAGCGTCTTAGAAATGTTGAGTAGAGAGTTTGAAGTTTTTTGCGAGGGCAAGGATATGAATTTGAGGATATTGAAATCTTCTTGCCGGTTAGTGTGGTTAATGTATGAGTTTGTGGTATTTTGGGATATGTTAAATCACATTGTTGTTTATGAACCGTTTTTATGGAATGCTCAGTTGCTTTTGGAAAACAATGGGTTACAATCTCAAAATGGTGACTGTCGTTCGCGGCATTATAGTGAGGTTCCGGCGGATGTATCTGCTGGTATGGATATGGTCGATGAAGATGCCGTGGATGAGCGTATATTGAAGTCAGGGGAGGGAGAAGATGAAAGTGTGGAAAGTGAGGAAGATGATGACGCCGCAGAGATAGGTGCTATGTCAGCTGGTGGTGATGGTCAGCTTTCACTAAATGGAGGTATCAATCATATCTTGCAAAATGTGGATTGGGTAAAGGAAAGTGCCGATGAAGTATTCGAGAAAATTCATAAAGTTTTGAAGTAAGGAGTATAAATTAAATTTCGAAAGTTATTAAGGTTGTTACGCTGTGTGTGTCACAGAGAGAGTTATGTTAGTGTGGTAAAGTGATTATTCTTGATTGGTAGTTATAGATAGTCCTACTTTGTGTTTTTTCAGTTGTTCGACTGTAAGAAAGATAATGATAGTATTTGGACCCAGTCTGACAAAGCTAGGTAGCCAACCACGAAATAAGAAAGCTATTCCTTCCTTTTCTACCGATTTGATCATACCGGACCAGGCGCTTTCATGATGTTTATGGGCGTTCATTACTCTTGTTTTGATAACATCTGCTGGAGAGCAAATTGTCGTTGCCATAAGACTTGCTATGAGGCTAGCTCCGAAGTGTGTTCTTTTGTGGGTGGGGTTCATTCCTAATTTGGTGACCATGTTGTTTTTTGCAACGTCGTATGTTACCGCTTGTGAAGCTGTCATGAGACAACCACGAATAAGGTTGGGTTCGAGACCCGTGAAGAGTTTCTTAAAACCCTCTTGTTTTATTATAGTTGTAAGTCCTGTGAGTGCGTTTTTGTAGCCTCGACGTTGTGCTACTGGTAGTTGGGTGTCATTTTGCATCCTGATGTTGACAATATCTGCAGGGTTTCCTATCAATCCGCCAATTGCTCCGCTAACCATTGAGGCTGGTAGTAGTATCCATGTGTTTGTGAGTTGGTGTTGTGGTATTAGGTTGTTTTTAATGAGGTCGTAGCATCCAAACCTGGCTGTTGTATAAGTACATTGGCGCAGTATTGAAGCGCTGAGCCCGGAATACAACCCTCTTATACCTTCTTGCTTAAGTATGTTTTCAGCCATTTGGAAGATGGTTGGCTTTGGCATGTGGGCAGCTTGAAGACGAACTTTTGCTAAGTCAAGCGGGTGTGTGGCTAGGCATGCAACGATACCTCCGGCACCGCCGTACCACCAAGGATACTTTATTTGTGATGGTTTTGACACTGTCATCGAGTAGTTGATGGATTGGAGGTAGATTCTATGATGTACAAGAGGATTATAATCAATGAATTGGCTTTATATGTATTAACTTTGTGTTGTCAAGTTTTTATAATATTGTTAGATTGTGTGGTCATTCTTTTTCAGTCATGGTGTGAGGTGCATGACTCTTTGGTAGGAGAAGCGAAAGGGTAAGTGTACGAACGTTTAGGTTAGTATGGTTATCGCGTTTCGCTTTATGGTTATTAGGTTTTTGAGATTGGGTTGTAAGATATTGTTTGTTACCGTGTACAATTAAGTAGTTTTGGTTAAGGCAAGGCTTGTTTGTAGTGCGTTTCGGTAGTGTTTAGTTTTTGTTTGCCCCTCTTGGGTAAGGTAATGAGCTATTAGTCACAGTTGTTATTGGTAAATGTGTAGTCGGTGAGATAGCCAATTGGTACACGATACGGGATGTTTGTGATAGCGGGATGCTGTTGTTGTTGTTGTATGTTTGTGTGAAGATTTTGATTTTCTATTGTAAGTACGGCTGAATATGTAATGTTTAGCGAAACCTTGATGTTGAGTTACAGATATACAGTAGTTGTGTAACGGGTAGGTACAATGTGTAGTTTGAGAGGCCTGCTCTTGTGTCTTATTTTGTAAGGTTGTTAGCTAGTTGCAAAATGGTGTGAACTCTAGGGTGCAAAGAGGTCCTCCACGTTCATCCAGGGGCCGCGCGAGGTGGCGTACATTGGCTGACTCATGGCTTGCCAAGGCATTGGTTGGATTGTGTCCGCGCCGAAGAAGCCCTGGCGGGGCATTCGTTGCTCGATTCGTTGCATGCCACTCATGCGGCGGCTTCGCCTGGGCGTTCGTTTCTCGATTCGTTGCTTTGTAACTT
>PPKA02000064.1:0-17851 GCA_003707595.2 Zygosaccharomyces bisporus
GCGTGCTTACCCTGCGCCAGCCCAGAGCAAAACGGCTATTACGTGGAGAACGGCAATGCAGGCACGGCACCCACACCCCGCACCCGCATTCCTCGCCTTGCTATTGTAAACGCAGCTTTCTGCGTCTTGCGTCTTGCGTCTTGCGTGCTGCGGGCCCTGTGTGGCGTCACCCTGCAGGAACTCGCGCGCGCGCGGCGGCCATTCTCATCCGCCTGGGCCTGCATGGCGTCATCGCCAGGGCAGATCGCCCTCTGCGTAGCGAGGAAGGGGGGCGCCTCTCGGCCCTCGCCTCTCGGCCCACGCCTGGCCTTGGCTCGCCTCGCCTCCGCCGCCCCCTGGGGCGCTTCGACGCCTGCGGGATTGCTTCCGGAACCCCGCAGCGGGGCATGAGCGCAGCCCCACTGCCTCGACGCAGGGCACAGCACGCTCGCCAGAGCAACTTCTGCGCGCGGTTCCGTCTCCCCGCGGCCCCGGCTCCCGAGCCGTGCCGTGCCGTGCCAGTGCGTCGCCACGGTTTCTCCGTAGCGCACGCAGCGTATCTCGTTGCACCTGACTGCGTCGTCAATCTGGCGACGGGGGTGACGACAGATGAGTACAAAACAAAAAAAAAAAATCTGGAGAGCTGGAGCAGCGGAAAGCCTAAGGGAGCGAGGGTGCGTGTGCATCAGCAACGCAACGCAGGCGCGCTTGCCCTGGAAGTGCTGCGTTTTCGTTTTCTTGGAAACCCTTGGCAGATCTCGCAGGCGTATTTAAGCAGCGGGATCTGGCTCTTTTCCGCCTCGACACGCCTTGCCTTGCGCATCCACACACACACACTCGCACTCGCACTCGCATCGCATCGCATACACATACATTCGCGCACCATGGGCGACAAGTACGAGCAAGAGTTCATAGAAGACGTCGACCACGACCAGTCGTCCGGATCCGCGTCTGCGTCCGCGTCACGTGACAAGGCGGCGGCGCAGCCGCACGTGCTCCAGGAGTACGAGTGCTACGACAAGCTCGGCTACTCGTTCTCGACGCGCAAGAAGTGGCGCATCATCACCATCATCTTCATCACGCAGCTCTCGATGAACTTCAACGCCAGCGTGTACCCGCACGCGATCTCGCTCATCTCCAAGCAGTTCCACGTGAGCACGCAGGCCGCCAACACGAGCCAGATGATCTTCCTCGTCGCGTACGGCTTCGGCTGCGAGCTGTGGGCGCCCTGGAGCGAGGAGTACGGCCGCTGGCCCGTGATGCAGGCGAGCCTGTTCTTCTCCAACGTCTGGCAGATCCTCGGCGGCAAGGCGCCCAACTTCGGCACGATCATCGTCGCGCGCTTCCTGGGCGGCGTCTCGCTCGCGGGCGGCTCCGTGACGCTCGGCGTGGTCGCCGACATGTGGGACCCGACCGACCACGGCTACGCCGTCGCGTTCGTCGTGCTGGCCTCCGTCGGCGGCTCCGTGGTCGGGCCCGTGTTCGGCGGCCTGATGGAGGAGCACCTCTCGTGGCACTGGAACTTCTGGATCCAGCTGATCTTCAACGGCGTGGCGCAGCTGCTGCACTTCTTCCTCGTGCCCGAGACCCGTTCGTCCGTGCTGGTCAACCGCGAGGCGAGGCGCCGGCGCAGGAGCGGCGAGGACCCGGACGCGTACGGGCCCAGCGAGCGCCACCACATCACGCTGCGGCACCTGCTGGTCACGTGGACGCGCCCGTTCTACATGTTCGTGTGCGAGCCCATCGTGCTGTTCTGCTCGCTGCTGTCCGGGTTCGCAGACCACCTGATCTTCATCTGCAACCAGTCGTTCGGGCCCATCTTTGCGCAGTGGGGGTTTTCGACCACGGCGCAGGGGCTCATCTTCATCTCGGTGGTGGTCGGGTACCTGATCTCGTACGCGCTGCACGTGCTGGACGTGTCGCACCAGCGGCGGATGCTGGACCAGATCGCGACGAGCCCGCGCGGGCCGGAGCGCCGTCTGCTGCTGCTGCTGTACCTCGCGCCGCTGCTGTCGATCGGGCTGTTCGGGTTCGCGTGGACCAGCATGGGGCCCGCGTACACGCCGTGGATCGCGCCGGCGATCTTCAGCGCGGTGATCGGCGTGGCCAACTACAGCATCTACATGGCGACGATCGACTACATGGTCGCGGCGTACGGGCCGTACGCGTCGTCGGCGACGGGCGGCAACGGCATGGCACGTGACGTGCTCAGCGGCGTGGCCGCGATGTATGCGACGCCGCTGTACGACAACATCGGCGGCAGGTTCCACTACCAGTGGGCCAGCACGCTGCTGGGCTGCCTGGCGATCCTGTGCACGGTGCCGATCTACATCTTCTACTGGAAGGGCCCGCAGATCAGGGAGAAGAGCAAGTTTGCGCAGGAGCTCAACGCGTCGTTCAACACGGAGAGGGAGCAGCGCACAGCGCGCGGCGGCGCGCGCGCCGCGCCTGGCGGCGGCGACGACGACGGGGGCCAGTCGGTCTCCACGCTGGACGACAAGGCCGACCAGAGCGACCTGCAGGTGTAGCGGGAGAGCGGGACGAAACGAAACGAAACGAAACGTAACGACACAATAGCTGGCACGCACGCACGCACGCGCAGAAAGAGAGAGAGAGAGCAATAGAGCAACGCACGCATACAGGTATATAGCTGGTTTGTAACGAATGCACCTCTTCGCACAGTGACGATTAATCAGACGCTCGCCGCTTCGAGTAAAGGGGAGGCGACGTTGTCCGCGGGCGTTAGTCTAATTTTTTCTTCTTCGCCTCTTGCCTAGGGCCCCTCCTCCGCACAGGCGCATAAAGACGGAGTTTTGCCGGGTCCGCGCGGCGTGGAAGCTGAAAAAAAATAAAAGGCATCCATTATTAATGGCGACGCACTCGACTGGCAAAATGCCGCTGTCCCCTGGACGAGACGAGATGGGATTAGCTGGCAAGAGAAGAGACAGGAGTCCTTTTTTTTTTGGTCCGGCAGTCATATCTATGTGGGTGCGGGATGGAGCTCGATAAGCACGCCCGTAATTTGTAATGTGCCTGTGTTTGTGTGTGTGTTTTTCTCGCCTGGTATCTTGGCATTATGCCCGCTTGCGATTTCGACTAGGCGGATTTGCGCGTCTGAAATCCGTCCAGTGGTCAGAGCCAGTGGCAGCAGGGTGTATTAGATTACAGTGTGTATTTTGTCAGCGGCGGTGCCACCGACGGGATATAAGGCTGGTGCCAGTCGCCAGGCGTGCGCAGTGGGCGAGCAGACCGCTCTCCGGCCACCGCCGTATCTGTATACTTTGCAACGCACATGTCGCTTGTTCACAAGTACCACTGCGCTATCTCGCCAGGCGTCACCGCGCCAGGCGTGACTGCGCCGGGCGCTATGGCGCCCAGAGGAACGCTACGTTCGAAAAACCAACTTTCAAGAGCGGGCTTCGAATTGAAGCACCGCAGAGCGCTCAAACCGCCCCTGGAGGATATCCCAGAGGAATCTCCCGCGGATTACTACTCGGAGCGTGCCCAGGAGCCCGGCACTGTGGTGGTTACCGAGGATCCGTTTGAGAGCGGGAGCGCCGCGCCGGCAAAGCGTGCTGCGGGCCATCAAGGCGAGTGGCAGCAGATGTTTCGCCGCATCCACGAGCAGAAATCGTACGCCTTTGTGCAGCTGTCGGGCGCTGGCAAGCAGCTGGAGCAGGTCTCCGCTGTGAGAAGTGGACCGGTTGTCAGCGAGATCGATCTCGCAAGGCAGAAAATCCTGCAGATGAGCTTCACCGAGCGCGAGATCAAGCAGTACGTACATACTTACTTCCAGGCGGCTAAAGACAGCGTGCTGGCGGGAGCAGACGGGGTAGAAGTGCATGGCGCCAGCGGCTGCCTGCTAGGCAATTTCCTGGATCCCAGGACCAATCACAGATCAGATGAGTATGGCGGGTCCATTCCAAACCGTGCACGGTTTGTGCTGCAAGTGCTGGACGCTGTCATAGATGCGGTGGGCGCAAGCCGAGTGGGCGTGTGCTTGTCGCCGTATGGCTCGTTCGGGCAAATGTCTGCCAGCGAAAAGACCGCCATCATATGCCAGTACGCCTACTTGGTCGGCCAGCTAGAAAGGCGTGCCGTGCTGGGTAAACGACTGGCTTATATCCATCTAGACGAGCCCTGCCCTGCGTGCACGGGCTCAGGATCAGACGAGGGTCGCTGCAAGTACACGGATGGTACCGTTAACTTTGTATATTCCATTTGGAGGGGTCCTGTCATTCGGGCAGGCAACATGGCGTTAACCCGCCGGTTGGTATGGAATTTTGGCTTATGGCGCTGAGGGACGTGGGCCAGCAAGCCAATATAAGGAGGTCCCGTGGATGAGCAGCAGGTAGGTTTGTTTGCGAATTGAATATCTGTTTATTTACTGGTACATGTGTCAGTGTTTCTTTCTTTTAATAGTAATAATCATTATTGACCGTTTTTTTTGAAATTCGACTTGCACTAGTCAAAGTATTCTAGTCGGATTCTTGTCAGAACGACAGTAAACTGTTGGTGTTCGTGAGTAAAATTACCAAAGGCGTGAGTTACAATTTTAAAAAATACAAGACACATTAAGCTCGGGAAGGGGCTGCATTGTAGTACGCATATGATATATTTTAAACATGCCTATAGGCCCATTTCGCTCGCAATAAGTTGCGTAAAGTCGCCGGCCGCCATTTCGCGTGCAAGGGGGGCACCTTGACCCGCCCAATGTGCTGCGTAGTCGTATCGCCCGGCTTTCTCGGCAGCATGCAGCTGTTTGGCAGCGTCATAAGCAATCGGATAGTCCGCCGGCTTGGGCGCTTGATCCCTATTTGTATAGGTAATAAACCGATTAGTTATTCCCCTGGCAGGGCGACCTGACAGAGCAGTGGTCATCTGAGTAAAGCACGATCTTGAGCTCTTGAGATTTTCACGGTAGCCAGCATTCGCAGCGGACTCATGGCATAGTACGTACGCGGTTCCGAGCTGCACGGCCGATGCCCCAGCATCTAACATCGCCCTTGCGGCAAAGCCGTCCATAATCCCACCGGCGGTTACAATCGGTAATTTGATATCGTGTAGCAAAAGACGCAGTAAGACCATCGTACTCAATTGTTGGTCCGACGAATCCGGGTCGAACATACCACGATGGCCACCAGCCTCGAAACCCTGAGCAATCACGGCATCGATACCTGAGTTTTGAATTTCTAGAGCCTCTCGAAGGTTGGTAGCCGTGGCCATCGTGTATATGCCAGCTTCACGCATCCTCTGGATTGTCTCTGGAGGCGGAATGCCGAAATGAAAGCTCACGACATCGGGACGCACCTCTAATAGCATCCGCAGCATATCAGGGTCCTGTAGGAAGCTTTTGTAAATTTCTTTGGTTTCAACAGGCCTCTGGGTGCCGGCAGCTTCAAACAAGGGCTTTAAATAGTTGAGCCATTGTTCCTCGTTGTCGTGGTCCTTAACAGCAGACCTGTGGCAGAATAAGTTAACGCCAAGGGGCCTCTCAGATAGGGATCGGGTCTCTTCAATCATTTTCTGTGCCTTTTCAACACTACTAGAACCGAGTCCCAACATTCCCAATCCACCGGCATTAGAAACAGCTGCCGCTAGTTGGGGTGTGGAAACACCAGCCATAGGTGCTTGAATAATAGGATACTTAATCTTCAATCTACTCAGAAACATATCCGGCCAACGTTTGAATTACTCGCGCTTTTGAATGATCTAATTGTTGCAACTAGTGGGTTCTGTTTCTAAATCCGCCTTAATTTTACACCTAACGAGCAAAAGCCATCTGAGTTAACTACCAATTGGGTGCAATACTTTTGCGGAACTATGTCATCACACAGAGAGGATGGTGTGTAATTGTAGTTCTTGAAGTAGTATAACTATCCCTCAACGATCTCTTGAGTTCCATTTACATCATATCAAGCAGCTTTTAGGGTTTCATTTTAAAACCTTAACATCTCCGCCCCCAAGTCTTGCATAGTACTTCAAGCACTTTTTCATTTGTTCATATGTTCAATTGTGTGACAGAATATCACTTTTTCTTAACAAAACGTATTCTTCAACACCGAATACTGAAATCAAAAGTGAAAAATGTTGTTGTCAAAGATCATAACTAATTTTACCATATAAAAAAACATTACGTTTGCAGTAAAATGACTATTTGCAAATTTTTTTCTTTTTTTTTTTTGGTGGATGTCTGTTATTATTTAGGGATTAACATACCTTGGAAGAAGTTGCGGGAAGCATGCAATAATCGTTTTAAACCAAAGCGTCTGGCCAAGTTTCTTCCTTTATTTATCAGCTTGCACATTTCAACACCTTTCTGCAAGTTTTTCTTTAAAATTATTGTGATCTCGAAATACTTTGCCATGTCTGCTCTGCAATCCCGCAATAGAAAAGCTTAAGATCCAGAAGTAAAATTGGTACCCTGTTCCAAGAAGGTCCTGCCGACCAATATTTGTCTTGTAAATCAGAAAATTGTATTGATTAATCAGGTTATGATATTGAGTATTTCCGGGAAAAAGAGAAAAATTTCAAATTGCACATACAAGAGCTAGAGCCACTTTTTCTTTCTTACTTGCAATCCTTCGAAAAGGGCGCTATATAAGGGTAGAAATGTCATTATTCTCATTCTTCAACATTAGTTTGTGTTGAGTATAAGGCCGGGGTCGTCAAACCTATATGATGAACTTGTATTGATATAAAGTGGTTTCTCCGTGAATAATCAGGCTCTATTTTTTTTTACCATGCCGTATCCCTGCACCAGTATTCAATATGGCTTGCTCAAAACCCATATTTTCAACCTATCGAATGAATGCTGGCCGCAAAACAAAAAGAAAAACGTCCCTCCCAATACATTGTCAGTTGTGCTTAGTTGGCTGATACGAGAGTAAACGGAACATCTTATACCACCAGCATCAACAGTCCTGGCACCTGGGAAATGCAGAGCATAATCTGAAGGCTTTTCAACGATGAGCAGCTGTAACTCCTAACTTTCATGATTGAAAACAATACACCGCATCGTTGCCGAGTTTGCGCCCTCTTACACATGTGTTTTCTTGTTCAATGGAGTTTCATCAGGAAAAAACTGGAAAGAACGGTACAGAAATTTTTAAAAGATCTATCAACATCATCTTTCAACTTACCTGGGAGTGCACTGGGCTCACATCTGACCAACGTAACGAGATGTTTTCTCTGAAACAGTATTTTTATTTTGTCTGTTTTTGCGGTTGCGAGATAAGAAAGATAATTTTTTGCAAAGAAGAGTTCCAGTATTCAGAAATACTCTAATGATTTCATCATACGTAGCCCTGTCCTTCGAAATAGAATCCCAAGCACGTAATAAATTAGAGGAAAAAATTTCTAGTTCAATCTCTTTGCTTGGCTCAGTAAATGATTGAACCCCCCCTCTTGTATTTTCAACTTCAGTTATATCTACTTGGCAATCACCGAGGTCCTTATAATAACTGACACGTTTCTTGTGCCTGGCACTTAAAGGAAATTTGCACTCGTCGAGAAGCTCCTTACTCAAGACTGGTAATTCAAGGTTTATTGATAGCTTCATATCGTAAACTTCTCCGGGCATATTTATAAATAAGCTCGACACATGTTTTTTCTCGATTGTTTCCCTCATTTCCCCGGTCCTGGCATTAGTGGTTTTCCTCAAGAATCGTGCCTTTTGAGACTTTGTAGTAACCCGATACATGGAATCCTTTGTCTCAGACTCAAGCCCTGGTCCTTCGTAAATGGTATGCATGTATCGTTTGAACATGTCAAAAACAGCTGCGTCAACATTCGGCTTCATTTTCGCTGGCCCACCATAGATAATAGGTCTGGAAGCAGATAAACGTAATCGCTTCTTCGTCATGGGGTTCAGCAATAGACCGTATTTAATCTCCAGTTCTAAGTTAGATCTCTGTGACGGAGAGATTGACATAATGGTTTGAGCAACCCAATTTTGCACATCCCTTGTCAAGTAGTCATCAACCAGCGCTAGGTCGCCGGTGTAAAAAGAATCATTGACACCGTCGATGGACCGCAAAGAATGCCACACAATTTCTGGATCGTCCCTACTTGCAACTAGATTAAACAATATGCCATTCTTTTTTTGGACAGTATGAAACGTGTCATTTCTGAATAATATAACGAAAGCGTTCTCATTTATTGTTTCATTTAGGTATTCCAGCCCACGCTTCGTCATTTGAGTTTCTGACTGTTCGAAAAAGCAGTTGACAGACTCATTCTGGGAACCTTTAGAGTTTAAAACTTCTTGCGCCTCATTACGAGAAAGCTTGGATATCCTTTTGTAAGTCGACGGATGTTTTTGGTCGTCCATTATCCAACCATGTACAACCCTAACACCGTATAGCTCAAAGATGGATATATTTTCTCTTTCCTTGAAAGTACCGTCAAATACCGGATCAAGGTGAGTCAATTGAGGCAGTACTTGCATCAGCTCTTCCACAGAATAATTACTGCGGATGGTGTCTTGGATAGTAATATTGGCTAGATTCTTTTCTAGGGTTTCCTCTCGACAATCATAATTTGATTCCTTGCTACCAATGATTGCAAGCTCCTGAATGAGATCTTTAAAGGACACTTTATTCTTTTGAACTACTTCCCGTAGTCTCTCGGTCACAATAGATTTGCGAGGATCAAGCAATAAAATATTGGCTAGAGCAGTCAGAACTGCTAGACTACTTGTATTTGAAAGGAGTATCTTCGTAGCGCAACCATCTATTGTAATGCTCCTAGTTAGAAAATTGATGTTTTTTTTTATCATTCCAAAGTGAATGTGGTCGCCTTTTATAAATCCTTTGTTTTGTCTTGGGCTGATCAGCCAGGAATTCGTTCCGTAGAAGAAAAATAAAAGTGAAATTTTCGGAAGAGAGGAAAAAGGTGAAAGCAGTCGCTCATTGATTTTCCCAACGATGTAGTCTCTTATTAAATATTTAAATCAGTTTCTCAGCGTATATTCTTCATGATTTATTTTTCAGGTTACAAACAAGTATTCACGAAATGCTGAAGCTTAAAAAAAGCTGCACCTCGTGAATTCTTGTTTTTAATGTTTTCACTTCTGATAATACTCTTCGACAAACTTCACCTTGAAAAATATTTTCACTTACAAAGGGTTCTGTTGCTATGAAGAAATTGTATCCCTCATTTGCTATATGAATTCTAATAAGCGAAGTATATTACGATCAATATACTTTCATGATTCAACAGAATGTTCCTTGGGACTCATGTTAAAAGCCTTTTAATTGCGTACAACTCCTGAACTACAAATTATTGCCAACTATCTAGTATGACTGGGAAAGACAAGAGAACATGCGACATGTAGGACTCTACTGCTCTTATGAAATTGTCGATGTTCTCCACCTTCCATCCGTGATAGTTTAATGATCAGAATGAGCGCTTGTCGCGTGCCAAATGGGATTGAATCCCTCCTCACGGAGTAACTTTTTTTTTGTTCTGCATAATTGAATTACAGGTGCTAGAAGAGGTTCAGCCTGCTGTTGGAACCTCCGCCACATCTTTTTACATTATAGCCCGCAGTTCTAAACGCTTGTGAAAATTCAGTTCTATCCCTATAATCCAGCGTAATGAGCTCACCTAATTTTTTGGCCTCTGACAGCTGCTTGGACTTTTCTTTCAGTTGCAAGACTCTTCCTGATTTTCTTTCTACCACTTAATTGCCTTTGGACATAATCTAACTCACCCTTCGCCATTAGTGTTCTCAAAACGATGTCAATCGTCTCAGCAGACCTTTCTAGGGGGTCACTTTCATCTCTCTCGACATCCATTTCAGCCTTTTTTCTGTTTTTTTTGGTAGCATTGGCCATCACCGTCTGTTTTCTGGCTATCGTCCTTGATCTAGTACTCATTGTTCTGTGAAAATTCGTTCCCAAAGTTTTGTTCTGTAGGTACTTAGCGTATTCTGGAGAAAGCCTGTCGGCTTCCTTTTTGAGCGCAGCAAGACCTTGGTCATAGTAAATCGGGATCAATAAAATTGACTGGTAATACCTATTCTTCAAGTCACTTAACGGAGGACCTTCACCCTCATTGTGGAAAAAATCAACACAAAGAGCATCTAACCAAACAAAGATGACTTCTATTTCCCTTTGAGTCAAAGGACGGCCGTATCCCACCACAGTAGAATTTCCTAGAGCTGACATAGCATTACCCCATAGAGATTTTGTACTTTGCATTTTTTTAATCTTAGCCATCGACAATGAAGGCAGCAGTAAACTATCGGCAGCAGTCAAAATTGAAGCCCATGCTCTTAACATGATCCTAAACAGAAGTGCTTGTGTGAGTTCTGACGCCAAAATACTCAGCGTTGCGTTCAGATAATCAAACAGCGGTACAATTGCATCATAAACTTCACTTTTCGGAGACATCATAGTACCATTGCTTCCACATACTGTCTTCAGGGTTGACCTGGAAAAAGCGAAATTAACGAAGGTCGAAAATTTATGAGCAATCAATTCAATTGCTCTATCTAAAGCCCTCGAGACCGTTCTGTATGCTCTACCAATGCAGAAAAAAGCATCCAATTTTTCGCTCTCCAGTGAAATTTCTAAAGAAACTCTTCCTTGAGTGTCCAAATCAAGCGCTACAGGATTCGGAAACCCATCGTCAGTGTACCTTTTGGCATCCAACAAAAAGGAACATTTTCCGCAGACATCATAACTACTCAATTTACGCAACTTCGCTGAGGGGCGATGCCAAACAGTCAACGCAATGGTACGCGTCTTTCCAAAAGGAATTTCCACTTCAAATTCTTCATCCCAAACAGGATTAATTGACTTACGTATGATTTTCGTTTTCCCAATCTCGCGCTGTTGTGAAGTATCAACAAGAGATAAAACCGGATTAGAAAGACCATCAATACTACTAAAGCCCCTGATGTTTTCAGCACCAATCACTCTGATCGTATAGAGCTGATGCAATTTCTGTGCAGCGATATCCGATACACTTTTGCTCTTTTGATGTTTCCTTTCATGTCTCTTAATAGTTTCAGACAACTCTTCCAAGTTAATCTGACCGTCCAAATCATTCAGTTTCTCTATTACAGATTCCAGATCATTTAAAAGAATACAGGTTCGAGATTTAAATTGGTATGGTCTTGGTACCTCCGTAGGCGAATTTTTTAGAGCACTCTTCATACCATCCACCCACGAGTTTTTCGATTTATCTGAACCACTTTGGTTTTCCTTACTATCATCTTCCTGCAGTATTTCAGAGCTGTCGTCAGACAGATCCTCTTCAATCATTTTGAGGATAACGCCAGCATAAAAATGTAAACCGTCAGAAAAAGATTTCAAAAGAAACGTGATGATTTTGGCTATTTGATAGTCATTACCCCATTCCAGATTCTTGAACAATCTTATTGACTCGTTAATCATCTTGAAAATGTCCAGTACCGAGCTGCTATAAGGAACTTCGGTATTGGCTCGTTCCCATTTCTCATTCTTCACTGATTCCTTTATTACCCTTAGCACCTTAGAACTAACTCCGTCGCAGAGCCGAGATAAATATTTAGTAAAAATCTTTTCTAAATTGAAGGGGAATTTCTTCTTGGGCTGGACTTGCTTATAGACACTGCGCAGTTCTTTAAGCATATCATACATTTCCAGGGCATCTACAGGACCGACATGTTCGCCACTCTTTGCCAAGGTATACTTATCAACCCGCTCGATCATAGTAGGAGCATCAGATGCAAATGCTTCTATCAGCATAGAAGCACACTCGAATGAAAGATTTACAACATCTAGTAATGGTTTGTTATACCTCTTTTGAATAATTTTGATTTGCTCAATGATTACTTCTCCAACGTTGTGAATATGCTGGATTTCTATCGACTTATCTTTCGGTACTTTGTCAAGAAGCGTGAGGTAAAATTCTTCACTGGCCTTGAAGACAGCCTTACGCAATTTCTTTGTCATCTTTATGTCAGCCGAATTCGTATGTTGTTTGTAAAATATCATTGCAGGGTCAACATCAATATACGTGTAATAAAAAGATAAGACTGGTGAAAACTTTGGTTTAGTTGGAGCGTACAAAGCAGATAGTAAGTTATCGATGGAAACCAAACATTGGCGAGACGTATGCGTTAGGTTCACTAGCCACTGCTTTTGATCCACGTCATTCCAAGAGTTAGTATTCATTTGATCTTCAGAGCGCAATATTTTTGAATGAATGAAATTAAGCAAATTCTCAGACAATTGTTCATTTAGTTCTTCATCCTGCAAAATACTCAAATTGGCTGCCGTATAAATCAAAGATGCTAAAGTGGAATAAAATTCCACTCTCCAGCACTTAGAAGCTCTGTGCAAAAAAAACAAAGCGGATTTGGAGAGATTCAATGTATTCATGGCAATGGAGTATTCGTGCTTGAATATCTTGCAGAGAAGAGCCACAAAAACATCCCGCGGGTTTTCTGGAATCATTGAATATGGTTGGCTGGTAAACCTCAAGTTTTTTTTTTCTGAATCAAACCTGTCAGTTAAATATGCAATTTCACTTAGTTCTATGTTAGCCCATAGATTGTAATCCTTTTCACGAGGGAAATCTGTAACTCTTAGGGCACCCTCACCTTTTCTGATATTCTCACCAGTAGTGTGTAATTCTTTACAATATATGTCACCTAATGGCTCCCTTATAACGCGGATGATATCCTTTTGAAGCGTTCCAGCTTCGATTTGAAACAATGACTGAAAAAAGCCGAGATGTGTAATTTCCTGTAGCTTGAAAGTTGGCTTGGGAGGAGTAACATCTTCTTCACGGGGTATACGATCAGAATGAGAAGAAGCTGAAGATGACGGTGAAGGAAAAAGA
This sequence comes from Zygosaccharomyces bisporus, assembly GCA_003707595.2. Lineage (NCBI taxonomy): Eukaryota > Fungi > Ascomycota > Saccharomycetes > Saccharomycetales > Saccharomycetaceae > Zygosaccharomyces > Zygosaccharomyces bisporus. The sequence continues at coordinate 12,817 of PPKA02000064.1, forward strand.
GTATCTCCCTTCTGTGGGGCACTGTGTTTTCTCAAGCGGTGTTTTTGAGGTGTCGCAGACTCCTTGTACTGCTGAAGCTTCTCTACCAGGTCATCCGGTATATTATCAGTTATATTAATTAGCAGATCTATGAAATACGACACCTCTTCATGTAGTTCCCATTGGACATTTCCAACGACTAATTTATTCAATTCTCCATTGGCAGCTTTGGTAAAATGAACAATAAGCTCCTCAAAACGTTCCATAGATTCCAGAATGCCTGTCATGCCAGGGTTCAAAAACATATCATTGTAAAATTTCAACAAGCTTCTTCTGAGATTTTCGTTCTTGACGTCCACTTTTTTCATTGCAATTCCACTCAAGTGATTCTCCAACCTTTTCAACGTTTCCTGTAGCAAGTCTACCTCTGTGGGGCACCTGGTAGCAGCGGCTTTCAACCCATTGGAAATTTGCAAAATGCGGCTGTTCTCCTCATCTCCCCTCAAGTTTCTCCTTGGTGTTCGTCTTATCATAGGAGGTGCAGCCGGTGGGATGGCTCGATACTTCTGGAATCGGGGCTCATTGATGTATTCCAACAATAGAAGTTTCAGCGTATAGTAATATAGTTGTGATTCACTTATTTTTGGTTTGTATGCCAAAGACACCGAAGGAACTCGCGCTCCCTTTTCCAACGAGACAGATCCCTTTGAAGATGGCGACATCACCACAATTCTTTGCCGACCGCTAGAGCCTTCCGATGGCTAACTTTGGAACTTGTGTTTTATTTGTTTTTCCTTCGCTCTGAGAAGTGTTAGCACGAGAAATTAATTTTTTTCACCATATGCAAATAAACTACGATTGAAAGGTATTTACGTCTCATAATGCTAGGCTCTCTTTATTCTCCAACTTCATCACATTAAGTCGAATTTACATCTGTTCACTGGATTCCCTCCCGCTCCCATCCTTCTGCTGACTTTGTTCTTTCTCAGCCGCATGGTCAGTAGGGGAATTTTCTTTCTCTTCACTTTCAGTTTTCGATGATGCGACATCTGGTGCATTAGAAATAAACTTAGACATGGCCTTGTTCATTGAAAACATTGTTACCTTATCACCAAATATCGGCTTCATCTTATCGTCACATAAAATTTCTCTTTTGTCTTCCGGATTTTGCAAGTTATTACGTTTGATGTAGTCCCAAACAGATTTGACCACTTGGGTCCTCGTGGATTCTGTTTCACCCAGAAATTCACTCAGGGGCTCTGCTAGTAAGACCTTGGTACGATTGAATCCACCGGAATTACCAGAACCCTCCCGTTTCTTTCTTTTCTTTGACACTGCACTGCTCTTACTTCTCTTCTTAGGTCCGTTTGTCAATCGTCTGGCGATAGATTCATCTTGTTTCCGTAATTCTTCGTAGCTCACAAGTTTCTTTGGGCGTTGTTGACTCTCCTGGAACCTTTCAACAATAATCTTATTAACATCCTTCCTGTGATTATCGAGATCGACGCCAAAAAGCTCCTGCAACGCTTTCCTTATTCTCTTGGGAGTCGCCTGGTCTGGATTGGCTGCACTCAAGATCGCGTCGATCATGGGAATGTAAGACTCAAGGTCGGCCATGGTTCACAGGATGCTCGAGATGCAATCGATGAGCTTTAGACTCTCAACTTAACATATATTTTTCGTTCGCAGTGAAAAAAAATGTCTGGAGACATATTAGATACATGATATATATCACAAGAGAAGCATAGTAGTAGTCACTTTCAGCATGAATTTTGTGAATGTTTACCCATAATCGGGAGAAAACCATTTTTACTTTGATATGTAATTTAGATAGACGAGATGAAAGATAGGCATGCTCGAAAAGGATGCTGACGTTTTTTATAAAGACAAAGCAAGACAAAAGACGAAGCAACAGGAAACCAAACAACCGCGATTGATACCTTCTGTATTTTGGACGCTTAGCTTGGCCATCCTAGGGACATTATAAAAGAGGCGTCCTTGAATTTCAAGACGTTGTCAATAACATAGAGATACACGTTTGAGTTTGCAGTTTTTTAACAAATCCTCAGTTCAGACCTTGACCGTTTTTTATGTTTTTCTTTTGCTGTCTTTCATTTTTCCTTATCAGATTTTTTCTCTCTGACCTATTTAGCGATCTTGGATCAAGAAGCTCTTCCTCAGTACCCTTCTTACTGTCGTCGATTTCTACCAGCCATTGATCATCTAGTTGCTTATTTTTACCCTTATAACCCCACTTGGGTACCCACTCTCCTGAAGCCTCATCATAAACAGTCTTCCCAGATTTAGCCTTGGGCTGAATTCCCTTTTTAGCTGCGAATTTCTCCCACTTGGTTGGAGGTTTGGGCTTGGGCAGTGGCTTTTCTCTGGGGAGATCACTGATGGGTTCTGGTAACTCTAAAAGTGTCACAGAGGCGCTCTGATCGCCAGAGCCCCCGACGGACTCGGTCGTAGTCTTCATCGGAAGTGACAAAATCTGGTTAATCAGCAGCTGCACATTATCACGGGTGAGCTTTTTGATGTTCTCCTCACGATCCGCATTTGAAGTATCAAAATCGTCCCCCTCTATCACATTAGAATCGAATACGGTCAAGTTTCCTAAGTCGTAGTTGACGGGAATAGGTTTATCCACAGTTACCGGCAATGCCTTGTAATCTTCAGAAGACATTTCCTTGTAATCCTTTTGTTTATAACTTCTTTCTGTCTTCGAAAGCTCATCTCATCTCGTCTCATCTTATCTAATTTTCAAATCCTCGCGCTGAAAATTTTCCAGCGGTGGCACTTCACGTGAGAAAAAGAAAAACGGCTCTTTACATAATAATTATAGCACAGAGCCGTAAATAGGATGAAATTGCCAGTACCGCTAAAGCTCAAACAATCTTCGTAAGACACGGCTAGAAGTCGGATCTTGTTCAAACTGCCAATTTTCCCTTACAAGCCGTTTTGCACAGTACCTTGCCTTCGAATACATTTGCAAGATGTCGTAATTTCTTCCCACATCCCGCTTTAATTTGCCCAATTGTTCCAGGTCCCTAATAATGGAGTTTTCACCACCGGCAGATATCTCTAAATACTTTAGAACCACTTTGTGATAATTTAAGATCAAAAATTTGAGTGTTTTATGGACCAGCTCAATGAATTGCGGGAGATCTTGAGCCATTTTCGTATGCATCTGCTCAAAGTGTTTTCTAATGATTTCTCTCTTCACATCTACAGTATGAGATGATTTTTGTCTCAAGTAAACCATGTAATCCTTTTTCAATGAATTGAGATCTTTAAGTTGTGTTCTAACGACATCGCAAAAGCTAAGAAGTTGCATTAGAGGCTTTTTTACCGAGCTTTCAAAAAATGTAAGTTTCATCATTACTGCCTCTTCTCTCTGTCTCTTTAACTTGTCCGCGTAGGCTGAACAGATTGGCGGTGCAAAACGTGCTTTCTCTGTGGCAGTATACTCGCTAGAATTGGCTATTATAATGTCCTCCACTTGTTGCCATAGCTCTGCCTGCCGGAGGTTTATGTCAAGAATGGAAAGCATTTCATCGTTACTTATTGCATTTTTAAATTGTACGAGACCTTGATGAATCTTTTTAAATTTGGAGACATGATCTGCTAAAGTATATTGTGTTTTTCTGCATGTTTTACTCACAACACTCAAAAACTTTTGTCGCTGGGGGGGCTCTATGGATTGAGCTGCTATAGTATCTCCAGAATATCGACTCGATGAGCCAGAAATCATTGATTCAACACCATTGGAAACCCTCAAGTAATCTTGCTTCTCTTCTCTCCTCTGCACTGGAAGCGTTTGAGATGATTCCCGATTTACTGAACCGTGGTTTAAAGTCTCAATTGATGAAAGTTCCAAGTGCGGTTTGGTTTGCTTGTCAGGTTCATAACTCTGGATTATTTCCATGGGTGTTAAGCTGAAGTCGTACATCGCATTCCCGTTAAATTCGGACGTTTCATTTTCGATATAGGTAGAGAAGGAGTTATATTTCTCATATGCTTTCTCAATAGACTGAGAAAAGCCTACATTCAAAGTTTTCGGCGATAAAGAAAGAAACTTTTCTAGGAATGCTAGCCATTCTGATATTCGCTCCACAGGTCTCTTCAGTATGTCTTCCAGTTTTTTATTTCCCGCGGTTTTATAGCAATATTCATACCATCGGTAAAATAAGTGCGGATTTTTAGACTTCATGTTCTCAAAAAGCTCCATTTGCTTGCGATGAGATCCCCAATAGCTCAAGTAAGTAGATTTAATTCTAAAAAAGTTTGTTTGAAAAACCTCACCAACGTTCAGCTGTGATAGAATCTTCTTTTGCAATGAACTGTTAGAGTTTATTTCTTCCCAGGTGCTCTGATCAATTTCTCTCGAGCTGTTACTACTCATGATAATTTCTTTCAAACCAGAAACAAACAATCGACTTATAGATGATATTGTCTCCAAGTTTCCAAATAGCAGAAATTCCTCGTTAGAATCGGATTCGAGGAGCCTGCTTCGGTAGCTCTTGGTCTCGCGAAGTTCATTTCTGTAAACCAGGTTGGCTATTTCTATCAGCTCTGCGTACTCATTCTCTGACTCATATAGTAATCTCAGTATACTGAAAACTGCTGTGATTTCAGGAGCGACAGACATCTTTGGTTCGGTTGGGACATCTTTGATTTTTACAGAGCTAGAGAATCGATCTGCGTTAATAGGAGAGTAATGTTTTTTGAGGAATGGTTCATTGATGTCGTCTAGACTCAAACTTGCGGGCCTTTTTGTTAGTTGTTTAGAACGTGTGCTTAGATCGTTAAAGCTGGATCCTTGCCCATGTTTGTGCAAGTGAACTTTTGGTAATTTGTTATCATTTTTGTGAAAATAATCATTGTCGTAATCTCTTATTGGCGTCATTGCATTAGAAGGTTGACCACAGAATTCGTTAAAAAAATCCGAAGTCTTGAACATCGTTTTTTCTGCTTATATTCTCATACTTGCTGGTCAAACTCTCTTTTAGGTCAAAGTAAAAAAAGGATTGTGCTCAATTGGAAGCCAACGTTG
>PPKA02000064.1:17951-52898 GCA_003707595.2 Zygosaccharomyces bisporus
ATTTGATTGCCATTTTTTTTCAAATGCTCCTTGACCGTACTTGGGGAAACACAAACGTTCTCATCCTTCATCATAATGTTTCGCAAGAGAGAGATATAAGGGAAATTGATGATTTGGCCCCAGCTAACAAAGTTGAGGTATCCTAAAAAATAAAATTGTATGATATATATGTATATATCATGTAAAAAGAAAAAAAAAAAAAAAAAAAAACTGCGTAAACTACTCTAGTGTTACATGTGAGTATTCTAACGCACCTCTTCCTATAAATTCTGTGACAATCTTGAAGCGATCGTCGGCGTTATCTCCATTATTCAAGGCAAGCGTAAGCATATCGTTCTTTTTGCTAATTTCTCGTTGAGCTTGGGAAAGCCTTTCGGAGGTCTCCAGCTCAACGATGCATTTTGGGCATTTAAAGAGTTTTTTCCCTTCTTTAGTATCCTGCTCTTCGTTGAGGCATCTTTGATGATATACGTGCTGACATTTAAAAAATACTATGGGCAATTCTAAAGAGGTCTGGCACATGTAGCAACTTTTATTCCTCATAGTAAGCTGCAGTGGCTTTTCTAAATCCAGAAGATCTTCAAGCTCTTTTTTTTTGCTATTCAGCTCTGTCTCATATGAGTTGATTAACTTTTTATTCCTCGATATTTCGTCTTGCTCTTGATGAACATGATTAATCAGTATATCCTGTACCAAACCGTACGTCGCCACGTTTGTAGAGCCAAGAATCCCAATGATTTCAACCACCGGCATTAAGTCAAATTCGATGACTTTGTTCAATACCTTTTCCTTCAGAACTTTTTCCCCCCCAATTTTTTCGAAGACTTCTTTGGAAGAGACAAAGTATTTGAGAGCCACACAGTAGAGATAAGGCTCTTGGCTCTCATGTGCCTCTAGAAAAGCCATACATTTTTGGGGATCATCAGTCAAAACCATGAATCTAAAAGTACTGAGCAACGAAGCTTTACCTCCCTTATCAAGCTCAGTTGCAATCTTCGTTGTACTATTCTGGTCTTCTAATGAATGGATGTCTATTTGATTCATGTGAGAAATCAACATCATTAGAGAGTTGTCGATGGGCTTCCCAGAATGAGAGCCTTTTACTGTGGCGTCTTCATTAGCCATGAGTAATAGGTTGCTTTCTTTCAGCATGTTTGTCGCTCGAGACCTCCAATCGTCTTGCCGTTCAGGGATATCGTCATTTGCCAATGTCAAATAGAGATCATAAAGTGTCGTGAGAATCACTTGTTTATCCTCCTTTGATCCCTCGTACCGCTGATAGCTTTCTAAGCAGGCTTCCAAAAAGACCACAAATTGAAAAGGCTTGGATATGAAGGAATTGAAAACTAACGAAGCCTTCGGAGGATGATAGGTTGGGGCTATGGAGGTTCTCGCATCTTCCTCATCGTCACCACCTGCCACATTATTAATATATTTGAGAAAAGTTCTGTAACTGTAGAATACTGTCTTCAAGTCTTCAGAAAGCTCATGTGAGGATTCTGATTCTTTAAGATCTGTTTCGAAGTTAGCTCTTTTGAATTTTCCAGTAAAAACTTCTATCAAAAGAATATTAGTGTCATTTGGACATTTCTCGAGCAGCTGCTTAGAAAATGAGACTAGAACCCTCAAAGTTTCATCAATAGATAAACTCCTAATATATCTGATAGCCCCATGAGAGTCACCCAAGGTATTTAAGATTATGTCCACTATGAGAACCGGATCCTTTGCAAACTTGCAAGCCATGTGATATGCCAATTGTTCAAATTTTGATTCTTGAAGTAATCCTAACACCAAATCTAAGTCAAACAAATTATCATCGGAATAGAAAAACGTTTCATCATCCATATCGCTCGTAATCGCGTCGTTGGAAAATTGGCCGGCCCTACTGAAGTGGTCAATGAAATACTGAATATCATTCTCCGCCTTCAGCTTGACCAAAGCGATTAACAGCAATGTGATATGATCAGAGTGAGAACGATTTTCCTTGACCAGGGACCACAAGTAATGGGCCAGATTTGCTAGTCCATTTGGGTCGGGCGATTCATTTATACCAAACTTTGATATTATTTCCGTAGTTTCCACGACATCTAAGCATTGGATGTATTGTTCAACTGCCTCACTCTTGCAGCCTTTGTTGTCTAGCCAATCCCCATATTTCTTATGAATCTCTTGTATTTTCAACGGATTCAATGAATGCTGGCTTGCCAGTTTTAAGGCAAATTCGAAAAGTTCCTTCTGGATGGCAATATCTAGCTGGTCTTCTAAGGGTTTCTCATTAATTTTGACTATAGTACCCTCTGAGGTTAATAAGAAAACCAAATTCTCATTACCGTCTATCACAGAAAAAATATCAATTATCGCGCTAGACATGAATACATTCAACGAGACAACTTGATTCTTCAGATCCAATATGATAACCCTATTGGAATTAGATTGGGAAAACTCTTCTACTTCCAAGACGGTAGATCGGGCGTACTCTGCTTCTACTACGAGTAAAATGTGGTCTATGTCAATAGGAAAGATTCTCTTTACGCCAGATAATCCGGCAACCACTGAACGCTTTTCTCCGCTTTCCTTGTAAATATCTACACAACTCTCCACACAACACATATACTCATCAGTGAAAGAGCTGAAGCATCCGCAATTGAGATTCACCCCGTGTAGCGAGTCCAACGTTGTGTCGGGTTGGCCTCTGTTGCGACCTGCTGTGCTGAACATCATTATCCTGCTGGTGGTTGCAGCAAAACAGACAGTCGCTTCAACATTGAGCTGCAGAGAAGTAACAGGTTCCCTGCCCACATCTTCATAGATGATCCTCTGTCTCGATCCTCTGTCCCGTAAAATGTCCCCCCTGATTAATAGGATTTTACCGCTTACAAAACCGACGCAAATGCATGTCACATCGCTGCTTATAGTAATCACAGATATTGGATAGGTATTATTTCCATTTTTCACTTCCACTATAGAGTGATATGAACCTGGACTATTGGGAAGTTTGTCCAGTTTGTATATTTTAATCAAAGACGGTTTTCCGAGCTCTTCTCCCACGGCTAAGAGAAAGCCTTGGCCTACAACTTCGAGATATGTAATTTGATAACCATCCTCATATGCTTGGAACTCATGTTCAATTTTAGATGCACTCAAGTCGATAACCCTTATGTGATTGGATTTAACAGCAAGCGCAAAACGGTTTGTGCCGATGGGTGCTGCTGCGGATAATGTAGGATCAGAATAGAGCGGTAAATCAGTTCCTTGCAACGGATCTCGTATCGGTGTGCTTTCGTAAAATTGAAATTGCCTCCAAGAAGCAAACACCATCGCGATTCCCGGGTTGGTTTCACTATATAACATGCTAAACAGACAATTAACACACCCTGTATGAAATTGAAATCGGCAATTGTAAAGATTAGAGCATTCACGTGATCAAAGAAACCTGAGTAGGTCACCAAACACTCAAAACTGAAAGTGCTACAGGGAATCTAAGCTGGCAAACACGCCGATAACTGAGCTCTTGGGAACACCGTCTCCCAACTATGTTGCTTTGTATTACTAAACGACAATATACATAACAAATACACGATTGACTCTAAGCTCCAACCGATTCTGATAAAAAGCGAACTCAATCACTGCTGGTGATGTGCTCATTGGAGGAAGCCACACCTGCTCAGTATCTTCTCTGTGGTCTCTGAGTTTGAGATCTGTCATGCATGTAGGTGCCAGGAACAATGTGCTCTGGCAAGTGCAGGTACTCTCTCAAATACTCAACACCGGCGTCAGTCAAGGTGTAGTAGTAGTATTGCCAAGAAAACTGAGTTTTGACGTAACCTCTGGAAGTCAAGGACTGCAAAGCCTTGATGACATACAAGTTCTTGGTGTCAATCTCATCGTGCTTTGGTTGGTTGAAGTCCTTTTTGGCGACAACGACACCCTCTGGAAAACAAACGTTAGTATCAGCAACATTAGAACATAATTTAATTGCTTCATGGGCGGCAGTGACGGATTTTTCCTCGGTTTTGGTTCAATATACCATCCACATTTACTGGTAAGCACGCGCCATTAGCATCAGCTTCTTCACTATCTCACATACCTTGAAACAAGTATCTGTGGATCTTGGTTCTGTCTTCCTTTGGAATCAACATCTTGTCTACTTGGGCTTTACTTCACTGGCTAACCTTTACTACCAAGGGCTGACTATAATATGGGGGCCCAATTCTCTAATATTGTTGAAAAGTTCCGCTTGGAAAAACTGGAAATCAGCGATGGACTGTGCGTCGCTTCCTCTTTTGCGTCGGCATTTGAACTTTTCTGAAAACTTTAAATTTTTTCAGTTGCCGAAAAAAAAAAAATGTAAGAAACAACCCATACACATGAAGAATGTCAGGATGTTCGGCTGCATAAGCAGTCACGGATATCAAATGTGTGATAAAAGTGAGTACGTAATACAATGAAAATACATACTCGTTACATAAAATAAAAGACCCGCTGCTCATACCGTAATAACAAGTAAAGGAGACTTTCGTCTCTGCTTTTTTTTTTTCGTACGATAATTTTTTCAAATTTTGCCGCGCAATTTTCCTCTTGGTCCGTCTCGTTGTGCAAACGGACAGATAATTAAAAGGGAGGTTGCACATTTTGGTTGACCAGTTCGATTTTCAAGCCGTAGGCTAAGGCAAACGCTCCCCCTTCCTCTTCTATGGTAAAGAGAATTTTTTTTTTTTTTTTTTTTTTTTTTTTTTTTTTTTATTAACCAAGCCAAGGTTCGTATTGAAAGCAAAAGGTAAAATGTAGTAGGCAATGTCAGTGAAGATGACCAATGCAGCACAAAACCCCAACGCACAAACCTTCATTTCCTGACATTCCACCAAGCTCTACTTTGGAATGAAAAATACCTGGCGCAAACCGTATTGGTTTAAGAATAAGAAAATGCAAGTAAAAAATAGCTTTGCCGCGGATCTTGCTAGCCATTCCTCACTATCTTTTATGTGCTATAGTCATGGAGAAAAAGATATATACTTTTCTAATGTGGACATTGCTTGTGTTTAATATATAGTATGCGGAAAATCTTGGCTAGGACAAGAAGTACGGATACAAATCCAGCTCCGAAAAGAGATAGGCGGCAGACTTGTCTTTGTGGATTTATGGCCTTCTATCTTTAATAGAAGGTAGGGAGCCAGAACAGCTAAAAGTATTGCTTAAGGAAAGCGTCCAAGGCGAAAGAAAAATAGATCTTTGATTGGTATGCTAATACATTTAATAATTAAAGAATTTGTATGCAGGTAAAAGAAAAATTTGCCCGATTCCTGAAGTGAGGCTTTTAAATTTATCACAAAGAATGTCTACCGCCTAGCACCGAAAAATGGTCTTGGCGCCTTCTTTAATATTTATTTTTTTTATTTTTTATTCTTTTATTTTTCGCTTCAGATCAGCGACTCGTTATCGGAATTTAGGGCTTATCGTAAAAAAGGTAGGGTGTTACGGATTGTCTTAGGGCTTTGAAGGGTTGATAATGCTGAAATCTTCATATCTTAAGGGTCTCTGCAGATGTTTAAAATGACTAGCAGTAGAAACAATAAAGTGGACCATTCGTAATCCTATGTCCCTGCAGCTTTTTGAAAGAGATCAAATAGATGTGCAATTTGATGATGCTTCTGAAGACGTTTACAATCCCAGAAATCTGGCGTCGTTGACTTCAGTTAATAGGCTACGGCATTCTTTGAGGCGTTTAAGCCTTGTTAAGTTGTGCAAGATATCTTTGACACATTGGTCACTTTTAATAACATGGTTATTGTTACTGCTACGTTTTACCTCCATCTATCGAAGACTCTACGACAAATCTGCGCTGCTAGCGACCATGTGCACTAATGTTTTGCTGTTTGGTATATCCGATTCGATGGCGCAAAGTATATTATGCTACTTTTCTACACATGTGGACCCAGTCCCCCAGGTGATTGATGGAATGTTTAGCAGACTACGTAGACCCCCCATCATAGACGATGATAATGAATCTGATAATCTATCAGTTTTCAATGACTATGGGGAAACCACGCTGGAAAGCGAGCCCGCTTATGATTTCAGTGCACCTGATGCACATAAGTTCGCTTTTTTCCGGTGGTGCTGCTTTATGTTATGGGGCTTTATCTTATCTTTCTTTCAAGTACCATGGTACAAATTTCTCAATTATTTCTACACAGAGGATCCTACGGTAGTCCAAGTTCTTGAGAGAGTGCTTTGCGATCAACTTCTTTATTCGCCCATCTCACTCTATTCCTTCTTCATGTACTCAAACTATGTGATGGAGGGCGGAGATGCAGAGACTTTTAGCAAAAAGATACAAGTTTTGTACTTGTCCACACTGGGATGTAACTATCTGGTTTGGCCCTTGGTACAATTTTTGAATTTCCTGGTGGTGCCGAAACATTTTCAGGTTCCCTTTAGCTCGTCAGTTGGGATTCTTTGGAATTGCTTTTTATCCATGAGGAATGCTTCCAACTCCATAAAATGAGACGAAAGTTACTTATAAATGCGTAAATACGGAATAAAGTCTTCTCACGCCAACAACGACATATTTTGGTCTTTCAAGATGTTTTTGTACTTCTTACTGCTACGTTTCTTCCTGCACAACTTTTTGAAGAAAGTGGGCACATGTAGTTGACCGTAGTAATTCAATAATGCCCATACTAAAATGAAAAACTTGAAGTTCTTGGAAAGCCCTGTTAGTTGGAAAAGGTTTCCCAAACTAGATTCGGGATTGACAAACATCAGCATCGTACTAATGGAAAGTGAGGCTATTATGTCAAAAATGAACCCGTAATTTTTTGACATGGGTTGCCTATAAGGAGGACCGATAGAAAGTACTACCGCACATAAGATATACTGGAAATTAGAGACGAAAAACAAAACAGTATTATCCGATGATTGTACGGCATCATCAGTACCCACAGTTGGTTTAATGTACCAAGTAGTTCTTTGAACGAGGAGCCATGGGATAGCTTGGAAAATCAAACATAATAAAATGCTGATGCTGAGTGGAATTAAAATTTTAGGTGAGACCAGGTTGGCCGAAGGCTTTTTTTTAGCAATTTTATGGTAAGGCTTTGACCAGGACATAAATACAGCGATTGGAATGATTAACAACAGATCAATAAACAAAAATTGGAAGTCACCTAGATTTGATCCCCGGCAATATAATATAGTAATACTGATAAATTGAATTGCGGAGTAAAGACTCATATATTGAAAACAGGCAAAGGAAGTGACCAAGGAGGCACGGCCTTCCTTAATAACGTCTAACACACAGCTGATATCGAACACCTGTGACGTGAATGGGGCTGCTACAGAGGCCTCCGCTTCGGACAAAGATATTCCAACATCAGCAGCTTTTAGAGCACCGCAGTCATTAGCACCATCACCACAGAAACCTACCACATAATCCAATTGTTGCAATCTTTCCATAAGCTCATGCTTTTCGTCGGGGGACATCCTTGCGTAAATACTGGTTTTCAGCAATACTCGATCTCTGTAACTTTCAGGAATCTTGTTATCATTGTCAAACAAGATCCTGAACACATCACCAGTCACCGCCAAGGTGTAACCATCAGAATCTCCAACAAAACGAGGTTCCTCCAAATCTAAAGTATCTTCGAAACAGTCAACATTGCGCCATACCGGCAACGAGTTTCCCATATCTGCCTCTTCATTAATCGATGAAACGTAAACTCTAGAGGACTCCACCAAATGGGATTCTCTACCAACTGAGATGGCTGTTAAAACGTTATCACCGGTGCACATAATTGTTCTGATATTCGCATCTCTCAGTGTTCGAAGCGTTTCTGAAGTAGTACCTTTTAATTTATTTTCGAAAATGATAAACCCCAAAAATTCCAGATTATTTTCCACCTCTTCCCTTGTTACCTTCTGTGAATAAAGCCAAGTTCTCTTGGGCAGAGTCTTTCCAGCACATGCAATAACTCTATAGCCGGTGTGCGTATACTGATGCAAAAGCTCGTCATAATTTTTGGGTAATGTATTTTTGTTACAAATTTCTGAAATCACCTCTGGAGCACCCTTGGTAAATGCCCAAAAAACATTATCACTGCTTGGTTTTACTATAACACTCATTCTTCTTAATTTAGAAAGAAATTCAAAACTTCTAATGATACCCAAAAAATTATGAGGATCGTTGTCTGTAAACCTATTATCAGCCTCGTTACTGTTAGGATGAACGACAGCAGGTATGATGTCAGAATTCTCGGGAAATATGTCACCCTCGTGACGTTTATCATACAAAGAGTGGAATGCATGTTCTTGAAAATCTTCTTCATAGGACCATCCAGTAAACTGAAACATTTTAAAATCTAAAGGATCACCAAGCAGCTCGTGATCAACTAATCTCAATGAATGGCAGGTCAGGAGTGCGACTAAAAAATTTTTATTCCTAAAGTCCATTGGAGAACTGCAATCATTCAATGAAAACTTGGGAAATAGCTCCTGTACGCTTTGTTGTAGTTTTCCAAAAGCAAAAGAATTATGTGAACTAGGTTCTGACACATGAACACCCAGAATGTCTAGTCCATCTTCAGTCAGAGTCCCCGTTTTATCAAAACACATAACATCAAGCTTACCTCCAACGTTAACTTTGGTCGGGGATATACAAAATATGTTTTTATTTTTTAACCTGCCAAGTGCGAAATTCGTACCTATAGTCAAAGTAGCGGGTAATGCCGGCGGCACAACAATCGTAATAATGTCTAAGGCTCTCAAAATCATCGTTTTTTTGTCTAATCCTATCTGGATAAAACGGACGCAACTGATAGAAAAACCAAATAGTGCTACCATAGTCATAAATCCGATATACTTGAATGAATCTTCATAAAACTTGAAATTAGTTGGTTTGGGAAAAACCATGGATCTGATCAGTGAGCCTTTGGTGGTGGAGAATCCAGTTCGAACCACCATAGCCAATGCGGCGGATTGAGCTTTTGGTATTCGTGTTCTGATTATTTTTGTCCCATTGAATAGAAATGATTTCGAAAGATAGCTTGAAATTTGTGTGTCACTAAAATCGTCGAGCAATTGATACATAGTATCTTCATTTGCTGGAATCTTGGAGACTGGTACGGATTCACCAGTTAGCATTGATTCATTAACAATACAGTCACCAGAAAGTAGAATAGAATCACAAGGGAAAACTGTTAGCGCAGGATCTGAAACCTCGTAGACGTCACCAGGCACTAGCTCGGAGGAGTTAACATGTGTCCAGAACTCCTCTCTCAGAACACGCACATCGCAATTAAAATGTGACATTTCCGCCAAGCGAAGAGAGGTCTTTCTCGTTTCAATCAGAGTGTCGATAATGGAGAGGAAAGAAATTAGCAGAATACATGCAGCATAGTAGTAGTATTGGTCTAGAGACCACAATATTATGGAAAACAACTGAAACACATAAAATGGATGCAATGCCTCATCGAACAAGATTTGAGATGTTGATTTAACCTTTAGGTTAATACTGTTTCGGCCAAAAGCTAGAATCCTGTCTTCACACGTACCGCTTGACAGACCACGATGAACAGATTGCAAATCTACCCAGTTAGGATCCGTCCAATTATTATTGCTTCTGAAGATGTCCTCTACTGGTGAATAGATGAAAGTAATATACCTATAATCGAAGGAGATCAAAATTGGTATATTGGGGTTCGAGTCACTAACATGACGAGAGCTAAGCAGAGCGCCAATGGTATCTTCAGTCAATTCCTTCGTAATAGGTAAAACAGTACTCATAGGCCTATTATACCATTCTCTTTTCACAGCCACAACATTAAAGTCACCCAACTCACTTTCCAAGACAACCCATTGGGCCTTACCTAACGGAACGTTGACACCGAGGAATTTTACTTTGTAATACGGCACCCATCTAACCAACAGATAGGCTATACCTAAGGTGCAAATACAAAGAAAGTAATAAAAATAAAGTCTAAATTTAGACGTGCGGTAACCACCAATACCAATGACCAAATCTTCCTCTGCCACATAAAACCTTTGGTAATACAACCGCGCGGGCAAATCGGGATAGAATTTTTCATGATGGCAAGGTTGCAGAAATTCTGCATGATAAATGGACTTCTTATGATGATTATTTGCATGGGATTCTTCAATATGAGAAGCATTCTCCCCATCGTTGTCTGAAAAACGATCACCTACAGAGCCGGGAAGGGATCCATTTATGGACCTGTCATTAAGCATGTCATCCCCATTATCTTCTAATTCTGATGGGATCCTGTCTCGCGTGCTGTATCTTGAGGAGCTTGAGGAGGAGCGGGCCGAGGAGTGGAAACTCTGTTCTGGATGAAGCTGGCGTGCCCGTGATAACGAACGACCTCTTTCTCTTTCTCCAAGGGCATCGTAAGAACTATGGCTATAATTAGACGATCTCAGGGAATTGCTCCGCACTGAGTTCCTTGCGGAGTTCAATCTTGATTCTTCTAACCTTTGTTGCTCATAGGCTGGAGTAGAGTCCCAATTCATATCGTAATCTGTAGCCTCCAGCGTAGAGGCGACACCTTCAGCTGCAGCAATTTGGTTCTCGGTGAAAAACCTAAAATGTTGGTTACGTGAAGGACTTCTTGAATGATTTGTCGAGCTATCTATAAGGGCTTCCTCTTCAGCTGACCTTCTACCTCTTCTACCCAGTGTACTTGACGTCACGGAACCCGCTAATACACTGCTGGACTGGAATGAATGGGGATGGTGAAATGAAACGATGGAGCTAGGAACTGTCTCAAAAGTAGCACCCGCATATGGCTCTGTATTGTTTTGTTCTGCATTGGATGAAGATGTCAAAGTAGCTGCAGTCGAGCCAGAGTGCACAGAAGAGAAGGAGGACCTACCTTGATAGTTACTATGAGGCTCTCCACGATGATCACTGGAAAGAAAGCGACTATTCATCGCTTGCAACCTTATAGAGAAACTCTCAGTCACTGTCCGCCTTTTTTGATTATTCAAGTTGTAAATGCATGCTTCCGAATGAACGCGTTTTGCTGCTGTACATATACAAGATGTGCAAAAAATTAAAAAAATAAAAAGCAGATTCTGCTAAACCATTCGCTTGTAGATGGCTCAAACTGCGATGGTTTAGTAACCGGTAAAGCTACACGATTTTCTAACTTCGCATAAAACTGATTTTCAAGTCAACTTCGGGACGTCACGTAAGTACGTTCAAAAGTAACAAGGATCTAGATGGAAATGCTCGACTTTGACACTGTCCAGCGCATTTTCCTGAATACGTAAATTTTCAGATTACTTGCGGAGGGATCGCTTGTTGAGACTCATTGCATATTGAGAGACTCATCGCGATGAGCTAAAAATGCAGTTCGTCTGCAACGACTTCCATTTCTGAAAAAATTTTTTGAGCGGTGAGATGCGATGCGATGCGATGAGATGACTTGGTGACACTGACTTACTTCACACTTAGGACACTCTTGATTTCGACTCATTGAAAATTCTTTGCATCAATACCAGGTTGCTATCCGGTATGCCTGACAAGAGAAAGAGAGATGAGTCTCCACTAGTGAGACAGGACTCGACAAAGCAGCCTGCCAGTTCCGTGCTGAAGAACACGGAAGTGTCTTTTCCTCGTGGTGGTAGTTCGGCCTTAACTCCACTGGAGCTGAAGCAAGTTGCTAACGAGGCAGCCAACGAAGTACTCTTTGGTGTTGAAGGTGAACGCGAAGTAGGCACAAGTAAGCCCGCAAAGAAGAAAAAGAAGACTAGCAAGAAATCTAGTGCAAGTACAGATGTCGCTACTAGTGGTGATGGTGATGAAAAAATGAACGTTGTGGAGCACATTAATTTCAAAACGTTAAGACCCAATTCTTTTTTACTTGGCCAGATTTCAGCTATAAACAAGCATGATATCACTGTTTCCTTCACAGACGGCATCTCAGGATTTGTTACGATGACCCATATCTCAGAACAGTTCACTAGTCTCTTAGAGGAATTGGATGACGAAATGGATGAAGAAAGTGATGAGGATAGTGATCAAGAAGAGGAGCCGGGACATGTTGGAGGAATTACGAAATCGAAGGAATTGCCCCAGCTCAAGCATTATTTTTCCCTAGGCCAGTGGCTCAAGTGTCGAGTAGTAATCAATTCTGCACTTGATCCGCAAAGAAAGAAAAAGCAAAAAAAAAGAATAGAATTATCGGCAGAGCCACAAGAAGTAAATGACTTCAGCGAGGAGGACTTGGATAAGCACTGTACGATACAATGTTCAGTGAGGAGCATGGAGGACCATGGTGCAATATTGGATCTAGGTATTGAAGGTATTACTGGTTTTCTTCCCAAGAAAGATATCCCTCAAGATTTGCAGTGTCTACCCGGTTCTGTATTTTTGGCCAGTGTCGCGAAGAAATCTGGTAGAACGGTTACCGTCAACTTTGACTTTGCATCGAAGGCTAATAAAGTGACGCAGATATCTTCTGTAGATGCTGTGATGCCTGGTCAAGTCATTGACTTCTTATGTCAGAAGGTCACCACGCATGGTATTTTCGGTAAGGCATTTGGTATGGTGGGCGGCTACCTTGGCGTAAACCAGCTACGGGCTTTTGATGAGAAGGAGCTAAAGCATCAATATGCCATCGGATCTAATGTTAAGTGTCGTATCATTGGATCTTTGGTTTCTAAATCTGCTGAAAAAAGTTTAATTCTCTCCACTTTACCTAGCGTCATGTCATTAGAAAATTCCTTGTCAAAAGATGAAGCTTTAAATGCTTTTCCAATTGGATATACCTGCGAAAGCTGTACGATACTTGGGCGTGATCATGAGTATCTGTATGTTGCTCTTGATGAAGACCGTTTGGGTCAAGTTCATTTCTCTAAAGTCGGTGACGTTGACACTTCCAATAGCAAAGTAGATGCAAGAGTCCTCGGCTATAACTGCGTTGACAGATTATATCAGTTATGCACGGATTCGTCGATGTTAAAGATGAAATACTTGAGAGCAGAGGATATACCTGTTGGCGAATTGGTGACTGGTTGTGAGGTGATGTCAGTATCAGCTGAAGGTGTGAACTTGGCACTTTTTGGCGGCCAATTTAAAGCTTTCGTGCCCCCACAGCACATTTCTGATGTAAGATTGGTGTATCCGGAAAGGAAATTTAAAATTGGTTCCAAAGTTAAGGGTAGAATTTTAAATGTTGACTCGAGAAGCCGTATATTCGTCACTTTGAAAAAATCATTAGTAGGCCTTGAAGAAGAAAAGGCGAAGTTTATCACTTCGTTTCAATCAGCGCAGGAAATCAAACGAAGCAATGAACTTGCTGTCGCTACCGTACAGAGATTCCTTCCAAAGGGTTGCATTATTAGTTTTTTCGGTGGTGTAAGAGGATTCTTACCTAATGCTGAAATATCTGAGGTATTTGTACGGAAGCCTCAAGATCATTTGAGGTTGGGCCAAACAGTAATAGTGAAAATTTTAGAGACGGACGAAGACAGAAAGAGAATTATCGCTACCTGCAAAATTTCCAACGATCAGGCAGCACAGCAGAAAGAATTTATTGACAAAATGGTGCCTGGCAGAACTATGGTTGATGTCATCGTCGCTGAAAAGACGAAAGACTCTTTGGTAGTTGAATTGAAGAATTTGAATTTGAGAGGTGTCGTTTACGTTGGACATCTCTCTGATTCAAGAATTGAGCAGAATAGAGCTTCACTCAAAAAAATCAAAATCGGCTCCGAGATGAAAGGTTTAGTGATCGATAAAGACGTCAGAACTCATGTTTTTAACCTATCTTTAAAACAATCCTTGATCAGCGATGCTATGGACGAATCCCTACCGCTTACTTATGAAGAGGTGAAAGCCAAAGATGCCAAGACACCTATGCATGGTTACATTAAATCCATTTCTGACAAAGGGTTATTTGTTGCATTCAATGGAAAGTTCGTAGGATTGGTACTCCCAAGTTATGCCGTCGAAAGCAGGGATGTGGACATAAATAAGACTTTCTACGTGAACCAGTCCGTCACTACATTTCTTCTTAGAACAGATGATGATCACCAAAGATTTCTGCTTACTCTAAAGGAACCAAAGAGTAGTTCGGAGCTGGAAAATACAATTGCAGATATAGAAGCAATAAACCCAGTGGACCACAGTATCAAAGCTTTGAGTGATTTTAAATTGGGCAAAATTGTTAAAGGTAAAATTAAAGCCGTGAAGAGAAACCAATTGAATGTCATTCTCGCTGATAATTTATTTGGAAGAGTGGATGTTGCTGAGGTCTTTGATACTATAGATGAAATAAAAGAACCAATGCAGCCTCTGGCGAACTTTAAGAAAGGAGACATCATCAATGTCCGTATTATTGGAAATCACGATATCAAAAGCCACAAATTTTTACCTATAACTCATCAGGTTGCCAAAGGAACTGTTGTAGAATTATCTATAAAGCCTTCTAAGCTACATGGCGAAGACTTTAGAGCCACCGATGTGGAAGACGTCTCTGAGGGTAATGAACTTTTAGGCTTTGTCAATAATTATTCCGGTAGCGTCCTATGGCTGACAATTTCTCCTTGTTTGAAGGCCAAGATTTCTGCTCTAGAACTTGCCGATAATGGTGCAGATTTGTCCGAGGGCATTGAGAATCGCTTTCCTCTCGGGGCTGCTTTAAGAGTCAGAGTTACAAGTGTTGACAAGGAGCATGCATTTATCACAGTAACTGGTAGATCCCATCTTATCAAAAATATCAAAGATGCTAAGCCCGGTATGAAAGTTCCAGCTCGGATTGTACGATTGAACCAGAAATACCTTCTTTTGGACCTGGGCAATGGCATCAAGGGTATATCTTTTGCTACCGATGCTTTGAATGATTTTTCAGTTCCAGTTTTAGAAGCCTATAAGGGGATGCAAAATCAAGTATTGCCAGCAACAGTAGTTTCAGTGGACGAAGAAAACTCAAGAATCAAACTTTCCTTGCGCTCTTCGGATGCGAAAACTCCAGTTTTCAACTCTCATAAGGCTTTAAAACAGGGTGATATTGTTCAGGCATTGGTGAAGGGAGTCACCGATAAAGGTGTATTCGTGTACTTGAGTTCCAACCTTGAAGCGTTTGTTCCAGTGAGCAAACTTTCTGATTCTTTCATCAAAGAGTGGAAAAAGTTCTACAAACCGATGCAACACGTTGTTGGCAAAATTGTGAAATCAGAAGATGATTCACGTATTTTGTTAACTTTAAGAGAATCAGAGATTAATGGTGAATTGAACATCCTGAAAAATTACGAGGATATTAAAGTTGGTGACATTCTTACTGGTCATGTCAAGAACGTCACCGATTTCGGTGTATTTGTCAAATTAGACAATACTACAAATATCACTGGTTTGGCCCACCGCACCGAAGTTGCAGATGTTATTCCTGAGGATTTGTCTTTGCTGTTTGGGATTGGAGATCGAGTTAAAGCTTACGTGCTGAAAATCAATCCAGGTAAAAAGCAGGTTTCCTTGAGTTTGAAGGCTTCTCATTTTTCGAATAGTGGCAAGGAGACTGAAATGAATGCTGATCAGAATGATTTTTCTGATGAAGATGAAGTCATGCAAGATGTTGATTACAACCACAGCGAATCTGAAGTTGAATCTGAAGACGAAGACGAAGAAACTGTGTCAAAAAAAACAACTGTCTCCTCCGATGGATTAAGTTTAAGTGCGGATTTCGATTGGACCGCTAGTATCTTGGATCAAACTCAAGAGGATGAAGAATCTGAGTCGGATCAAGAAGATTTCACTCAAGTCAAAAAGAGCAGACGTCAAAGGAACAAAGACAAGATTGTAGAGGACAAAACTATCGAGGTAAACACCAGAGCACCGGAATCTATCGGAGATTTCGAACGTCTCATTATTGGGAATCCTAACTCCTCAGTAATCTGGATGAACTATATGGCATTTCAATTGCAGCTGAGTGAGGTCGACAAGGCGAGAGAAATTGCAGAGCGCGCCTTGAGAACTATCAATTTTAGGGAGGAGGCTGAAAAATTAAACATTTGGGTTGCGATGCTAAATTTGGAGAATACCTTTGGCACTGATGAAAGTCTGGATGAAGTTTTCAAGAGAGCATGTCAGTATATGGACTCTTTTACTGTGCACAATAAGCTGTTGAGTATCTTTCAAATGAGTGAAAAATATGACCATGCTACTGAGCTTTTTAAAGTCACCGCTAAGAAATTTGGCGCTGAGAAGGTGTCTATTTGGGTTTCTTGGGGTGACTTTTTGATTTCCCGAAAGGAAAATCAGGAGGCCCGTTCAATCTTGTCGAGAGCATTGAAAGTGCTACCCAAGCGTGACCACATAGATGTGGTGAGGAAGTTTGCACAACTTGAGTATAGCAAGGGTGAGCCAGAAAGCGGTCGTTCATTGTTTGAAGGTTTAGTTGCAGACGTTCCCAAAAGAATTGATTTGTGGAATGTGTACTTGGATCAAGAAATAAAGGTGGGAGAAAAAAACAAGGTGGAAGATTTATTCAACCGAGTAATTATCCGAAAGCTTACCAGAAAACAAGCTAAGTTCTTCTTTAACAAGTGGTTACAATTTGAAGAAGCTCAGAATGACAGCAAGGCAGAAGAGTATGTCAAGGCAAAGGCCAGTGAATATGCGGAGAAACATCCTAAACCAACCGAAGACTGAGCGACAGCTGCCAACATTGTAAAATAGTTATTTGTATTGTTGATATGTTTTGTAGAGTAGAGGCATATTTAGAGGACTTTTATAATAGATTTTAAATTCCTCTAGAATGATTCATGCAGATTTTAATATTATACAGGTATATATGAGCCGAAATGCATATCTCTTAATCTTTCCGATATTCTGCTCTGCATTTATCCATCTAAATCTTAGCGAGCGTCTACATCAAACCTTCTTCTTGGTAGACATCGATGAAGTCAACATATACATCTGGTTTAAATGGCCACAAATTAAATAAGTCCGCCAAAAAAATGAATTCGTCATTTGTTAGTTCTACAGGACATTTTTTTAAAAGTTGAGGATCTTCAATCTTTTGGCTGAAGTACTCCTTTCCACCATGTCCCAGGGATTCAACCGCATCTTTTAATGGTGTCTTTTTTAAAATCAGGAGATGTTTTGTAATGTAATCCCAATTGTCCAAGTCTATGTTATGATTTTTAGGGTTCACCTCTAGAAGTGCAATTCCTGGGCCGCGGAGGGGGTATGTATCCTCGTTGTTGAAAATTAAAGGAGCACTTTCTTTCCATACATGCTTGTCAAAATGCTTTTCATCTGAAGCATCTGATAGGGCCACCAACTTCGTGTCGGTAAATGCTTCCCTGACCACTGAGCATTTGGACCTCAGTTGCATGCTGGGAACCGCAAGTAATTTTGCGGCCGCTGACGTGGGTACCCAAAGTAGCATTTTTACGAGCCCAAATCTTTGAAGCCAGTTTCTATTTCCGATACAATTGAACCATTGCATCAATAATCCTTCCTGCGAAGAATTCGTGAGATTTGCCATAACCAAAAATCTGTCATTCAGTTTATCGCGAGGCTGGTACTCTGGTAAGAAAAGTTGTTCTTTGTCGATCAAATCTGTGTAAGAGGTCCATTCGTATGGATCTTTTACGAACAATTGTAAAGGAGAGCGGTCAAAATTGTCATGCAAAGCTCCAATAAAGTCTGGTCTGGTCTCCATGAGCCCATAGTGCTTGGGATTATATTTATTGTAAAAAATAGCAGAATGTTGGCCAGGACCAGGGTAAAGATCCAATACCTTTATATCGCATGGCTTCTTAAATGTCTTCTCGATGTCTAACTTTCTCAAAATTTGTTCATGAATAGAGGGATTAAGCAAATATTTTGAGCCATAGTAATGTTTTATTTTTGCTGCTTGCAGGTAGGTTTTTATCGGTATTGACATAGAGGGAGCTAAAGTATATTTTGTAGTATTTTTGGCTTTAAGTCAACACTCGTTGCCTGAATTTTTTGGATCTTTATTCATGCTCATCGCTTACATTTTTTTCCACTTGCACTTTCACCGAATAAATTATCAAGAAAAAATGAAGACACTATATTTGGGCTGACCTACCTTTGATCACCTTTATAAAACTGAAGGATTTGCCACCGGGCTTATTGTCATATGCCAGTGATCAAGATTAAGAAGCGAGACAACCCTGAGGATACTGGTTCTCAGTCCAGGTCTAAAAGAACGCGGGCCAAGACCAAAGTGAAGGAGGAAAAGGTCGACGGGCCCAAACTGAAGATCAATTTGGGAAAGAAGCGTGCTCAAAGTCCCGAACCTTCTGGTGATGTGAAATTGAAATTGAATCTCAGAAAGTCAGAGGAACCCGAAAAAGTGACTAAGGCTCCTCGGCTTCGAGTCAAGCCCATAAGGGTTCCCGGCGAAGGCTACGACTCAGAGGCTTCTGATGTGGAAGATGATCCATTGATAGAAGAGGGAATAATACTAAGGATTTTACCTGATGTGAGGGCAGAATTTGTGAAGAATTCGATAGAATCGGGGGATTATTCGGGCATCAGTATCAAGTGGAAAGGCCAGAGACACGCTATTGTGAACATAAATAATGCCTCCTATGGTGCTGTTCTAGTGAATTTACCCACAACCACAGAAGTTAACAAGAGTGTAGATAGGAAAAATCTGCTCAAGACCTTGGATGTTTGCCAGATGCTATTGTGCATTAAAATTATTGAAAATGAGGAGGACGTTTTCAAACTTGTACCACCCGACTCAGAGGACCTAGTATCCAAGAATTTTGATGGTTACTTAGATGAAATAAACGACTTTAAGAAAAAATTTCTCAAGGGATTTAACGGTGGACCGCTCACGGACGCCGAGGCCAAGTATATGGACGAAATAATATTGAAACCGTACGATTATAGACACGGTATAACACCCGCCTTATACAATGTGCGCAATAGAAGGTTCAGGCGCCGAATGGGCTACCGAGAGTTTGACTATGTGGAGCAAGTTGTTGAACGATTACTGAAATTCGATGATCAAGCTGAGGACGTCCAGTACGACATGATAGATGAAGATGAAGCTATGAGAAGATCCACATCTGCGGCTCATTTGAACAATTTTCATGGTGTGCAAAACACTGAGCAATCATCCTTTAATTTTATCGACACAGAAGAAAAGGATGAAGACGATTTGGATCTCGATGCGGCATTCCAAAGTGATCAAGATGATGTGAAAAGTGCCGGTGCTGAAGATCGGCAGCCCGCTGAACTGCTGGAAGAAGCGGGAGATGATGTGGAGCAGGACAATGGCGAAGAAGATGAGGAAGACGAAGAAGAAGAAGAAGAGGAAGAAGAGGAGGAATCCGGAGGCACGGAAAAACAACAGGTCAATGAAGACAGGCAGCACAACGAGCTGCTGAAGGACGAGCTGCACGAGCTCGAGACCACCTTAACTCACACGAAGACTAAGCTACAGAAGGCCACGAACCCGCTACTCAAATCAAGGTTTATCGACAGCATCGTGAAACTGGAAAAAGAGGTAGAACTTAAGAGGAAGCAGTTAAAACTGAGCGACGAAATTTTGCTCCAGCCGGACGAAGTTCATCCACCCTCAGAGCAGCAGCATAGGGCCGACGAAGAAGAAGAAGAGGAGGAAGAAGAGGAAGAGGAGGAGGAAGAGGATGAAGAGGAAGATGCTCGCAATAAGGGTGATCCCGAAGAACTGGACCAGAATGACCTTGATATGATGATGCTGTTCGGAGCCGAGGGCGACGAAAACGATGACACCTAAGAAGGCGATGACATCTAAGAACAAGGGATCTCACAACAACCTACGAACAGTGGCGCGGCGCCAATGCCGTCTGGTTGGCTGTTTGGCTCTATCTGTAAACTTGCCCGTCACTCTCATCGCACCCTCGTATTTCGCGACTTGATTTTTTTTTTTTTTTTTTTCTTTCTTTTCGGACTGATATTCGTTTCCTCGTTTCCCGTGGTAAATAAACAAGTATATTACATTTGAAGGAGAGCAAAGGGCTGCGAAGAGTCTAGCGAAGTTTGCAAGGGGTTCTTCATAGTACGGCTAAGCTATCGGGTTTAGTTTTCCATCGAGACTCTATCGAGTGTTTGGTTGCTTATAGTCAGTGAACTAAGCTTTTAAGCATAGCGTTCTCGGTATGAACTTAGAAATCCCTCAGCGACAGTTCACCAAAGAAGAAATTAACCGATGTTACTTGGTATGTGATAAGATGATGCGTAAGTTTGATCGATTGGCAACGACGTTACTAACATGAATTATATGTTTTATCCAGAGGTGGCAACAACTGCGAAACGAGCATGGGGAAAACGCACCCAACGTACCGGAGTTTATCTATTTCACCAAAGTGCTTCATGTAGCCGCCAAGCAGCAGCAGGAGCAGCAGCAGGAGCAGCAGCAGGAGCAACAGGAGCAGGGGCAACAGGGACAAGCCGAGGAACCACAGCAGCAGGGGCAGCAGAGTCCAGGACGGAGTAATTTGCCCCAGTTGCAAACATTGAGCCAGCGCAGGCAAGGTTCAGCTACTCCGCAACCACCGGGTCTACAACAGCGTCCAACCCCACCGGCAGCGCAACCCACTGCGCAGACGTCGCAAGCGGTACCTCCGCCCCAGCAACAGCCGTCACAAGGGCAAGGTTCTCCACAAACCCCTCATCATAATAGCATCTTTACCCCAGACCAATCTGAACTTCTCAAGGCTCAGATAACATCTCTCAAATGCTTGGTTAACCAGAAACCGGTCTCTGTAGAGTGCCAGAATGTCATTCAACAATCTATTAGCAATGCACCAGATTTCAAGAAAATGCTGATGGCATTAAGCGAATTCGTTAAGCAGAGACAGCAGCAGCAGCATCCTGGTGAAAATGGAAGTGGTCAAACACCAACTCAGTTACTACGGCAACAGCAGCAACAGCAGCAACAACAGCAACAGCAGCAGCAGCAGCAAGTGCCACGCACGAACCAACAGCGGTCGTCCGCTGGTCAGCAGATGACCCCGCAGATGGCCAATGCACGTCTTCAACAATTGCAACAGCAGCAACAAGAACAATTACAGAGACAGAAATTACAGCAACAGCAACAGCAACAGCAGCAGCAACAGCAGCAACAGCAACAGCTACTGAGGAATCAACATCTGCAACAACAGCAGAGAGAGAGAATTCTTAAGGCGCAGGCGTCTGCTGGTACAACACCCAGTACGGAGGCTAATGGGTCTACCAATAGCGTCAACGGCACACCCAGCGCCGTGGGAGGCACGCCTGGTAGTCTGCAACCGAAGGAAGAAAGAGAGCCATCTCTTGGAAGTGTTAGCGTTCATTCTCAATTACAGCAACCACCAAAGAGCGATTTGAGCGTAGATCCTCAGAAGCAGGAACCTATTCCGGAGGAAGCAAGAGAGCCCCCAACACAGAAGGCACCTTTATTACTGAATGAGTTTATTAAAAATAACAAAGAAGTTGGACGCGTAGTTGACACAGACGATCCAAATCTGATGGTGGATTCCTTTAGTGTGCCTTTACCATCATGTGAAAAGATCGACTATCATAGTCTTTTTCCCACCTCTTCGAAGCCCAAGCTATCCATAACACCGGGTTTACTCCCCGTTGGAATAGATATTCACACTGCGGAAGAGATTTACCAAACATTAATTGCCTTGAATCTGGACACAGCTGTGGATGATTGCTTGAATAAGATATTAGATGAATCAACAGGCGAGGAAACCAAAGAGCAAAGCGTTTACGATTATTATGCTTTGCAACTTTTGCCCTTGCAGAAGGCCGTGAGGGGGCATGTTCTACAATTTTTTTGGTACCAAAATTCTTTGCTTACAAACACTCATCCAAATTTTCTTTCGAAAATTAGGAACATCAATGTGCAAGACGCTCTGCTCACAAGTGAGCTTTATAAAAAGCATGAATCGTTGCAATATGAAAAGAAGAGAGTAGAAAAGGTAAAAAAATTGCAAGCCATAAGAGAATCTTGTGTCAGCCTCTATAATAATAAACTCGATAATAGGACAAGACGTGTGAAATTTGGACATAGGCTTATTGGAGTACATGCTAATATAGAGAAAGAAGAACAGAAAAGGGCAGAAAGAAAGGCCAAAGAGCGGTTGATCGCTTTGAAGGCAAATGACGAAGAGGCCTACATAAAGCTTTTGGATCAAACAAAAGACACGAGAATTACACATTTGTTGAAGCAGACTAACACATTTTTGGATTCGCTGACAAGAGCTGTGAGAGATCAGCAAGAATACACCAAAGATATGATAGAGTCGCATTTGCTTGATGAATCGGCTGAGACTACTGATATGAGCCCCAAGTTGCTTGATGAGGATGCGGAAGAGCAAACAAATGTAGACTACTATAATGTGGCACATAAAATTCAAGAGGAAATCACGGAGCAACCAAGCATTCTGGTTGGCGGTCAACTGAAAGAGTATCAACTGAAAGGGTTGCAATGGATGGTTTCTTTATTCAATAATCACCTGAACGGTATACTGGCAGACGAAATGGGTTTAGGGAAAACAATTCAGACAATTTCACTTCTCACATATTTGCACGAAAAGAAAAACATAAAGGGCCCATTTTTGGTGATTGTACCCCTTTCAACCTTGACAAATTGGAGTTCAGAGTTCGAAAAGTGGGCTCCAACTCTCAGAACAATTTCCTACAAAGGAGCTCCCAATGAAAGAAAAGCTAAACAAGCAATTATCAAGTCGGGGGAATTCGATGTCGTTTTAACCACATTCGAGTACGTTATAAAAGAAAAGGCCGTACTCTCGAAACCCAAATGGATCCACATGATTATTGATGAAGGCCACAGAATGAAAAATGCCCAATCGAAACTTTCCTTGACCTTAAACACTTTCTATCACTCAGATTACAGGTTGATTCTAACTGGTACTCCTCTTCAAAACAATTTGCCCGAACTGTGGGCACTATTGAATTTTGTTTTACCCAAGATTTTCAACTCTGTTAAGTCCTTTGACGAGTGGTTCAATACACCATTTTCTAGCGCAGGGGGACAAGATAAAATAGAATTAAGTGAGGAAGAGATGTTATTGGTTATTAGAAGACTTCACAAGGTGCTGCGTCCGTTTTTATTACGCCGTTTGAAAAAAGATGTTGAAAGAGAGCTACCCGATAAAGTAGAAAAAGTGATCAAGTGCAAGATGAGTGGATTGCAACAAGTGATGTATCAACAAATGTTAAAACATCGCCGTTTGTTTGTGGGGGATCAGTCCAATAAAAAAATGGTAGGGCTTCGTGGTTTTAACAACCAGATCATGCAATTGAAAAAAATCTGTAATCATCCATTTGTTTTCGAGGCCGTAGAAGATCAAATCAATCCCACACGTGAGACAAATGCAACTATCTGGCGGGTAGCTGGAAAGCTAGAACTGCTGGAGCGGGTCTTACCTAAGCTTAAAGCCACGGGCCACAGAGTTTTGATTTTTTTTCAAATGACTCAGATAATGGATATTATGGAAGATTTTTTGAGATACATTGGTGTGAAATATTTGAGATTAGATGGCCATACTAAATCTGATGAAAGAAGTCAGCTACTCTCACTCTTCAACGATGAAAATTCCGGCTATTTTTGTTTCATTTTGTCCACACGAGCTGGTGGTCTCGGTCTAAATTTGCAAACGGCAGATACTGTTATCATTTTTGACACCGACTGGAATCCGCATCAGGATCTTCAGGCTCAGGACAGAGCTCACAGAATTGGCCAAAAAAACGAGGTTAGAATTTTGAGACTTATTACTCAGAATTCTGTTGAGGAGGTCATCTTGGAAAGAGCGCACAAAAAGCTAGACATCGATGGCAAAGTCATTCAAGCTGGTAAGTTTGATAATAAATCCACTGCCGAGGAACAAGAGGCGCTATTGAGATCTTTGTTGGATGCCGAGGATGAAAAAAGAAGAAAGAGAGAAATGGGCATTGACGAAGAGGAAGAGATTGACGATGTTGAAATTAATGAGCTTTTGGCAAGGAACGAGGGTGAATTGAGTATATTTGCTCAAGTAGACGCTGAACGCTCCCGTAAAGCACTAGAAATGGGTATTACGACAAGACTCATGGAGAGAAATGAGCTGCCAGAAATATATCATCAAGACCTGAGTTTGGAATTAGAACGGGAAGATCCTGAGAGCGCAGCTGCATATGGAGGTCGCGGTGCGAGAGAGCGTAAAACAACTACGTACAGTGATAATGTTAGTGAAGAGCAATGGCTTAAGCAGTTTGAAGTCAGCGATGAAGAGGAAGAGGCCGGAGCTTCGGATTCAAAGAGACGCAAGGCAAGTAAATCGAGGGCCTCGAGCAAAAAGATTAAGCTTGACGACGAACCTGCGGAAATAGCAACCGAAGGCCCAACTCCTGTATCTTCAAATGATAATGTTTTAGACAAGGATCCGGAAATTGGGAGTGATTTGGGGCCAGAGTCGGGAACACCTGCAGAAGAAACAGAAGAAGACATGACATCAGCATCTGTCGCTGTAGGCAGTGTATCTTCTAAGACTACGAAAGCAAAAGGACGTGGCAGAAACCGGAAAGCTACCATGCCTCGTTCGCGCCCTATCCGTGGCCGTGGCCGCGGTCGCCCCCCTAAGCCTAAGGCGGGGCTGGAATATGTGCGTGATCCCGCTGTCACAACACAGCCTCAAGAAGTTAGGACTCAGGTTGCAGCGGAAGCTAGAATTCTATACAACTATGCTTTGGAATACACGAGTGATGATGATGCTAGGTTGTCTGACATTTTTCTAGAGAAGCCACCGAGGGAATTATTTCCTGATTATTACCAGGTGATCAGATATCCGATTGCCTTCGAGTCGATTGATTCAGCAATTGAGGCCTGTGCTTACGACTCACTAAAAGAGGTGCTCGAAGATTTCCACTTGATATTCTTGAATGCAAGAATATACAATACTGAGGATTCTTTGGTATATTTAAATTCTGTTGAACTTGAAGAAGTTGTTACGAAGAAGTACAGAGAAATAGCTAAGGATGAAACGCCCCTCGACTTCAGTATTTTTGAAGAAAGTTTCGGGACGAAACCTTTAAACTTGTATCACATGATCTCTACAGAGGAGATTCCGAACGCAGTAGATGAAAATTCTCATAATGTTGATGCCAAAGTTGATATCATCCAACCTTCTGGCGATCCTAATACTGCTGAGCTGAATGAGGAAGAAGGAGAATCAGGTTTATGAAAAATATGATATAATTCTGTATTCAAGTATAAATTTTCTCTTGAGATATATTTTACCATTTCAAAAATTTTGCGTCATTGGAAAGTGTTGATACTGAGAGGCAAATGATCTGCAGTCGCAAATCAACTGATGCCATTAAAAATCAAAAAAAAATTGGTTGGTCCGTTTTTCTACATTACTGGCATGCGGAGCTAAACATCAGCGCAGAACATAATAGCGATGATATAATTTGCGAACTATATTAAACGCTAATAACAGCAGCTAGAAATCAAGAATGAGTATTTGATTACGACACTCCGGCACAACAGATGATTTCGGGTGTATTAACAAAGGTATAATTGGTGGTATAAAAGAAGTATTCAATGAGATGGTATTGATAAAACGCTAGCAAGAATTGGCCCAGTCCGGCACCGCCGTTTCTGGAAGCAGCAATGTTACGTTTTTTCTGGGCACATGGCGCAGTTGGTAGCGCGTCTCCCTTGCAAGGAGAAGGTCATCGGTTCGACTCCGGTTGCGTCCATAGTATTTTTTGCTTTCTATCGATGCACTGGCAGCTCTAACAAGATTGATGTTGCAATTACTTGATTCTGCTGATTTAAGTGCTTGGTGTGCGAATTTTGTTTTTACTGCAGCTTCATCGTTCGCAAGAATATTCCAACAAACGTTTTTTTTTCCATCCTATGCCCGAAATTAACAGTTGAATTGACTTTTGGAAAGTATTCTTCACAGAGTAATACAAATGAGATATAGAATCAACAACACTATCACTAGGTATTTAGAGAGCGTAGAAAGCAGGAAGAACTGACCAAAAATTGAACCTGACTGGGGTTGTGAAGGGCGCAGCATGATGCGACGCCGTCAGCTGCCAACGATCATTTAGGGTATTTGTACATAGATGTTTTTCTTGAGTCCTGTAATCCCACCATACCACTCTGAGATTTCCACTACAGCCTCGCTAGAGCAGTATTATGCATCCGTAAAAACCTATCTCTTATGTGATTTGGTTATAGAAGGATACAAAAAATTAAATACGTGTTTTGCTTAGGACATAGACATATAGGGTCTGATTTGATATATTCTGAAAGCCAATGGAGAAGAAAAAAAACGAAAAAGATGGCAAAAAAATAAAAAAATAAATAAAAAAAAAAGATCTAGCTGAGCCCTAACTCAGGAATTGAGAGCTGGCTGCTGTGGCGAACCTGGGTCCAGATATTGATAAAAAATAATGGCTGTTTTGGTAGATATTTGCACCGCATAGTTGTCATGAGCTCTTTTGCCCATAAACCGCAAGTTGCGTGCCGACTAAATTTGTAATCATCATATACTCCGATAGTATGTATGGTACCCGCCACAAATTCATATTGAATTAAGTAATACCTAACTATTTGGATTGACCAGTGGTTTAATGACAACAGGACGAAAATTAGCATCACGGATCATGTGACCAAGTATTACCTGCTTAATATCCGCTTTTCGTGGCAGCCTTGCCAAATATACGAGAATTCTGACTACATAATGAAAGCACAGGCTTATCTTGCCTTTAGCGATATAAGTTACAAAAAGGTGAAACCACCTCGGAAATAGTTCATTAATTATTGATCCAAGGGGCACGTGGTATCCTCATAAGTAACCTAACCGTAGTTGATCACACATAGTAATCATGCACCTGACTTTTACCAAGGGCTTAGCTTTTTGTGCGACTGTTGTGAAGTGCGACCGCTATAGTTCACAATACTGAATAGCAGAAAGTTCTCAAAAAAAAACTAGGTTATCATAGACCTGCTAAACATAACCTGTTCTGTATACTCCTTGTATAGTCATTTTCTTGTTAATCTTATATGAAGATGGGTCTTCAGCACTACTGACTGGTAGCTACTTATGTAGCAGAATCCCTGAATTGACAGCCACTCTCGCTGGTTTTGATTGTCGTTGTATCATGGGCAGTTCCGTCTCAATGTTGTACCAAGATTGGCATTCATGTCTGTCATGATAATAACATGACAGGTCATGTGACTAGATGTCAATCCATTAATACATGGTTTGGTGGCAGTTATGTCAATGTGCGAATATTATTATATATATAAGGACAATCTGGGGTTTTCTAGCTTCTAGCTATGTACTTACCACAAGAGATCAAGGTACTCTAAATACAGTTAGTGTACTTTATCGATCCAAGGAACATATTGACATATTCGCTAGAAAATTGAACAGTACTTCATTACAACGTCTGTCATGCAACAGCATGACAGATCATGTGATCAGACGTCAGTTAATTAAAATATGGTTTTGTGGCAGTTATGCCAATACATCAAAACTATTAATATATAAGGACATCATAGGTCCATCTAGATCCTAGCTATGTACTTATTACAAGACATCAAGCTATTCTAATTGGAGTTAATATACTTTATCGATCCAAGGAACGTACTGATATATTCAGTCGTAATTGAACCGTAGTTCATTACAACGTCAAGTTAGTGTTGTCATGAAACAACATGAAACAACATGACAGGTCATATGACCAAACCTCACTTAATAAGTGATACATCAATATACCAATATTATCAATATATAAGGACATCATAGGTTCATCTAGATCCTAGCTATGTACTTATTACAGGACATCAAGCTATTCTAAATAGAACTAATATACTTTATCGATCCAAGGAACATACTGATATATTCAGTAGTAATTGAACCGTAGTTCATTACAAGTGTATTAGCATTAGTTGATTCTTCGCTGCCACTACCGTTACCCTACGGTCTTATTCCTCGTGGCCCAATGGTCACGGCGTCCGGCTACGAACCGGAAGATTCCAGGTTCGAGTCCTGGCGGGGAAGACTTTTTCGAACCGATTGTCTACTTATAAGCTCGTGCAAAGCCTATAAAGGGTATTTTTAACTTTTTTTTTTTTTTTTTTTTTTTTCCACCCCCCCGGCAGGTATACCAGTCTTTCGACTACAACTAGCGCTGCAAGTTTACATAAAAGTCAGTTTTTCTTATCAATAGATCTCACATTGTTGCAGACCGCTCAATCGAAGTGATATTTCAGCAAGGCATTTCCACAGAATAGATAAAAATTGTGTATAATTGTAGTATCATGTCTCAATAATCAGGACTATTGTGATATGTTTTATTAATTTAACAAAAAATAAATAGTGTCCAGCGTGATAAAAATCTTTAGTCAGGAAGATCGGAGGTTGTTAGTTTTCTTTTTGAATATTCAGCACCATTGTCAAAAAAATAGTTTACGTACAGATTTTCACGCCTTGCGAGCATCAAAGCTTTTCATTTGGAAATGACAAGTGATTAAAAAATACTTTCAGGTTTGGATAGTATCGGAACAGCGGTCATTTTGAAAGTAACGTTGCATGAGTTTACAACATGCTTCTTTACCTCAATGTATTACATTACCAATTCTTTCTCAAAGAATGGAAGGGCACCAAGATCTTTGATAGCTTTCGAGCTTTTACATCATTCCATCTTTCGTTTTTTCTTACTGCTGTGTACTTGAGGGGTAGGGGTACCAATAACGTGTAAGCTACTAAATCCGACGGACTTTGGGTAAGATTGATACAAACGACACGAAATATATGAATAAAGACCAGCACGCCAATTCTTGTAAGAAAAATAACAATCGGCCTGTGATAATTGTGTGCTTGTAAGTAGCAACCGAGCTCCAGTTTCTCGAGACTTCGATTACATCTTTTTCATCATTGTGGCTGCTTCCTAAGCATTTTCGAAGTCTCGGCGATCAGCTTCCGAAACCGGATATCACGATTCAAGGGTATAAAAAGTTTGGCAACGCATATTTGCAAATTCCATTGATTCCATAGAACAACTCACCGTTACTCGAACGATATACACTCGAACAACTCATCAATTCGCAATGTCCCAAGGAAGAAAAGCTGCTGAGAGACTTGCAGGCAAGACAGTATTCATCACGGGTGCCTCAGCTGGTATTGGCCAAGCCACTGCCAAAGAGTACTTGGATGCATCCAATGGTCACATCAAATTGATTTTGGCTGCAAGAAGGCTGGAAAAATTGCAGCAAATTAAGGACCAGGTCGCTAAAGATTATCCTAGCGCACAAGTGCACATCGGGAAGCTTGATGTCACTGCCATAGACACCATTACGCCGTTCTTGGAAAAGCTACCCAAAGAGTTCCAAGATATTGACATTCTAATCAACAACGCTGGTAAAGCTCTGGGAACGGAGAGAGTAGGTAGCATTGCCGACGCGGACGTCGAGGGAATGTTCAACACCAATGTCTTGGGACTAATTAAAGTGACGCAGGCCGTTTTGCCCATTTTCAAAAGAAAGAACTCCGGTGATGTAGTTAACCTGGCTTCCGTCGCAGGCAGAGAAGCCTACCCTGGTGGCTCCATCTATTGTGCTACAAAACACGCCGTCAAAGCTTTCACTGAAAGTCTGCGTAAAGAGTTGATCGACACCAAAATTAGGGTCATTTGTGTTGACCCTGGTAATGTCGAAACTGAGTTCTCCATGGTAAGATTCCGCGGCGATTCTGAGAAGGCCAAGAAAGTTTACGAGAACACCAAGCCTTTGTACGCCGAAGATATTGCTGATTTCATTGTATACGCCACTTCCAGAGACCAGAACACTGTTATCGCGGATACATTGATCTTCTCTTCAAACCAGGCTTCACCTTATCATCTTTACAGGGGCGAGCAGAACAACACCGCCTAGAAGAAAAGAAAGTTGAAATATATGTACTCCCATTTGTATACCAATCTATTTCTATAACCCTCACACCATAAATCATTGTCCCTTCAATTCAGTCAGCTGGGACTTAAAGTCTTCATAGGTGATGGCACTCTTATTTCCTTCGTACCTGATCACCTCGACAAAATACTCGTCATAATGGTCCATGACTTCTTCCACATGCGAGCCAAGGCCAGCCTTAGATATTAAATTGAAAAAAGTCTCCTCTTTATTCCAGCCTTGCTCGGGCATAACCTCGGGGAGAAATGTGGCGCTTACAACCGCACCAGTACGAGGATGCTTGAATAAAAGCTCAATGCCGTGTAAGCCAATTTCCCAATTGTATATATCTCCCTTTGAACTGTCATAGATTGTCGTGAAATTCTGTAAAATATTACAACTACATTTGAGAAAAGGCAGTTCACTTTTAGTAATTGGTGAAAATCTATGATCTTGCAAAGCTGCAATCAAAGAATACTTTTCAATCCCTTGAACTAGAGGGGGTTTGGCAAAAGTTCCGATACACCCTCTAAGCACATAATCTCCAGAGCTCTTCGATTTCTTCTTCCATGTGACAAACAAAGAGGTTCTCTCAGCTGGGTTTACTTTCTGACCAGGATACAACGTCTTACAAACCTCCAAGAACCTTTCACTTTCACTCAAGTTCTCATTAGGGGAGTTTGAATTTCCGGAGCCATTTAAGTGGTTATAAAGCTGATAAAAGGCATAAAATGCATATGGGGAGCTTTTGGACGCCTCGGAAGACATATTGAAGCTCAGTTGACTATCTTGACCTAAAAGTGTGTGTATACTGTATACTTGGTCTGAAAGTAAAGTTGAGATATACTTTCTTGCATAGTGTTCAAGGCGAAAGTAAGAAAAAAAAAAAAGGACGACGTCACAATCAACTCGTTGCAAAGGCTTTATAGTATAGGTAATGTGGGTTTTGAAATTGATGCTCTTCATCCTGCTGGGCTTGCAGAGCCCAGTGTTGGGACAAAACTTTTATGACGAGGATCCACATTTGATGGAGCTTACCCCAAAGAATTTCGATAAAGTGATTCACAGGACAAATCATACAACTGTAGTGGAGTTCTACGCGCCCTGGTGTGGTTACTGTCAACAATTAAAAGGAACCATGAAGAAAGTGGCACGCAATTTGGACGGGATTCTGCAAGTCGCCGCTGTGAATTGCGACCTAGCCAAAAATAAGCAATTATGTGCGCAGCACAAAGTTCAAGGCTTCCCCACGCTCATGGTTTTTAGACCTCCAAAAATACATGTTTCAAAGCCAGTCCATGAAAGGATAAATTTGGGGAACCATGCCAGCGAGGTTTACAAGGGAGAAAGGAAGCTGGCTCCCATAGCAGATTTTGCAGTGTCCAGGATGAAGAACTATGTGAGACGTCTTTTAAGTATAAACAAGTTAAATTTAGTCTTTGAGAAAGCTACTAGCCCATCCATGGTTCTTTTCTCAAAAAAAGGCAAACTGTCTCCTGTATATAGGAGCATTGCGTTGGACTGGCTTGGTATCCTTGACTGTTTTATTGTGCCAAATGGAAAATTGCATGTTTTAAGTGACGAAGATAAACTGTCACGAACGCAACCGAATATCTTTGAATTTTTGCAAAAAACCATTCCGGTTCAAAAAAATTGCGACCAGAGCCTGTTAGTGGTGTTTGATTCGGCAAAGGATGAGTACCATGTTTTCGAAAGTGGATCGCTTGTGAAAGCACAAATTGCCGAATTCTTGTCAAAAAAACTCGGTATAAGTCCCAGGGAGGGACCAGGAAGTAAACGTCAGCTGTTTTTAGATGCCGTAAAAAGAGGTAAAAGTAAAAAGCTCAAGCATGACGAACTATAGATCGGTATCAAGGCTCAATCACTAGGAACATGAAATTGTAGGCGTATTTTACGCTTTACAGCCTTCCTATAGTGCGTAGAAGTTCCTTACCGCTTTTAATGATTTGGATCCCAAAGCTAAATAAAAATTGCAATGAAGGGAGAGAACAAAATATCTCGTATAAGAAGAACAAGCAGCAAATTGGATGGTTTTAGGGCTATCGAAAATAAAAGTTGCATTTTAAAATCAGCTAACCTTTTATTGAGAATTTGCAAACATAATTATATATTGAACCGTCAGTTGATGCTTTGATAATGGATACTATTACCACATATAATTATGTATGTATGTATATATATATGCATTTTTTTTTTTTTTTTTTTTTTTTTCTTTCGCATCCATCATTGCGCTCCTAGAAAAATTGAAATACATGAAGTGAGCAGATGACATTTATCAATCTTAGACGTGACAGATAGATAACAAGCGATGATTACGAAGTACTTTTCCAAAGTTGTTGTGAAATTCAAACCTTTCGGAAAAGAAGGTACGTGAATGCCGAGGCCGAGGATATACGTGCCTCAAGTGACTGGAACACCTCTGAATGCCTATACTAACAATTCATTAAGCTAAAACCGCCAGGCTTCTGCTGAGCTCCATTCCACCAGCTCAGAGGCAAATGGGTACACAAATACAGAATGAAGTCCTCAGTAATAGCTCAACAAAGGCTCCTTTAATCAAGATAACGTTTAAGGACAAAAAGACAATGGAAGTGGATCCCACGCAATACTCTTTTCAGGAATTGTCTAACTACTTTGATGCTCATTCAAGACAGCTTAGCTTGAAGGAGACAATCGAAAATAGTTGAGAGAATGATATCAGCACTTGTAAATATTAGCTAAAGTATATACAAACAAAACCTGTGAACAAAGCGGAAAAACTACATCTAGAGAACGGAGATGAACACTAAAGATAAGCAAATACGCAAGCTTGGTTTTTCTGTGGTCAGAATTTTGCATAAATTTTTTAGCATAGCGTGAGCAGCAC
Source organism: Zygosaccharomyces bisporus (assembly GCA_003707595.2). NCBI lineage: Eukaryota > Fungi > Ascomycota > Saccharomycetes > Saccharomycetales > Saccharomycetaceae > Zygosaccharomyces > Zygosaccharomyces bisporus. Next base: position 50,778 of record PPKA02000064.1, read on the forward strand.
TTGACATTTATAATCAATTTTATTTATTCAGACATTGCATGAGGTATTATAGGTTGACGCTAGAAGGCCGGACTAATTGGTCATTTGTGTGCGGCGTAAAATGATCAAGCAAAGTTGAGCATGATCCTTAGACAGAATGCTGGAAATGATTTTTATTCCTGGCGTAAGAACGGTGTTCAATCACAGGGAAGAAACTCAAGAATAGAGAAAAACTATAAAAAGAATTAGCTTATATATGCTTTAATTGGGAGTATATTCATCAACTCTACATTTTTTCCTTTGTTATCTCTTCATGTTATCGTCATCTAAATTGACTTCGCAGATACAATTTTATATTCTCGCTACAAACTCCTTCAGTGTATTTTCGTGCGTCGCAATCTCGCTATAGTTTCAATTCCGTTGAGTACGATCAAGCGAAAAATTGAACCAGCGATGTGATGCGATGAGCTACGAAAACTAATACAAGTAAAATCACGTATAGAGGCATCTGTGAGGGCCACAGGATGTCGTATTACTTCAAGAATATCAGACCGGGAGAGCATTCTGAGTCGGAGGATGAAGAAGATTTAGCGACGCTACTGAGCAGGAGGAACAATCGAGATGATACTGACGAGTCTAGCGATGACGAGTTGAAAACGTTGTCATTCGGTTCTTTGAAGAGAGCAGACGCAATGATCAACGAAGAAGATGGAAAAAAACAGCTAAAAAATTTCAGCACATCGACTCATTCTTTGCGCAAACCACAGTTGGAAGCACAAATGGAATCAGCATCAGAAGCTGAACAATCAGGGTCTTCGGATTCAGAGTTTTTTGAGGAAGAAACTGAAAGCACAAATAATTTGGGCAAGAATAAAAAACGGAGTAAACATTCTCCTGCTGAACAATCTTCCAAGAAACGGGTATCCAAAGTGAGAGAAATTCCAGGTTTGAATATCTCAAAAAATCAGAATCCCAACTTATACCAGGACATCAGATTTGATAAATCCACTGGTGGGCCCACTGATAGTACCGTAATTCGCAGGCGTTACGGATTTTTGGATGAGTATAGGCAAAACGAGATTGATGAAATCGAAGCACTTTTGAAAGACCGTAAATTCATATCCAAGCTTCCGCGGCACGAAGTGGAGGAAATGGAGCAGAGACTCAGAAGCACCAAATCTAGGCTGCAGACCATGAAGAACAAGGATTTAGAGCGCCAAGTTGTGCGAGATTACGAGAAGCAGCTAAACAAAGACCATAAGAATAAATACCACTTGAAGCAATCTGAAAGGCGTAAAGTCGTGCAAAAATGGAAGTTCGACCACATGAAGGCCAAACAGCGTGAAAAGATAATGGAAAGGAAAAGAAAGAAGCGTTTGGGCAAAGAATTCAGACAATTCGAATTTCATAAATAATTCTTATGTATTATTGTATATGAATCTAATCTTCACTTCTAACTTTCTCACCGCCTTTGGCTAACCAGTCATTGATTGATCCCGCGTAGACACCAGTATTTTCGTACCCGTAAGATCTAGCCAACTCTTCTGCGGCCTTCGCTCTCAAACCCTTTGCGCAGAAGAAGATCAATTCCTCGCTTGCTTGGGGTTTGGCGAAGTGGAACAAGTCCTCGAACTCATCCTTTGGTAGCGAGAGGGCTCCAGGGGCACTCTGCAGTGGAATGTTAACTGCAGTGGGCATTTTGTAAGCCTCTAATTCCCTTGGTTCCCTGACATCCACCAATAACTTGCCCTTCTGGGGATGCTCCACAAGACGTTTAACATCTTGGAAATTGTAGGACTTAACAGCATTGTTCGACATTGTCCTGAGAAGAAATCTAGATGGCGACCTGAATGCAGCTTTGTATAAATCAGACCTAAACATTGGCAGGTAATTACTGTTTTCTTTGTTCAAAGATAGGACGGTGTGTGCAGAGAAGTTGATGAGCAGCACTGGGGACGAATACAACGAATACAGAAAAAAGCATGGCGAATACAGTATTCGTGAATTTGGACGAATACTGTAACTAATTACGAAAGTTGTATTCATTAGCTAGCGAATACAAAACATGCAAGACACCCATGATGGATCCCCATTGTTAACTTTCTTTAAGTGCATACGAGACATACTAATATATAGAAGCTA
>PPKA02000065.1:0-52169 GCA_003707595.2 Zygosaccharomyces bisporus
TTTTTTTTTTTTTTTTTTTTTTTTTTTTTTTTTTTTTTTTTTTTTTTTTTTTTTTTTTCGTTTTTTTCAGCGTAGCGCGATGAGATGGACTTCCATATGCCGGCTGTCCAAGCTATAACCAACAACGTAGGCTGTACATATGTTTATCCGCATTTCCACATTAGATGGGTTTATTTCGGCTTTTGGTTGGAGTACTTAGCAAATTGAATTTGTCATCGAGTGCAATGTCGATACCTGAAGCTTCAAGATTTTCAAGTTGGAGCAAAGAACAGCTAATTGCAAAGATCGTAGAGTTGGAAAATGCCAGCTCCAAAAACTTGAAAAAGCAACATGGCCTCTCGGATAAAGCTCCTAATCCAAAACGCCGAAAAGAGTTTGATTTTTCCCGGTACAACACAAGATTTATCGCTTTAAAATTCGCATACTTAGGATGGAATTACAACGGCCTCGCCATCCAACGAGAATTGACCCCTCTGCCCACTGTGGAGGGTATTCTGGTAGATATTTTACTCAAATGCAAATTGATCGGCTCCCGAGATATTCAAGATTTTAAATTTAGTAGGTGTGGCAGAACAGATAAGGGCGTTAGTGCTATGAGTCAAGTGGTCTCTTTAAGAGTCAGATCTAATTTGACCGATGAGGAGCAAATGGACCCTGTAAATGATAGTAGAGAGCTTCAGTACATCTATATCCTAAACCAACAGCTGCCCGATGATATTAGAGTTTCCGCCGTATGCTTGAGACCACCAAAGGGATTTGACGCAAGATACAGTTGTCAACATCGTCATTACAAGTATTTGTTCAATAAAGGAGACTTGGATTTGAGTAAAATGACCGAAGCTGCTGCCCTTTTCGGCGGTGACCATGATTTTAGAAATTTTTGCAAATTGGATGGTTCAAAGCAAATTACAAATTATAATAGGAAAATTTTGAGTGCCAAAATACTTCCTGTACAGGGTGATACTTATTGTTTTGACTTGATCGGAACCGCTTTCCTTTGGCACCAAGTGCGTTGCATGATGGCTGTTTTATTTCTGGTGGGACAAGGTTTGGAAGAATCCTCTGTAATCACTGATTTGCTTGATGTGGACAAGACGCCTCGCAAACCTATTTACGACATGGCTGATGATCTGCCACTGATCCTTTACGATTGCAAATTTCCAGAAATGGAGTGGCTGCAACCCAGTTCAAACGAGTACAAAGCCGTTAAGTATAATAAAATTGTGAGTGCCTTGAATTTACAGTACCAGTTGAAAGCTACTGTTGCTCAGATATTTGCAGCCTCTTTGGCCTTGCGTCCTGATCCGAATATTGATTTTTCGAACAAAACGAGGATTAATTTAGGTGACGGTACTGGCAAAGTCGTCACTAAATATGCAAAGTTATCTAGTAGGCAGGTGATGGAATCAGCAGAAACTGTGAACGAAAAATACAGGAAAAGAAAAACAGTAGGCGAGCTGATTCCATAAAAAATTGTAACTTAATCAAGTAATATAGATCGTTAAGGCCATTCAAAAGCTTTTACTACTGAGAAGCAGGTACCCCACCGGCCGCAACCAGTGGTGTTCAGTCCTGAAGTACATTAATCCAGGATGGATCCCAATAAAGTGCCTCGGCATCTGCCTGTTCGTCTATCCAAAGCAGACCGTTCGCAACCATTTCGTTTAATACTGCTTTGCTTCTGAAGGTTTTCCAATTCAAGTTCGCGTGTAAAAGTGAGATACTAGCATAACCCAATATAGAGCAAATTTCTAGTATCCTCGTCTGGTCTCCGGTCAACTCATTAGGTACACTTCTTAGAAATTTTTTGCCTCGAATCTCAAAAATCTCAAAACCACCATCGAGATCATGTAGCATATCAATAGATTTTTCTAAATCTTCCATATCGACCTTCAACTCTCTAAAATAACCCTTTTCCAACTCATCAAGAGATAACACTCCGCCATTCATGTCCTTCGTCTTCCTACAAATTTCGATAACTTTCACGCAAATCTCGTAATAAAAATCATTAACGTTAAATAAGTGCTTATCCTTATCAAACAGACTTAGTGGATCTATACCGATGGAGGAGCACATACGGATGAATTTTATTCGAAACTCAGGGTTTGCCTGGATTTCACTGTTGTGCTTTTTTGCAAACACGACTAACCGTTCTTGAAACACTGTCAATTGCTCCTTTAGCTCATTATTCTGCCTTTGCAACACATTTGAGCTGATTCCTTCGTAATCTCGCTCTTGCTGTCCATCAAAAGCTGCAAGTCCGAATCTTTTCATATTCAATAACTTTCTGTACGCACTGGTTTAACAATAATTCACAGAGCAATCACTATTTCCCCACATTTAAAGTTGCATGTTTTCGATTGATCCTACAGACTTCTGCCTTTTTTATTGCGTTTTAACATTTTTTACGTTTGGCACGTTAAAAGAATCAATTGATTCCCTGACAAAATTATCGTGTTGTATGATTGTCAACATTAGACATCAATTAGAAGTTCGTGAGGTCAATTCCAGCAACTATTTGTTAAGTTCCCCCAAAAAGATCCATTGAGGGAGTAAGAGAAAGGTATTTATGTCGATATTGGATTTCAAGCCCGAAGCTTGGACTACTTCTGCCAACGAGGCCCTGAAGATATCGTTAGTGAGTGAAAATGCCGTCCAATTTTCGCCTTCCTTTACGTATCCCATATATGGTGATGCTGAGCAGATTTTTGGTTACAAGAACTTGGTGATCCATTTGGTTTTTGATTCTGTGACTTTCAAGCCTTTTGTCAATGTCAAGTTTTCAGAAAAATTGAAAGAAGACGCAGAGGATGTGGAAGGAAGGCTGCTATCCTTTTTGCCCGCGAACGATGTAATAGTGAAAGACGAGGAGAAATGGGTAGACACTTTCCAGGAAGAGCAGAGACAGTTCTCGCTACCTGCTGATAAATACAAAGTTTCAGAGTATCAAAAAGATGGTGTTGAGTTTGTCGTGTACAAAGAGAGCGTTACAAACGAGTTTTCTAAGAAATTGCATCGTCGCATTCAGATATTCGTGCTCTTATTTATTGAAGCCGCTTCCTATATTGATGAGACTGATTCAAATTGGGAGATATTCTGGCTTTTCAACAAAGCCACGAAACAGTGCGTTGGTTTCGTAACCACATACAAATATTGGAGATATTTAGGGGCGAAGGAATTTGATGCATCTGAAACTCTAAAATACAGGGCTAAAATATCTCAGTTTTTGATTTTTCCGCCCTATCAGCGTAAAGGTCATGGATCGATGCTTTATAACATTATCGTTGACTCGTGGCTTAAAGATAATAGCGTACTAGAAATTACTGTTGAAGATCCTAATGAAAGCTTCGATGATTTGAGAGACAGCAATGATTTAAAAAGACTGTACCATGAGAAATTTTTTGATGAGGTGCCACGAGAGAATTTAGTATCTGAACAATGGATCGAAAATCAGCGAGCGAAACATAAATTCGAGAAGCGACAGTTTAATCGCTTGATAGAAATGATACTATCGCATAACCATTCTAAGAATTACCGGCTTCAAGTGAAAAGAAGACTCTACACTAAAAATTATGATGCATTGTATGATATGCAGGAAGATGAGAGGAAGGATGCTTTGCAAAAATCTTTTCTGCTGCTTAATGATGATTATACGCGTATACTGTCCTCTTGCCATTTCTCGAAGCATGGATTAGACTCATCCTCGCAAGATAAAACCGTCAAAAAGCGTCAAAAAGTTTAAGAATTAGTACTGAGTATTTAAAAATATTAAATAGATGATATTGACAGAAAGAAGTAAAAAATTATAAGAACAATAGGTGGGGTGAAGGATAAATCAGGTGATCTATTTAGTTAGTATTTTAAGCTTATAAATAGTAGTAAATATTTTTCAAATAAATACATAAAAAATAATAATAATAAATAAAATTTTATTAAATACTGTAACTTAAATTTTGTAGAATTATACTTAAAGCTTTGTTTTTGCGTTCCGAAAGCAAAGATTGCTTTACTAAAACTGGCTTTCTTTCTCATCTTTTACGGTCATTTGTCAGTGCTGTTGCTCAGCGCTTACTAAGCGGTAAGAATAACCACGCCTAGAGGTAATCATTTTCAAATGTCTAATTGCCATGGATTAATAAACAAGGTTGCTTTACTTGCATTTACTCATGACATTGTCCGTTGTTTTGAAGTGGTACTAATTGCCACATTGGGCCGGGTAAAGGCATGATAAACTCCTGCTGATAAAAAAAATCTTTTCGGCTCATCGAAATTCATGTCATCTCGAACAGAGCATAGGTCATACACACAACTGCTATACAACGCTCCCATTGTGAAGGTTGATACTAAGTCCTGAAAAATGGCTCCTAAAAAACACTCAAGGAAGCAAAATGGCCCCATCAGAAGAGAAGTAATGCCTGAAATATTTGGTGATTCACAAGCTAGAAATCAATTAGCTGATGCGCCGAAGATTACAGAAAAGTCTAAAACTCGGAAGCCTAGTAGGAAGGTCGAAAAGAAGGAGCAAGCCAGAGCTCGATTGTATGGTGCAAAAAAAAAAAATACTGCTTATAATGAAAAAGATTTGGACCTTCCAACTCTCAATAAAGCTATAATACCTGGTGTCAAGATACGGAACGGTAAAAAGGGCAAAAAGTTTATTGGCGATCATGATCACATAAGACTGAACCTTTTGATCAAAAAGATTGGCGACAAGTACGACGATATTGACGAAAGCAAGTTGGAAAAAGCCAGGAGACTAGAAGAAGTTAGAGAGCTGAAAAGGCAAGAAATAGAAAGAAAGGAATCTGCTAAACAGGAAGTGCTCGAAGACAAGAAAGAAGAGTTAAAGCGTAAGGCTTCTGTGGCAAGAAGCCTTCGTAGGAAGCAGAAGCGTGAAGCAGAGAAAGTTCCCGCAATTGGGCAGGAGATTGATTCTTCTATTAAGAAGAAAAAAAAGGTGTCATTCGCTTAAGGAAAGTATTTAGTCTAGTTGAAGACGGTGGTAGTTCGTTAATTATAGTTTGCCGAAGAAAATCCATCGCTTTGAACGGGAACGGCTTTAAAAATCTATCAAGGATTTCCCCAAGTTTTTGGCCTTGTGACGATGACTCTTTGCCCTAATATGTACATTTTGTATGGGGCTCGGGTCCCATATGGGTCACTAACGATGGAGTAAATGACAGGCGTACTATTGCAGAATCGGGGTCGTCAACTAAATAAAAGCATCAGATGAGGACGAGAATGCGAATATATAAAAACACAATTAAATGATGTAGATAGTCATTGGGATAGAGAATTTTTTGTCAAAAAATCAAATAGTAAAATGACACTTCTCCTAATAATCCGTAGGTCTTTTCACTTAACTGAAGCTCGCAGCAGTTCCTCGCTGGATATAAAACAGGTTTTAAAAGAACTGATTCCAAAAAAGAGGCGTGATATACTAGAACTAAAGAGCAACTATGGCAACGTGAAAATTGGTGATATCACCATTGGGTCTCTTATCGGCGGCATGAGAGGAAACAGCTCTATGTTTTGGCAAAGCAGCTCTTTAGATCCCTACGAGGGCATTAAATTTCATGGAAAAACCATTCAGGATTGCCAGAAATTACTTCCCAAGGACCCAAGAGAGTCAAACAGTAACGATAACTTTTTAACTGAGTCGATGCTATGGCTCCTGATGACGGGTCAAGTACCATCTCAGCAGCAAGCATTACATCTATCCAGAGAATTAGGTGCTAAAGGGGCTAAACTACCAGACTATACTGACAAACTAATGCGCAATTTACCTTCTGGAATACATCCGATGACCCAGCTAGCCATCGGATTGGCCTCCATGAATAATGTATCTAAATTTGCTCATAAATACGAAGAGGGCACTATTGGTAAGAACGAATACTGGGAATATGTTTTTGATGATGCCATAAACTTGATTGCCGCCTTACCCCAGCTGACTGGTAAAATTTACTCTAACCTTGTGGCGGGCGGCAAACCCTTGGGCCAATTTAGGGAAGACCGTGATTGGAGCTATAATATTTGCTCACTATTAGGAATGACGAGCAATGACTCCTCCAATCGGCACAATCTGAACGACAAGCAATCTAATGACTTTGTCAATCTCATGAGATTGTATACGGGCATCCATGCAGATCACGAAGGTGGTAACGTCTCGTCTCATACTACCCATTTAGTTGGAAGTGCTTTAACCGATCCGTATTTAAGTTATTCCAGTGGCATAATGGGGTTAGCCGGTCCTCTACATGGATTGGCTGCCCAAGAAGTAGTACGGTTCCTCCTCGAGATGAACTCGCACATTTCTTCTCCAGAAAACGAGACAGAGATAGAAAAGTACTTATGGGGATTGCTCAACTCTAAGAAGGTAGTTCCAGGCTATGGCCATGCGGTATTACGTGAGACGGATCCCAGATTTGTTGCCATGCTCGACTTTGCGAAGGCAAGACCAGAGGAGTTTGCCCACGACAAGAATATCATCTTAATGGAAAGATTATCAAAAGTTGCCCCAAGAGTTCTCAGAAAACACGGTAAGACTAAGAATCCTCACCCTAATGTTGACTCTGCTTCAGGTATTATGTTTTACCACTATGGCGTGACAGAACTGTTGTTCTTCACTGTCATATTTGGCTGTTCACGTTCCATGGGACCTCTCACTCAGCTGGTCTGGGACAGAGCACTGGGACTGCCAATTGAGAGGCCCAAAAGTTTGGACTTCAGCTCATTGCGCACATTATGTAAATGAAATGCTTTTTTCTTTCATCGCCTCAATACTATATTTAATCGTTTTTTCTTGATGAAAACATAGCTGACGCAGTGTGGCTGACCTTTCAGCCGCATGAGGCTAAAACAGCCTTAACTTTACATATTTGTTCACCCCACACAGTAGTACACTATACAGCTCAGTCACGAAGAACAAAGCGGGGAAATCATGGCCTTGCAAATGGAAAGTGCCACATCTTGATGCTCTTCAGAAAGCAAGCGGATCAGCAAGCTTTGTATATATGCTCTCAAACGCATCATGTATAGCTGACAGGAGCTACTTTTCAAGGGACCAGTCCACCATGCTTTCGCTCAAAACAAAAGCTAAATTGGCAAGATGTATATTCTCTAGTGTCCTGGGAAAAAACGCAACAAGGTATTATGCCGTTTCTTCTCTTCACCGAACTAATGAAAGACCTGAGGCTGACCAAGTTTTGAAGGACATTGCAAGTTACGTGCACAGAACAGAAATAACCTCCACCTTAGCTCTAGAAACTGCCAAACTTTGTTTTCTGGACACATTGGGTTGTGGATTGGCAGCTTTGAAATACCAACAGGTGAGGAACATGATAAAACCCATTGTACCAGGTACTGTAGTACCTCACGGCACGAAAGTACTGGGCACGAGTTATGAACTGAACCCTGTGGATGGTGCGTTTGCCATTGGAACATTGATCCGCTGGTTGGACTACAATGACTGTTGGTTAGCTGCTGAATGGGGACATCCATCTGATAATCTCGGCGGTATATTGGCAGTTGCGGATCACTTAACAAGATTGTCAAGGGCCACTAAGGGTGCAGCTGGTAGAAGTTTTACCGTTGGGGACGTTTTGAAGAGCATGGTCAAAGCACATGAAATCCAGGGTATTATTGCGTTGGACAATTCCTTTAATCGAGTGGGTTTAGATCATGTAATGCTTGTAAAGGTTGCTACTACTGCTGTGGTCTCCAAGATGCTTGATTTGACCGAAGAGCAGACCATTGATGCTATTTCACAGGCTTTTGTTGACGGTCAACCCCTCAGAACTTATAGACATGCACCAAACACAGGGTCAAGGAAATCGTGGGCCGCCGGCGACGCCGTATCTAGAGCTGTTCATCTAGCGTACTTGGTCAAGACTGCTCAAGTCGGCTTGATTCCTTCAGTCTTAACAGCACCGATTTGGGGATTTTATGATGTCTCATTTGAGGGTAAACCATTTTCTTTTAAACAGAGAAATGAGTACGGTTCCTATGTCATGGAGAATATATTATTCAAAATTTCGTTCCCAGCTGAGTTCCATGGCCAAACTGCTGCTGAAGCAGCTGTGAAGGGTCACGAAATTTTAAAAAAAATGGGCAAATCATTTCGGGATATTACCTCTGTAAGAATTAGGACTCAAGAAGCCGCCATCAGGATCATTGATAAATCTGGGCTTTTGTACAATTACGCTGACAGAGACCATTGTATTCAGTACATGACCGCAGTACCGCTAATCTTTGGAAATTTGACGGCAGACGACTACACAGATGCGGTGGCAAGATTGCCTGAAATTGATGAATTAAGAGGCAAGATGTATTGTGTCAAAGATGATCAATTTACGTTAGACTACTACAACCCTGAGAAGAGATCCATAGGGAACGCTCTGCTGATTGAATTGAATGATGGTACAGTAATCGATGAAATCGTGGTTGAATATCCAATAGGTCACCGTTTTAGAAGAGAAGAGGGTATACCTTTGTTGTTGAAGAAATTCAGGACTCATCTCGATAATCATTTCATAAATTCTCCCGAAAAAGCAAAGGAAATACTCAGGAAGAGTCAGGAACCGGGATTTGAAAACATGTCCATAGACACTTATATGGACCTATATTGGGATTGAGTGTGCTTGATCGATGTAGTTTTCGTACATGTATAAACGTACCTCATAATGATGCCAATTATGATGCGGGTAACAGATCTCATGTGTTCCACTGTAAACAAATTTTTTGCAAAGTCCAGTGTTGAAAATAATGAATAGACATACAAACGAACCAAGGTGTTTCTAAGTGGAATTGAGTTCGCAAAATGAATCTCAAGGTAGACGCGAGATCTTCAAGGAAGGAGCATTCTCAAGATGTCTCGCTTAAAGGTTCTGCAAAGGTTCTTAACGAGTTAATCGAGACGTCCAAAAACTTGCCGACTACTTCATCCGAACTAGGTTCAATTCAGCTCAGTGTTAATGAGATAAGGAAGCGAGTGCATGACTTAAGAAGAACGAAAGAAATAGGTCCTGATCACACAAAGGCTCATTATCTTTTAGCCGGCAGTGGGTTAGCAATTGAAGACGTGGATCTTTCGCTGAAGAATCTACAGTCCAAACAGCAATTAGAACAAACTGTCTCCAAGAGACAAGCGGAAGGTGAAATTGAAACTTATTTAGAGGCTAAGAAGGATGAAAATATTTTATCTTCCATCGAACATTTACTCTCGCTAGCTGCTAAAGACTTCGACAGTTTCGTTAATGAAAATTTGAGCTTGGACTGGGACCAGCGTAAGGAGGAGGTTCGTGAAAATTTTGGCATTCTGGTTCAAAAGAAAAGTTACGCAGATCCCAAACAGAATTTAGCTCCTTTAAATCCCAAATTACCTACGTGGGGGAACCAGGGATCCAGCATATTGGATGGTGGTGAAACGAGATTGAATGTCAATGAAAACTATGCAGTGAGAGAAAAATTTGAGAAGTACGCCAAAGTTATTTACCGATTTAATAATGCCAGGCAAATGAAGCAAGATTTCCCCTTGCTCAAAGAGCTTTCCGCCGCATTAAGCAGCGGTGGCGATTTAAAAAACAGACAACTGCTGGAGAGTTGCAGGATCTTAGAAGGGCTGAAAATGACCGCCAATATAGTAGAAAATGCGAAGTCCTACTTACAAAATCAGTTTTTGGAATACGTGGATCATCTCTACAAAAAGAACCTAAACGAAGGATTGCCTACAAACATAAATAAAATCAAATCTTTTATCGACTCCAAGTTGAAAAATCCCAACAACACTTGGAAGTTTAACAATCTAACATTTATCAATGGTACGCCAATTTGGGCTCTAATATTTTATCTTTTGAGAGCCGGATTATTACAGGAAGCATTAGAGGTTGCCGTTAATAATAAGGCTAGCTTTAAAAAAGTTGAGCAATCATTTTTGACCTACCTGAAAGCATACGTATCTTCCAAGGATCATAAGATGCCAGTAGAATTTTCAGCAAGGTTACACACTGAGTACAGCCAACATATAAAAAGCTCTTTAGATGGCGATCCGTTTAGGTTGGCTGTCTACAAAATCATTGGTAGATGTGATCTGACCAGAAAAAACATTTCCTTTATTACTTTGAGTGTAGAGGACTGGCTCTGGATCCACTTCATGTTAATCAAAGACGATATTTCAGACAGCGACCCGGTATATGAGAGATACAGTTTAAGCGACTTCCAAAATATCATTACGTCTTATGGTTCGACAAGATTTAACAACTACTATCTGCAAGTATTAATTTTGGGCGGTCTATATGAGTTAGCCGTTGAGCATGCATATTCCATCAGTGAAATCGACGCAGTTCATCTAGCTATTTCCATGGCCAACCAGGGATTGCTAAATGTTGAGGAGGACAACTCACGTACTGAAGGAACAGACTTTATTTTCGTCAAGGGCAACGAAAAGAGAATTAAATTCGCCAAAGTATTGGGCAATTACACCAAGTCATTCAAGTACTCCGATCCACGAATTGCCGCCGAGTACTTAATACTCATTGCGTTGATAGACACTGCGGAGCAAGTAGAAATGTGCCATCAGGCGTTGAGGGAGCTCGTTCTGGAAACCAAGGAATTCACTATTTTGTTAGGTAAAATCAACAGAGATGGCACGAGGATTCCAGGTGTTTTGGAAGAGAGACAATCATTATTACATTTGAAAGATGAAAAAGAGTTCTTGAGAAAAATTACTGAGCATGCCGCTTTGAGAGCAGATGAGGATGGTAGAGTGTATGATTGCCTGTTATTGTATCAACTTTCAGAGGAGTACAACATCGTTGTGATAATTGTGAATGGGTTGCTAAGTGATTTGTTAAGCAACACAGACCTGGATCAACCGCTAGTAACCACGGATGAAAACAGCGAGACAAATCCTATTTTGATAGCCAAAAAAATCGTATCTATTTACATTGAAAATCTCGAGATCTCGAAGAAAGTGCAAAGTAAGAACAAGGAAACATGTATTTTACTTTTGAAACTTGCAGATGCTAGGAGAACTTATCTGGCCAAACAGTGGGAAAGCACGCTCGCTCAAGTCGAGGAATTGGATCTTCTGCCTTTCTCCGATGAAATCTCTGCGAGGAAGAAGGCTCAAGATTTCCCAGCTCTTAACGAAAACATCATCAAAAACATACCAAACTTACTCGTTATGGTCATGAGTTGTATCTCGCAGTTGATCACAAGCCTCAACCAAAGCGATTATCAGTCGCTGGCCAAAGCGCAGCAAGTTGAGGCTTTGAAAAACGTCTCCAGAAATTGCATGATGTATGCAGGCATGATTCAATACAAGATGCCGAGGGAGACGTACAGTGCCTTGATAAGATTAGATATCGGCTAGTGTTAAAGTTTAGATTAAATCCAAAAAAACAAAAACGAAGACACACCCAGTATGTCACGTTGTCGCACTTTTATTTTATTTTATTTTAATTTTTTTTTGGGTAAGCAGGCAGCATTATCTCTGAGTCTTATGTTTTGTGTAATCCGGCTGTACCTCATAGGCATTAGGACTTTCAGACCTCTTTTGGTTTAGCTTGCGATGCCGTCTGGCAACTCTTCTTTCCCTTCTTTGTTCGAAGTTTAGTCCTTGTTCCTCATCAGACTCTGAGGAGGAGGATGACGAAGAAGAAGGGTCATCATCGTGGTCAGATGGACAGTCACACTCGTCGTCAAAGTTTTGCTGAGGATGAAAAATACAACATATCTTGGTTTTCTTTTTATTCATATTCTCATTGTCAATTACGTCGGATTGCCACCTAACGCTAGGTCTTGGAAGCCTTGTATTCTGAACCTGACTTTGTCCCTCTTGGTTTCCCTCCTGAGCTCTAAGTTGCAAGAGTGGAGGCGGTGCTTCCACATTGATAGTTTGCGAATGAGATACTTCCTGGTTTCCTCTTCTTCCGCTCATCATATGTTATTTTTATTATTCTTAAGCCTGGTTGATTCGGTTACCTCGAAGTTGGCATTTCAGCCTTCTGTCAGGGGCCAAATTTACTCTTACGGTACTACATATCGTGAGATGTGATTTGTATTTTAACTATTGACCCAACTTCTTCTCAAAGGTGGCAAAAGCCATTGAGACCACTGAACGCCAACGCAGTGAAAGAATCAAGAGGTGGAGGTTTTCGATTGTTTGAACTTCAATTGAGAACAAAACTAATAATGGAGAGACTTCAGAGACTAATGATGAATAGCAAGGTTGGGATGGCTGATGCGAACCGTGACGATACGAAAGAGACAGTTTACATATCTTCGATAGCGCTTTTGAAGATGTTGAAGCATGGTAGAGCCGGTGTTCCAATGGAAGTGATGGGCTTGATGCTAGGCGAGTTCGTGGACGACTATACAGTGAACGTAGTAGATGTATTCGCCATGCCCCAGAGTGGAACAGGTGTGTCTGTAGAGGCTGTCGATGACATTTTTCAGGCAAGGATGATGGATATGTTGAAGCAAACTGGCAGGGATCAGATGGTAGTCGGCTGGTACCACTCTCACCCGGGGTTTGGCTGCTGGTTATCCTCTGTAGATGTGAATACCCAAAAATCTTTCGAACAACTGAATAGTAGGGCAGTCGCTGTCGTGGTAGACCCTATCCAGTCAGTCAAGGGTAAAGTTGTTATTGATGCGTTCAGGTTGATCGATACCGGTGCTCTGATAAATAACCAGGAGCCTAGACAGACTACATCAAATGCAGGGCTGTTGAATAAAGCAAATATTCAGGCATTGATACATGGATTGAATAGACATTACTATTCTTTGAACATCGACTACCATAAGACGTCGAAAGAAACAGAGATGTTGATGAATTTGCACAAAGAAAAGTGGCAATCCGGTTTGAAAATGTACGATTATGAGGAGAAAGAGCATCAGAATTTGGAGACTACACAAAGGCTGGTTAAAATCGCCAAGCAATATTCTAAGAGAATCGAAGAAGAGAGGGAGTTGTCAGAAGAAGAACTCAAGACTCGTTACGTTGGTAAACAAGACCCCAAGAAGCATCTTTCTGAGACCTCGGATGCTGCATTGGAAAATAATATAGTATCTGTTTTGACCGCAGGGGTAAACTCCGTCGCCATTAAATGAAAGTCTTCTATATAATGCATGTCTCGTTTGTAACGGAATTTTCAATCAATTTGAATCTTTACGCCAAAGCTGAAGATAAGTTTCTTGTAGAAACAATAATTCTCGTTCTTTTATTCGAGCTGTAGTGCCATCCAACTCTATCCACTGGTCAGTGGCGGAATTAAGTAATTGTATCTTCCATCGACTTTTTTCGTCCTCATCTACTGCCGCTTCCCTGGCAGTCTCATGAATCACATTCGCAATCAAAGTATAAGTAGTATTTTGCAGTTCCAGAGATTGGGAAAATTCAACTAACGTCTGGTTTCTGTTCTTCACAGGTTGTGTATGTTTTTTGTCGAATCGACTAAAATGTATAATCAAGTACTTGGGCAAGCGGATCAACCGATACCTTCTCAAACCTCGAGCAAACTCTTGTTCTTGAGTCCCATTGAATTTTTTCAGCAAATCCTCCAGACGCACTTGAGGTAGGTCGTTGGCATATTGATTAGTTTTAAATAAAGGGTTAGGAGGAAGATCGAGAGCTAGGCACCAATAAGGTACGATGTTTTCCTTTTGCTTCTCAGGCTTTTTTTGAAACTCTACGAAGTCACCTTTAATGTCGACAATTGCTTTTATTGGTATTGTCGTAACTTGTACAACGCCTTGACAAACGCTGTTAAGGATTTCCTTTAATCGAGGAGACTTATTCGCCAAAGTATTTACCAACCATATGAAAAGCTGTCCCGGGTCGTAAGCTCTGTCAAAGATGGCTTTTTCCGCAACGGAGATGTAAGCCAAAAACTCTTCTGAAGAAAGATAGGGTTTGAACAATTTGGTAAACCAGATTTTACGGACAATGATGGCTAATCGTTTTATCATCTCATCCTCTTGATCTGTGTTTTCTAGTAAAAAGTAATTTCTAACTGGAATTATATGAGATAGTAATGACAAAACCACGTTGATCGACTCATTGCCAGAAGAGCTGTTATTGAAACCTACGAAGCCATTAGTGTAAATTTGATCGTATAAATCGAAACACTGTATTGGGAAACTGAGAATTTCTTCCTTATTAAAATAGGGCCTTATGGCATTTCGTACTCTCACCAATGTCTGAATTTTCCCCTGATCCTTGACCTCAATGTTGTCAGGCAATAAAAATACTTTTAAGGAATTGAAGCTGATGAACACATGGTGATTGTCATTTACGGAGTGCAAAAATGCTGGAGAACTTTCATGACGTCCCTGAAGATATTTGCCACACACCAAACAACAGTAACAATTCAGATACGATAAGGTAACGCTACATCTTTTCTCAAAATCGAAATCTAATTTTTTCTCGTCAATTGTCTCTAAAAAGGCATAGGAAGGCTGCTGGTGTTCCTTCCTTCTGAATTTTTCTCCTTTGGGATTTATAAACTCTTCGCGCTCATGTTTGAATCCACCGGAGGTCATCAAGGATTGCGTTTTCACTGGTTCTTTTCACCTCATCGATTTCCTTTGTGTCCACTCTTTGTCAAGCATGATTCTCGCAGCGGTCTCTGCCTTTTTTTTTTTTTTTTTCCTACATGCGAAATTGACATAATTGTATGCCGTTTTTTGCAGCCAAAACATAACACCCTATTACAACTTTCAAGGAGCACAAAACAGGATATGAATAATATTTGAAAAAGGCTTCCATTCAGGTGTTTTTCTGATGCTGTTTTTCTGGTTTTCAGCGCTTATTGCAACCTCGCTGTTCACTTTTACATTTGTAAAAAGACGGTTGTATCGCCCTAGGTTGGCATCAAATAAAACATCTCCTCAAAGTAAAGACAAATCAGAAAACATGGAGAAGCAGCTAGCTGATCCCAATTCTATTCCACTCGCCATCAAGGACCATAAATATCCTGCGAAGCTCCACAATATCAAAGTGAAAGAGCTCCTTCTGAAAGAGAATCCCAAACTCTCTGCTGATACTACTGCCGTATTTATTGCAGCCGAAGAGATTGAAGGAAATAAATATTGTGATACTGAGAGGCCTTTTAGGCAAAATAGATACTTTTACTATCTTTCAGGTGTTGATATCCCTGGTACTTCGCTGCTGTTTGATTTCAAAGAAGACCGACTAATTTTATTTTTGCCAAGTATTGAATGGGACGATGTTATTTGGAGTGGTATGCCAATTAGCTGTGAGGAGGCCGCCAAAGAGTTCGATGTGGACGAAGTACTGCACTCCGATAAAATTGAAAGCACCTTGCATATTTTCCAGCATTACACTATTTACACTACTGACTTAGATAATGTTCACAATGAAGCAATCAAGTCAAGATTATCCCCTCAAAGCTCGGACTTTTTCTTCGCGCTCGATGAGGCTAGGAAGACTAAGGATTGGTATGAAATTGAAGTAATCAAAAAAGCTGCTGAAATAAGTGATAATTGCCATTTGGCAGTAATGTCAGCTCTTCCTATCGAACTGAACGAAGTGCATCTTCAGGCGGAATTTACTTACCACGCCATGAGGCAGGGAGCGCGTTCACTGGGATATGATCCTATTTGCTGTTCCGGTCCTGCATGCGGTACTTTGCACTATATCAAAAATTCAGAAGATCTGGCTGGCAAGGCGTCGGTTCTCATCGATTGTGGTGCAGAGTGGAGAAATTACACAAGCGATGTGACTAGATGCTTCCCACTTTCCGGCAAGTTTACCAAAGAGCACCGTCAAATTTACGAAGCAGTTCGTGATATGCAAACGCAGGTTATGGAAAAAATAAAAGCAGGCGTAAATTGGGATGACCTGCATTTGCTGTCCCATCGAGTATTAATAAGACACTTTTTAAAGTTGGGTATCTTCAAGAGCGAATTCTCAGAAGAAGAAATTTTCCAAAGAAGAGCATCGTGTGCGTTCTATCCCCACGGGCTGGGTCATTTAATGGGATTAGATGTGCATGACGTGGGAGGAAGACCTAATCCACAAGATGTAGACCCTTATTTCAAGTATCTGAGAATTCGTCGACCCTTAGAAGAGAATATGGTTGTTACCAATGAACCAGGTTGCTATTTTAATGAATTTTTGATTGCCGAATTTTTGAACAAAGTGCCGGAGAGAGAGGAGGTAGTTGATAAGAAGATTTTGAAAAGATACATGTACGTTGGTGGCGTCCGAATTGAAGATGATGTCCTTGTTACCAAGTCCGGTTCGGAGAACCTTACTAAGATCACAAGTGATCCTGATGAAATTGAAAAGATAGTTTCCAATGGTTTGTCAAGATGCCGCTCTCAATTTCATGTAGTCATTTAAAACTTTTTACTGAATACTAATGGCGAGAGATATTCGTAGAGAAGGTAGATAGACTTCTAACACCTACAATTAAACCTGCAGGCAACAGATGCTCATTTGAAGCCAACTAAATTCTCCTAGAGCGTCCGAAATGAGTTGACTCGTTGCTATTTCATCTTATTGTCTCTTGTTTAAGAGGTCGTCGCACAACCTTCGGCCGGATGGCCACCCGAAGGAGGCCAATCAAGTTATGACTTTACAAAAAATAATAAAAAAACTGCGAATTCTGTGGATCGAACACAGGACCTCCAGATTACTTGACCGAAGTTCTCTTCAGTCTGGCGCTCTCCCTACTGAGCTAAATCCGCACCGAAATTACTATAAGAAAGTTGGAACCTCATACTCTAGAAGCTGCGGAAGATCCTGGCAGTCGTAATGAACTACGGTTCAATTACTACTGGATATATCAGTATGTTCCTTGGATCGACAAAGTATATTAGCTCAATTTCTAATAGCTTGATCTTTTGTGGTAAGTAAATAGCTAGGATCTAGGTGAACCTATGATGTCCTTATATATTAAAAATATTGGTATATTGATGTATCACTTTTATTAAGTGATATGTGGTCATATGACCTGTCATGTTGTTTTATGTTGTTTCATGACACCAGCTGTAATGAACTAGGGTTCGACTACGATTACTAGTGGATATGTCAATACGTTCCTTAGATCGATAAAGTATATGAGCTGTATTTAGAAAATCTTGATCTCTTGTTGTAAGTACATAGCTAGGAGCTGGATGAACCCAGAATGTCCTTATATATTAAAAATATTGGTATATTGACATAACTGCTACAAAACCATATGGGTTGACATCTAGTCGCTTGACCTGCCATGTTGTTTCATGACAGCAGTTTTGTAAGAAACTATGGTTCAACTGCATCTAGATATACCACAAATATTTCCTCAAATCGTTTACCACACATCATATTCTAGATATATCTATCTTGTCATGATGAGTGTCTCGCTGCTAGTTAAATTTGCTTATACAATCATTTATATTGGTATGCTCGCAGGACTGCCACAACCATAGATATAAAGGAACTCCTGATCACATGATCGCTAACGTTCATGACAAGTTATGAGGAAAGTGAAAGGGAGAGGTCCTCGAAGCCTCTTAGTCTTCCGGACAAGGTGCTAAATGCAATGATTAGAAATGTAATGTAGCCGCAACAAAAACTGTAATAGATTGGGAGCACACGCTGAGTAAACCGTTTCTAGTATGACCAAATTCTCGTATGGTAAAGTCTGGTACTATAAATCTGTAATACCTTACTGCGAAAGACAGCATTCTGCAGAATTTAGTTTGAAAAAAAAAAAAAAAGTGTTTAACGAGGGGTATATCCCTCGAGTGACCTAAGCCCTTTATGCATTCATTAATCTTTGAGAGCTCTCTCGTGAAAAGATCTGAAGCAATAAAGGGAAAAAAGTCAAAAACTTGGACGAGATGAACCAGATACAGGATTTAAATTTTCACTTGGAAGTGGGGATTCCCAGGAACTACCGAAGAAGCCTAAATCAGAAGAGAGGAGTAATCTTTGTACTCAGTCGCATGGATGTTGAGGGTAGAAAGTCACGCTAATAACAACAAGAATTGTAATTTCCATTATGGTTAGGAGATTTCAAGGGCCAAAGGAGTCGCCAAATCGGTGATATTCTTTCATTAATCATCCAAAGCATCTGATAGAAAAAATTTCAATTTGAGACAAGTTTACTTCTAGTGATATCAGGAATTATCCAGTGAATAGTTCGAGAGGTTAATCAGAACGCAAAGCACATAGCTATCATAGTACATGGTGGCTGAAAAAAGTTTCTGCCCCAAAAAAAAAACTACCTCACTGATAGTTTTTCAAATCGAAGAACAATAATAATCATAGATTTGTGTGCTGCGAATTCTCAAGAAGCAGACTACCAAATCACTATCGATCACAAAGCCTTAGCAATAGCCGATATGCTGTCGAAATATCTATAAGCTTCTGCACTTCCTCAATGTTTTCCAAATACACTTTGAATTCTTCGTCTTCTTTTAATATCATCTCGCCGGTGAACTTGTTTCGTACCTTTTTTATAAAATTCTCATGACTTTGCAAAACTTCTGCCCTTAGGTGCCTCACAATCTCGACTAATCCATCCTCATGATAAGTGAGAAGTGAAAATGTGTCAGTATTTAGTTTCGTTTTAGAGTCGAGAACTTTTGCTAATTCTTTATGTTGCCTTTTCAAAACAGCGATTCTGGTCCCCGAGTCTGCTCCTTCACACGGGTAGAAGCCACTTTTATCTTCATCGGTTCCTTTCTCAATCAAATTGTTTCTTTGATCCAAAAATTTTTGGAAAATAACTACGTCGAAATCTACACCTGCCGCAGTTTGAGGTTTCTTGAATCGACTACTGAGCTGTTTCGATAAGATATCTACCTCCCATAGCAATTGCTCTTTCTTTTCCTTATTTGTTTTCAATTGCTCGGTGAGCTTTTGAACCAAACTATACATGTAGCTTAAATTTTCCGTCTGAGGACTCATGAACAACTGCTGAGGCTGTTGAGGTTGCTGACTGGCCTGTGCTGATTGAACAACATGCTGTTGCTGCTGTCTAGCATCGGATCCCATAATGCACTTGTCACTTCGTAACTGTGATAGAGGCTCGAATGTGTATTTAAGCCTCGCTACTTCATCCTTTGATACTTTTGTTATAGGGAACAATTTCTTGTGGGCGGGTAATTGTGACGCGCCTGAGAAAAATCACATCAGCGGCAAAACACGTCGATATAAATATGTAGAGGTTCCCATGTCTCTTTCCGCCCCCATTTTCATTTCTTTACTCTTTTTTTTCTGTAAAGCTGTACTTTTAGCAATAGAGTATACATGCCTGCTTCATTTAATTTATCGCACCTTTCGCTGAGTCAAATTGACAGAGTAAAGCCTTTTCCCGAAGGCGTTGCGACCGTTTGGTTACTGAGCACTTTAGGAGGTTCTTCAAATCTTTCTTCGCATGCTAAGTCAAATGTTAATGGAGTTGCTTCTGTTTCCTCTGCGGTTAAAAAGAGAGATATTATTAATGTTTCCATACCTGAAACATGTATGATTATCCAAAGTAATGAAATGCAAATACCGTTGCGCTATGTCTCTAACTTATTATACGGTGTAGCTATTTGCTATAGTAGGAAAACCGACTATGTGCTTAGCGACTTGACTAGTCTCTTGACACAGCTCCAGAAGAAAATATATAACAGTCAAGGTGCGGCAGATCAGAAGAAATCGGCAAAACTGAATCAGAAAGTCATCTCAGCCACAATTTTAGGTGGAAATGGAGACAGTGGTCTGCTCAGTGACGATCCGTTATTCGACATTACGCACATTGCAGAGTTCGAGCAAATGTTAGGAATGGTTCCGCGGGAGGGCATTTCTGAAGCTGTAACGATTAGAAAACAGGATTATCTAAAAGAATTAACTAATCCAAACATCTTTGAAAAGTCAAGCCATGCAGAAGGTATTGATTCGTTGGAACGGTTGAACCACTCGATTACACTGGACGATATACCCATTGACGTGGATTTTAACCTTGATATTGATGAAATGGTGAGTCGAGCGGGTACCGCAACGGATTTCAGCTTATCCTCCCAGGCTGCGGAAAACAATATCGACTTTGACGTCAACTTTGGCAATCAGGAGTTCACGTTAAACTTCGATGATAATGAGTTCCAAACTAATGAGGACAGTGTTCAAGCCGGGCCAACAGCTGCATCCAACGTTCGTTTGGGGCTACCTGAAGAGGAAAGAATCGATGAAGAAACTTCTTCGAAAGACGAACATGAGGACGTCGGCCCTGCTTTGAAAAAATTCAAAAGTGGAAGGATACCAAGTAAAGCAGCCACTATTCCAAAGTTGATACAGTATGATGAAAGGACTGGATTGTCCACAGAATTACTGAGAAGTAATCATAATGATTATTGCGAGCTTATGGATTTGAAACGCAAAGTCGCCGTCAATAGACTGAATCTTACTTCATGGCAACAAATTATGGATCTAAAGACTCAGCCTGAATATATGCGGACATGTTGGGATTTTATCCTGAATAGAGAAAACGACGCAAGCGATACGGAGTACGTTCAGCATGTAGCAGCTTATAACAACGATAGCATCGAAAGGGGACGTAAACAGTCCAATTCAAACTCCAACTCTGAAAGGTCCAGTAGCAATGTGCCCAGCGAGGAAATGGGGAGGAAAATGGTACTTGCCAGAGATGATTCTTTCAGTAATAATAATGATGACTTGCTCTTGAACTTAGATCAAATTGAAGAGGAATTGGAAGAAGACTTTTCGAGAGCCACTTCCACTCATCAGCAGGAATTCATACAAATGAATTTGGAACTTCCACCGTCAAGTCTTGGAAGAACGCATACCCGCACAGGAACGTTTAGTGATACATTTAGGACTAACTCGAGTACCAGTAGAGAACGGGACGCAATAGATGTTTTGTATCACAGGACGGGAAGAAATACCCGCAACAATTTCATTAACCACGGAAGGTCAAGCACCACTGACGCCAGCGGATTACATTCAAATTCATTCGCCAAAAATGACTCCTTAGCCACGCATTTACCATTCCACGTAGCACTAGACTATCAAGCACGAAAATTTTACGACTATATCAAAGAAAGATCTTTGTTTGTGGGCAAAACCACGAGATCTAACCCGCCTTTCGAAAAGAAACTTTTGTTTGAGGATATTGTCCCTAGTATTTCATCCACAGAGACTGATTCTAGTAACCATGGGAAAGGCGATGAAGCACCGACAATCAGCAAAAAAATTGCAGCGAATGCTTTCTTATCACTGCTTAATCTTGCTTCCAGGGAATTGGTTTGCATAAAGGAATGTCTTGAACATGAGGCCGGGGATAAGTTTCGAGTTATGCAAGGCGAAGATATCGTCTTGTACGTCTGAGAACTCACGCAAGGGTGCGACAGAGCAAAGTATGCTACAGCCGCGTGTTTGTTAATTTAAACTTCGGCGGGGGAGAATCATGCTTTAGTGCCGCTAATATGACCTACCCTTGGAGAAACATTGTTTTGCGCATGACCGCCGATAAAGTAAGAAACTCAAGAGTGCTAGTTTCGTCAAGAATTAAAACATATATATTACATAGGTGAGAATGGCTAGAATTGAATTTTAAAGTAAGCTGGCATACGACTACCAAGGTAGCTAGAATGAGAAATGTTGTTTCGAAAAATTGGCCCTGTTTAAATATGGTAAAAGGCTTCCATAGTGGCAGACAACTGAAAAGTGATCTAGATTTGAGAAATTTTGTCCACGAAGAAGTGGAAAAAGTCGATAAGTGGTGGGCACAACCAAGATATAAAAACATTAAGAGACCGTATACCTCATTGGATGTAGTGAAGCATCGAGGAAGCTTACCTGTTGACGCTATACGCTATGCATCTTCCTTTCAAGCCCAAAAGTTGTTCGATCTACTAGAGGATAAATTTGAGAAGAGGCTTCCCTTGCACACACTAGGAGTGATAGACCCTGTACAAATGAGTCAATTGGCAAGATGCAAAGATATTGAGGTAACTTATATATCTGGATGGGCTTGTTCTTCAACTTTAGTGGGAAGTACGAATGAAGTATCGCCTGATTTTGGTGACTATCCTTACAATACGGTGCCAAACCAAGTAGAAAGGATATTTAAAGCCCAACAGATGCATGATAGGAAACTGTTTCTAGAAAGAGTAAACGGCTCTACCGAGGACACTAACACAAAATATTTGAAGCCTATAATAGCAGATGGAGACATGGGCCATGGAGGCAGTACAACTGTTATGAAATTAGCCAAGCTATTTGCCGAAAAAGGTGCTGCCGCTATACATTTGGAGGATCAGTTGGTAGGTGGGAAAAAATGCGGCCACCTGGGTGGGGCTGTCATTGTGCCCACATCAACTCACTTATCGAGATTGGTAGCCACAAGATTTCAATGGGATATGATGGGTACTGAAAATTTGGTGATTGCGAGGACTGATTCGTGCAATGGCAAACTTCTAAGCAGTAGCTGCGACCCGCGCGATCACAAATTCATCAAGGGTGTTATTGAGCCTAACGTGAAGCCATGGAGCGATGAACTGACAGAGTTGGAAAATCAATCAGGCGCGACCAACAGTGAGATTAGCTCAGCCGAGAGCGAGTGGTATGAGAAGCATCAAGTATTCACTTTTGATGAAGCAGTTGAAAGACAAGTATCGCAGACCGAACTCGCTCAGTATTTGGCGCTAAAAGAAACTGCCTTGCGAGATAAATTATTTTTGAGTTTGAGGGATATGAGAGAGCTGGCCAACCAAGCTGCTCCAACTGCTGTGATACACTTCGACTGGGACGCGCCCAGAACCAAAGAGGGCTACTACTTGTACCACGGGTGTTTGGAAGCTGCAATTCAAAGATCACTAGCGTTTGCGCCATATGCAGATATGATATGGCTTGAAACCAAAGCTCCTGATTTGCAGCAGGCAAGCTCCTTCGCCGCCAGAATTCACAAAGTCTTCCCGCACGTTAAACTCGTGTACAACTTGTCGCCCAGCTTCAACTGGAGCAGCCACGGTTACAGTGAAAATGATCTGAGAGGATTCATTTGGAATCTTGCCAAACATGGGTTCGTGCTGCAATTAGTCTCGCTGGCAGGACTGCACGTTGACGGACTGTCGTTCTGGCAACTGGCGAAAGCATTCGGTCAAAAAGGCATGCAAGCTTACGTGGAACAGGTACAACGTCCAGAGAAGATGGAGAATAGTGATATGCTGAGACACCAGAAGTGGTCCGGAACTGCATATGTTGATTCTGTGGTTAAAGTTTTGCAAAACGGATCGTCATCGCAAACTTTGAGCAATTCCGGAGATGCCTATACGGAAACGCAGTTTTAGAATCTATCGGGCTGCTTCAATATGCATCACTATCGTGTAAGCTACCAAGTTTTTTCTTTTATTATGCAAGCATGTCCTAACTAGTTGTAGCGTGTTTATGGTATGTTTCAAAGTAACGTTATTTTGTTTCTATTCCGCATTCGGGTCCACTAACAACGCGAACAGCTTAAAGGACAGTCCTAGAATATATATTGTCTAGGAGTGTAAGCTTAGGTTTATTTCAAAATAAAGCTCCGCCACTCTTGTCGATAAGATAGTTCGGTTGCAACTATTGTCGGACTTTTGAGTGTGTGTAAATGCAGGACGTTTGTCCGCAACAAAGGAGACAAGATCAGATGCTTGAAGACACTGAAACAGACTATTTTGAAGCACTTTCAAGCACAGAAACTTACGAAAGCGGCAGTGGTGAAATTAGCGGGAATGAGGGGACGGAATGTCTTACCCAGTTTTCTGCTGACCATAGTTGCGAGTCAAATCAAGAAGTTATGCCCATACTCATAAAGAACCGACTCACGGAAACGAGCCGCTGCCATGTACAAATTCAGTCTCCGATCAAAGTTTCTAAAAGTAGTCGTAAGGTTATGCCCAGAACTCCAATACCAGGATATACTGATCCGCACGGGGAACTGACACAATCAGAATGGCGAAAATTGGAGTCAAAACAAGAGCAGAAGCCTGAATTGCAGATGAGCAATAGTTCCATGTTGAGGAGAAGAGGGGTTAGAAGTGTGGCTATATAAACTGTTTGTCTATACTGCATTTGTTCAATCATTTCGCAAGATGTTCACTTTGTTGCTTTGAACCCTATTTTGCCTAATGAGTCTAGCGTTCAATAAATCATTGCCCTGAAACTTGTGCTTCCCTTCTTCGAAGGTACCTACCAACTTTGACTGCAGATGTCTCTGCGCCACCCTTTCTTCAATGATACCGTCTTCGACATCGATATACCAAATCAGAAGTGCCCCGGTTTCTTGCATAATGCGATGAACCTCCTGCCAATTTTCCTGTCCATAAAGCAAGTAAAGCCCTTCTAGCACGACAATCCTGGTGTGACCATCTATGCAGTATTTATTTGGTGTTGGGTCTTTAAGACTGTGGTCAAATCCAGGTATGCTAATGCAGGGAAATTTTGGATTATAAGTCTTTGCGATGAAGTCAAAGCATTGGTTGGCACTGCAATCGCGAGGTTTGACAAGACACGACAATGCTAAAATTTTGCATAGTTCTAGGAAGTTATTGCTGTCGAACGTGCCTGGAGATCCTCTTCTTTTAACAGCTTCTCCTGGATTTTGAAAACATCCTAGGCACTTTCGATTTAAATGGAACCCGTCCATTGGTACCATTTCTGCAATAGCAACTTGGCCCTTATGAGAACGAGGCACATCCGAAGATATTGTAAAGGCATTAGGTAACCCCCCACGCCCAATAATCTGAATGTCTCCGTTCGAAAGCGTTCTCTTTACAGGTTCAAACTTTGTATCTTCTGCAAATTCTGGCAAAATGCCATCATTAGTTTTCATTTCCTCTGCCAAATTGGCCGGCATATCACGAACATCAAGAGAAAAATCAACATTTGCCGTCGCAGATTGTGTGACAGCTTCTACTTCCTGCCTTTGCATATAGTCCTCGAATCGACTATTTATTTCACGGCACAGTTCACCAGCAATGGTTGACTTGCCAGAACCGGGAGGCCCCACAACTGCAATACACACTCTGTAATTATCTCTCTTGCGATCATTTAGCAGTCCCAGAGCTTCATCTGCCAAAACCTTGACGTCCAACATCTTACGTATTCTCGTAGAACAGCTTTGCATCTCATCTTCAACTTTCATTTTTTTTCTCAAAAAACGAAATTTATGAGTGGGACACTGGGTGCTACTGGTTTGAATATAGACATTATTTGAACGCAATACAAGGACTAAGAGTCGTTTAATGGTCTGCACTATGCTAAAAAGTGCATTTTTCAAGCTCCCCGTTGCCGGATTTGCTTCCCGGTCCGGAAGATTCGCCTCTACGCTGGCTTTCATTGAGACCACAAAGGAAGGAAAAATTGTTTCTTCCTCCCTGAATGCCTTGACCGCTGCTCAGCAGCTAGGCAATCCAATTCATGCCGTAATTCTAGGCTCCCAGGCTTCGGCAGCTGCTTCTGAACTTAAATCGTCATTCAAATGCGATCAGTTAGGCAAAATTCTGGTATCAAACAATGCCGCGTTTGACAATTACCTGCCAGAAAGAATTGCTCCCTACCTAGCCGATCTTTTGAAGAATGATGATTACTCACATTTTATTACTGCCTCAAATGCAGTTGGTAAAAACGCCCTTCCTCGCTTAGGTGCTTTGCTGGACAATCAGCCAATTAACGATATAACTAAGATCGTAGATGCTACGACATTTGTTAGACCAATCTACGCCGGCAATGCTATTGCAACTGTCGAATGCTCCCAAGCCAAAAAATTGATTAGCGTTAGACCTTCCGCCTTCGATCCTATCCCACAGGGCTCATCAGAGTCTGCTGCCATCGAAGAAACAGATGTAGCGGAAGTAGAGAAACAGATCGATATCAAATGGGAAGGTGAGAACTTGGTAAAGAGTGAAAGACCTGATTTGGGGTCTGCTTCAAGGGTGGTTTCTGGTGGGCGTGCCCTAAAGGATAAGGAAACGTTTGACAAACTACTGGTTCCACTAGCAGACGTTTTACATGCGGGCATTGGTGCCACCAGGGCTGCTGTCGACAATGGGTTTTGTGATAATTCTTTGCAAGTTGGTCAAACTGGTAAAGTAGTTGCACCAGATTTATACGTTGCCGTTGGTATTTCAGGTGCCATTCAACATTTGGCAGGTATGAAGGATTCTAAAGTAATTGTAGCCATCAACAATGATCCAGAAGCCCCCATTTTCAAAGTGGCAGACTACGGTTTGGAAGGCGATATTTATCAGATCATTCCTGAACTAACTCAAAAGTTGAAAGATGCCTAGAAAGGAAGAATCAACAATATCATATTCATGTATAAGGACTCAAGAGTGTTTATAAAAGCAGCAGCAAAATCTTGTAGAGTGCTCGCTTACTACAATCAACTTTGTTCTAATTTCATTCTTCAATATCTCGCTTTTTGTTTTTCAGCCATGCACGACTTATTTAGTTTTGTACAACTCCAACCGCAGAGATTAGGAAACAAGGAGAAGTTAAAAATTGGCTTTTGACGTATCTATGGTACTGTTGATCCTTTGATATCAACCAGTTTACATTGCCTTTTCTCTCCGGGATGTCACAAGCTACATCTTCTTTGCTGAAGGATGGGTCGAAGAAGTCCCGAAGGCAGTATGGAACAAATCACGACTATGACTGTGGTTGTAAAGGTTTTCAATGCCCTTGCCGAAACTCTTCGATGCAGTTACACAAGCCACAGAGATTTTTATTGCAACGAACAGACAGTACTGGGTCATTGCCTGTTAACAATGTCAGTTCCAAGAAATTAAGCCCTAATGAGCTCGAAATCAACCCATCACTTTGGGATGTACTTCCTTATTACCTCCCATGCTTTTCTTGGCTTCCAAACTACAATTGGTCTAAATTTGCTGGGGATCTGATAGCTGGGATATCGGTGGCCTCTTTCCAAATTCCACTGGCACTATCTTTTGCGACTTCCGTTGCACACGTTGAACCATTATGCGGATTATACTCATTGGCATTTACCCCTTTTATCTACGCTGTTTTGGGATCCGTTCCACAAATGATAGTAGGGCCTGAAAGTGCCATTTCACTCATTGTTGGTCAAGCCGTGGAGAAGATTACATCGCACAACTCCGATGTGCATGTCATGCAGTTGTCAGCCGTTATAACTTTCATTAGCGGTGCCTTCCTTTTCTTTTTTGGTCTTTGCAGGCTTGGATTTTTGGGTAACGTGTTGAGTAGGGCTTTGCTTAGAGGATTTATAAGCTCTGTCGGACTGGTCATGATAATCAACTCTATGATTTCGGAGTTAAAACTAGAAAAACTACTGAAAAAATCGCCAGTGCACTACCACACGCCATTCGAAAAAGTTTTGTTTCTGTTAGAATATGCACCAAGCCATTATCACGGTCCTACAGCCGCTTTAAGCCTTTCTTGCTTCTTCATTTTGATCTCCTCGAAAATCATAAAAAAGAAATTGATGAAGCGGCGTAAATGGATTGTGTTTGTTCCAGACATTCTTCTACTCATTATAGGAACCATAATTTTGTCCATTAGGTTTCGGTTTAAGCATAACTATAACATTAGCACTGTGGGCGATTTTAATACTAAAGGCTTTCAAAACATAGTTAACCCACTTTCTGCAGAGAATGTTCAATTGATACCAGAGTTATTGAGCCCCGGATTTGTGACCGCAATGTTGGGATTTTTCGAGTCGACCACTGCAGCAAAGTCCCTTGGAAGTTCCTATGATTTGGCAATTTCTTCTAATCGTGAATTGGTAGCTCTAGGCAGCATGAACTTGTTTTCATCTCTGCTGGGTGCGCTTCCAGGGTTTGGAGGCTATGGGAGGTCCAAAATCAATGCTTTTTCTGGCGCACAAACCGTTTTGTCAGGGGCATTCATGGGCATTATAGTTTTGCTTACCATAAAATTTCTGTTGCCTATGATCCATTACATTCCAATTTGCGTTCTTTCAGTAGTCACTACTATAGTGGGTATCACTCTATTAGAAGAGGCACCTGCTGATTTGTTGTTTCATATCAGATGCCTTGGATATGATGAGCTATTGGTTTTCGCCATGACAGTAGTAACTACTGTTTTTTATTCGGTGGAAATTGGCATTTGTATTGGATGCGGCTACTCTATTGTAAGTATAATCAAACACTCAGCAAAATCAAGAATCCAAATCCTTGCTAGAGTGCAGGGAACATCCCGATTTGTCAACTCAGATGCGTATCTCAAACATGCGAACAGAGAGAACATGAATGAGCACCTAAATTTGGAAGAGCTGGAGGGTTGCCTTATTGTTAAAATTCCAGAGCCTCTAACATTTACCAATACGGAGGATTTGAAGGAGAGGTTGAACAGATTAGAAAGATATGGTTCTGCTAGAGTGCACCCTGGTGCCAAAGGACGCCGATCGAGAAGTAGCACAAAATATGTTATCATTGATTTGCACGGAATGACGTTTATGGATTCTTCCGCGGCGCAAATACTTCTGGAGATTGCATCCTCTTACAAGAGACGAGCAGTGAGAGTTTTCTTGGCTTGCGTGCCGATCGATATTCGAATCAGAGACAGATTAGAACGATCGGGGGTTACAAATCTAGTAGAGAAAAGTTCACACGCGACAGCCGATTCTGACAGTGGTAACATTTCGCCATATTTTCCCACTATCGATGATGCTTTGATTGCAATAGACGAACTTGAATCATCAAATTCCAGCTTGGACCTGTTGAGCGATAGTTTAAGTGTCGCATCCATCGGATTTACCAATCCTGGTCTTGTTTAAGTAACCAGTATAGATACTTATTAATTTATTTATATATTTATTTTATCACCGAACAACACGAAGCCTGTTTCTACATTTTCTAGTAGCAAAAGGCCCGTTCACATTAGCAAGTGAATGTGGAAGCCGTATGCGTTGTGTCTGAATGCAAAGAATTTGATAGAGGCATCATTTGAAAAATGCAAAACCTATTGGAAAAAAAAGATCCTGATATTTTTTCCGAAGGTTGCTCTGCCTGTGTCCAGTTTCCGCTATTTTCTGCACAACGACATAAACCATTTTTTTTTTTTTTTTTTTTTTTTTTTTTTTTTTTCGACATCGTGCGACACACAGACACCAATTACACAAAATGATATAGTCGAGAAAAATAAAAACAAAAAAAGTATAAATTTGAATAGAATCTCTCGAAGCTTACACATAAAATTCATAACATTTCTGTATTTTTCACGTACTCAATACATCTTTTATTGCATAATTTGAAGAGTAAACGGAACCATTGCTGACTCAATTGAATCAAGCTGGGAGCATTTTCAGATCTCTAGAATTCCTCTTTTGAGCCACTGGAAGATCAAAGAAAATGGAAAAGACATCTATGAGAAGGCTCGTGGGTTTAGGTTATGCTTCTGAAGGTTTAGATAAAGATATAGACGCTGTGGTCTCCCCCAACGTTTCTTTCAGTGCCGATATCAAGCCCGCAGCCCAAGATCGCGACACTGACAGCATCAATAACAATCCCAAGCCTCACGTTGCTGGTGAGAATATGACAGCTCTTCATGCCAATTTCGGAAGCAAAATCAAATCCAATTTGAGAAAAATTTTTTGCTGGAAAGACTACGCGGATGAACACGATGCCACCATTCAGGACTGCCGTGTCACTTCGACTGATCTTAACTCGCCTATCACTGAAATTGTACCTATCTCGAATGCCGTTGCTCCTATCAATGTTCCCACTATTTGCGCTGCTGCAGGTCTTGCCGCCGAGGATATTGCTACCCATAAGCGCCAGACACTAGACAATATTGCACTTGACAGTACTAGCCTTGATATTGCAGAAGAAGACACCAATGGAATTTCCGCTGGCTGCGAAGGCAAAGCTAAGCCGAGCCTAAAAAAGTTTTTGAGCTGGAGAGGTGGACACAAAGAGGAATGCACTGATGCAGCTGCCAATCAAACCAATGGAACCTTCGTGCAGGAAACATATTCCTTTTCGAGTGACTTAGAGTGGGAAGACCACTACGGTAAGCCCATTCTCAGGAAAAGAGATTTTATGAGATTGGTCTGGAGGGAACTCTTACAGCGGGATTGTTTTTCTCATTCTATAGAAATGGATGAGCAACTTGTCCTCTCGAAGCGCTTTCACAGGTTTAGAAGATGGAAGAACGAAAAATTTACTAGAGCGCGTTCCCCTGATTCCCCTGACAATTGTTACACAAGTCGCAGTCCAGAGAGAATCACCCTACGTGGCCGAGTAAACCCCATAGAGAAATCTGCTGAAGTACTGGAATTAAATCGTGAACATGATTGTAATTCCACACCATTTTGCAATGAGAAGGTCGATGAAAAAGAAAATTCTATGACTTCTTCCTCGAAAAAAGCACCTAAATCTGATGAAACAGAGAAGAAGAGGAACGACACAGCATCTGATGTGCCCAGATTTGCCCCAAATGACTCCAAATTTTCCGCAATCGAGGAAATTACCAAAAAAGCAGGTACTCCAGCTTCGCACCACGGTGCCCGTTTCTTTGCTCGAGACAGAGTCCCACAAGATTCTGGAAACGTTGCAAGAACACTATTTCTGAAAGAATCTGACACACCTACCTCGAGATTTGCTCCGAGAAGAACGATTTCTGAGAAAGATTCCAGGGATGCTGCCATGTATCTAACTACTTCCAGAGAAATTGAAGTGGAAATTCCTACGCGGCCATCTAGCGAGGCAATCCCACCAGGTAACTTTTTTCCACATGATGGCCTTCAAACAGTAAAAGGCAGCTATCATTGCGAATCACCTAATCTCGGATCTTCACCACTTTCGCCCAAACTTTTCCCCTCCACGCATGTTGCTGAAAGAATCTCGACCTCCCGTCACAATAATGAGAATAGTGTCATTTCATCAGTTGACCTCTGTAATTTTATCCCAGAAAATGATGTAAGGAGTTCGCCCTATTATAATAGCGTCGCTAACCCCGAAACTTCTGCGCGCGGTTCGTTGGTGGCTCCATCAAATTTCGTTTACGATATTGACATGCAGCAAAATATCGAAGCCATAGTTTCATCAACTCAAACCTTGAGAACCTGTGGATCTAACCAGAGAGCGTACCAACGCGAACCTACATCTTCCTTTTTTGTGTACGATGTTGATATGAACAATAATATCGAAGCCATTGTTGGTACTGACGACGTTTACGCATCTCCTTGCGAGTCTGCTGACAATGCGACGGTTGATTGGCACAACAATGAAGCAATGTCACAAAAAAGGGACGGTCTCGAAGCCACTGGCGTCGGATCGATCATCTCATCTTTTGGTAGTACCAGTGTCTCTGTGGTTGATGACAATCCAGGATCTCCTACTCGCTGCGACACTGAAGGTAAAAACACCTCCCATGACCAACGCTATCACAGCTACGATACTGTTATCCACCATGCAATAGGAACCGCTGAGACCACTCTTCCTGAAAAGGATAAAAATTTTGACATTTCTGATTTGAACCTCGAAAGTGGGAAGCACGACGAGTTGAATCCTGAAGTTAAAATTTGCAACGAACGATGCAAGGATTTCGGCTCCCTCTTTTCAGCGTCCAAATTCTGTGCGAATGAAGACGATGACTATACTGCTGATAACAACACTCATGGAATCATGCCCACTTTGCTTGCAGCCGATATCGCGAGTAACAACTTCATTGATGTCACCGCTGCTAAGAAAGGACAGTCTCTCCCAACCTGTGGGGTTGATACCATGGTTTGTAACGATCTGAGGGTAATCATCAGAATATATGATGATGACATAAAGTCTCGAACATCTTACCGTGAAGACAGTGGCACAATAACTGTCCCTCTGAGTGGAGGGCTTGATAAGACCCGTTTGAATGTACGAGATTCTGGGCCTGCCAGGTGCGAGCCGCTAGGAGTCGTTGAGAAGTCACACACTTCACGTGGAGACTGTAGATTACAAGCACGAGCTTGGCGTGAGAACTCTCCACGCATCGGAGCGTACAGGATGCAAACTCAGGTTCATTCCGAGAACGATGGGGTAATTAATGCATTGTTTACCTCTGATGCTGATAACATAATGGCCAATTGCAATAACTGCCCTCTGGAGAGTGTTTCGATTTTCAACCATGCTTTGGGGATGAAAGAATCTCAGATTTCGTCGCCTAACCATGGTTCCGCTACTCGTGATGATAGGGCTACATATTCTTCGCCTACCTATGAAAATATCGTTCAGCGCATCTTGGGGATCAACGTCAACGAGTTGAGATATACTTCTTTAGAAGAAGACGATGATGGACACAATATCACGAATGACAACGCGGGAGTAGAAGCTCCTAGAAACGAACGCGCCATGGATGATGAAGTTGACGATACTTTTGACAATGTTGTATATCGTGAAACTGCTACCGACTTGGGGAGCAATTTTGAAGACGAAACTTCCGAGGAGGGCGGCACCAGGGTTTCAGAACCAGAACCAGAGACAGAATTGGAGTTGGAATTGGAATCAGAATCAGAACTAGAACCAGAATCAGAAACAGAATCAGGGCCCAATCTGAGCGGGCAAGAGGACGAAACATTTTCCTTCCATTTGACTTCCTCTTTTGAACCGAGAACAGTGCCTTCATTCGTTGAGCATTTATTTGAAAAACAGGACAACTCCTGCGATAACGACCTTGATCCGGATACTTCAGAAACCTTCCTGAACAACAATGGACTGCTCACTTCGACATCTTTCAGACAAGGGCCTGTTTCTGCGCCATCACCTCCACTAACCCCTCCGGTAGACCTAGCGGTAGCAAATCCAACGCCGCTTTCCCCCAAACAGCACCAATTCCTTTTCGACAGCGCCAGTCCTGAAAGTATCTGCTTCGTGCACTGGCCGATTGTCGAGGAAAACCTGATCGCCAAGATACTTGGGGACTATTGTCCCCTCAGGTTCAGAAATAACATCAGGTTCGATTACGACAGTCCAGAATTCAGGGTCAAGCAGTACTACATGACTAACCGTGCCCTTTTGCAAGAGCAGTACAGGATGCATAGGAGGGTTGTATTTACTCCGCAACCCGGCAAGTGGTTTCATTTCGAAGAAGAGAAGGAAATCTTGGAGAGTGTCGATGATTTCATAAGAATCAACAGGTGTCTGTACCCCATGTTCAAGGGTCCCCGAATTGTCCAACGCAAGCACATGTTTAGGCGCTGGAAGAACCGAGGAAGGGAAAAGCTGATTATCCTAGAGCAGTTGCTGCATTACTGGAGGCAAGACCCAGCTTACCTCACAGAGTTGAAACGGGAAAAAGAAGTCAGGAGGTCCACTTTGCATCCGTACGTCGAAAAACCGGAGCGCCCACCCCTCAAACTAGTGCTGCACAAGCTACTGGACAGGATGACCCAGGACATGGCCCACAAGCGGCTGGGCCGTCCACCGAAGGCTGGAAGTTCGGTCATTCTTTTGAAAAGAGGCCCGCCCTTGGGCATCGACTACTTCGGATACAAGAGACAGAAAGCCGAAGAATGGGTTAACAGTATTCTCTTGAAGTTTTGAGCGGGCTGGTTGTGAAAGAGGCATGCGCCCTCTCTGTGCCATGTACAAGCATCAGTCATGCAGCTGTGGCCTAACTCCTAAATCCGATTACACATACACACACATGCTAAGAACCGAACCGCATGGGCCTTATTAATCAATTCTCGAACTTGTTACTTTTTGATGTTTCTTTTCTGGTATTCCATTCATGCATGTTGACCAAAGTTCTGTGGTGTTTGGACGAGAACAAGCAGGAGAAGTTGCAGAAGCCCTTTGATCTGCAGCAACCCGAGACTGGCCATTTGATGTTGCGCTCCTGCAACCTTGCCTACTGGATGGAGACCGGAGTATGAAAGGCATGGATTTAATTTTTTTTGATTGTGGGAAAGCGTCAAAAACGAGAAAATAACAACAAAAAAACAAAAAAAAAAGACTAAAAAGAAAGAAAAAAAAACAAAAGCAAAAGAATGGTGTATAGTTAAGGTGATTTATAGATAGGTGTTAGGAGACTATCAGCCTCGTTCCGTAGGCTCAGGGTTGTTACTTTCTTTTTGTTTATGTATTTCCATTTCTTTTGTTTTTTTTTTTTTTTTTTTTTTCACACGTAAAACTGCGTAATACTGGTCATTCGGGCAGGCACGCGAGCGTAATCTGGCTGCCTGCAAACGCCCAAAGAGTATAGGACATGGCATTTCCCATTCGGTGTACACAAAATACGAGCGCAAGTGGTTTAGTGGTAAAATTCATCGTTGCCATCGATGAGCCCCCGGTTCGATTCCGGGCTTGCGCAGTCACATCTACCATCTTTCTTTTTGTTTTTTACTTCGCCTGGACCGTTCTCGGACGACGAGATAGCGCACCTATGTTTGCTAAACTTTTTAGATTCATGATGTTTTACATTTCCCTTTGTATGCAGCAGTAGCCTCACATCACCGCGTAGTGCGAGCGCTCCTCTTGTGGCGTGGCAGCAAAGCCGTTTGTCCCCTTGCGCTGTCTCTCGGCCATCTCTACGCTGACTTTTCGTTGACAATGAGAGGGGGCCCTAGATCCTCCGCACTTGCGGTTAGTGCTAACTCCACTAACTTCGTCAGTGTATTCAGCCTCTCCCCCTTCTTGTAGGCCAGCTCGGGATCGATGTGCATACCTCGCTTCTTGGACGGGCTCGGAACCGACTCCATCACCCAACTACTTTGATCACTACATAATAAGAGATAGAAGAACCGTAAAAAAAGAGGGCATCACCGCACGGTAACACGGCCCTCCCAGCAACTCAAGTACACCCAAGAAGTTTCACCTCTGCCGTTGCCGGATTGTTTGGTCGAGTTACATCGTTTACTACCGTTTCCTCTGACCTCTTCTACTGACGGGCTCGCTCGACAAGGTTTCTTCCCCAGACGAAAGAGAGGTCCGTTTCCTGTGACGTGGGCTCATTATTAGAAATTTTGGTTTTAGAAGGAAAAAAAAAAAAGACGGGAAAGAACGAAGAACTGGAACAAGGACAGGTTCGTAACTAACCGTCCATCAGCTAACCCAATCAACCAGATAAAAAGATTTTTTTTTTTTTACTTTGTTGGCGCGGTAAATAGGGACCATGGTGTTGATAAACGGCGTCAAGTACGCCTGTGAGAGATGTATAAGGGGCCACAGGGTCACCACTTGCAACCACACAGATCAGCCTTTGATGATGATCAAGCCCAAGGGAAGACCCTCGACGACCTGCAACCACTGCAAGGAGCTGAGGAAAAACAAGAACGCTAACCCGTCCGGGGTGTGTACGTGTGGGCGACTCGAGAAGAAACGGCTGGCGCAGAAGGCTAAGGAGGAAGCCCGAGCCAAGGCTAAGGAAGAGAAGAAACTGCATGAGTGCCGGTGCGCATACGACGAGACTTGCAGGTGCCATTCAAGCAGGCGGAGGCACCAGTCGAGGAAAGTCTCGGTGAGTGGCAAGGGCTCGCTGAATAGTGGGGCCAACAGTTCGAGGCCGGTGTCCCAACACTTTGACGCAACAAATCACGTGATGTCTCCTGTGTCGATGGATTCGAGCTCCAGCATTCATAACGGCAGCAGCTCGGTCAACGGAAAGTCCAACGACGGCTCAGGCATACTGGCATCTGGATTTCTTGATACGGATATCGGCAATGGCGGCAAAGTGTCTAAAGAATTCCACCAGGTACCTTCGCTTGCCTCGATATCCTCGCTGCATTCTGGGCAGTCGCTCGACCAGAAGGTGAACCTACCACAGTCTCCTTTGTTGGGAGGTGGCGGGTCATCGCTCGGATTTTTGAATAATAACAACGGGGGCAATCGCAATAGTGGGACTTTTACCAACTGGGGGGACGAGGCGGCCTCCCTATATTCTGTTAAATCAGATTCAAAAGTTAATTTGGGAGAGCAGGGTGCGGTTGGCATGAGCATGCAATCTACCTCGAGTAGCAACCCAAAGAGGCTGACTTCTGCCAAATCACAGGTTGGTAATGTCAGAGTACCGTTGGAAGAGTACCTTTCACCTTCAGATAATTTCAACAACGGTAAGATAAACGAGACAAGCTCACCGATGCAGGAGTGGTACTTCGAGAAGAGTCCGAATGAAGATCCCAACATTTCGGACCAGTTTCTTGGTATAGATGGCAGTGGCGGTGGCGCTGGTAATGGCAGCGGTCTACAAGCTACGCAGAGTAATGGCCTTTTGGACATGTTCATGGACTCTTCGACGATCCCCATTCTTTCAAAAGGTAGTCCGGTCACACAGGACAAGTTTGACCCTTCCATTAATAATAATACTCCTGCTAGCTCCACCAATGGGCCCAGGGGACGAGTCTGGAGTAGCCCTATGGCTCCTGAAAAGTCGGAAACACTTAGCGTCGATGGAGAAAGTGTCAGGAGCGTTGAAGCTGTGTCGTTGATACCGAGTTACATGGACATTCCAGAGAGAGCCCCCAGTTTACACAACGTTCAGATGCATTCCCATCAACAACAACCAGGCCACTACAACCAACAGAAGCAAGGCAAGAGGTCAGCGAGCGTCACCAGAAACCACAGACAGCCACCATCTACTTCCGGTAGAAGCAGTGTCCCCGTAACCATCAACCCTTCCATGGTTAGTAGCATCGACGACACGATCAGCGTGAATTCCCTCCAGAGTCCCACCGGATCTGTCCTTGATAATCATAGTTTGTCAACACCCCTCAGTAACGGGGCAGACTATGGGTCGTGCAGGCCGGAGAGAGTGAGGTCACCCCTCTTGGGGTTGTCGGAAAATAATCCAACTTCACCGCAGTTTTATCAGCAACAACCACAGATTATAAACTCCGCTGGTGGTCCCTCACAGTCAGAGTTGGATCAGCTTCTCGGGTTTGATACTGGTAACGATAGTGGAATTATCGACAACTCCAACTATCCAGATAGAAACTATGGTAATTTTAACCCTAATGCCAGCATCAATGCCAGTTTCAGCGGTAACAGCAGCCGGAACATTGGCGGTAGTGTCAATGGTAGCCGCAACGGCAATAACAATGGCAACCGCAATAGTAACGGTAACCTGCTGTTTCAGAATGATATGAATAGTCTTTCAAGCCCTGCAATCAAGGGTATAATGCAGGAATCTTCACCGATGGGTGGAAATCAGACAGTGTCACCGCCTAGTCAATTGCTGACGGAGAAGGGATTTGCCGATTTGGACGATTTTATGTCCACACTGTGATTATAAAGAGGAAATTGGGAAAAAAAAATATCGGAAAAGGTAAGATGAAAGGAAAAGTTGGTTGATAGTAGGCTATGGCTCATTTACCATGCATTCACGAAGAGTAAAATTAAGAATAAACTAATAATAAATAATAGAAAAAAGCCAAGAAAAAAACAAGAAAAAAAAACAAGAAAACAGAAACAAAAACAAAAAAAAAAGAATTTTTTTTAATCACACATTGATATATGAAAGATCTTCGCATACTTTTGCTTTTAGGTTTGGTTTGGTGTCGAATTGATCTTCTTAAAATTTTATGTCCAGGAGTTTGTTATGAATAATGTTAATAGGGTTTCTTTTTTTACTTTTCGATTTTGGCTTGGCCTACGCACTTTTACCTCTCTCTTCATAACGCATATATGCAGTTATGTATCCTTCCCTTCTTCTTTTAGTTCCTTTTCCTTCCTTTGCGTTCACGTTTGCGGTAGGTAGCAAATATTTATTCTTGAACTTCGTACACATCCTTATTACTGTGATAGATATTAAAAAGTTTTATGAATGCAAAGTGACATTTTGCATGTCTTGAGTGACCACTTTGACGTCTGCGTTGCGCTCTCTGATCGAATTCGGATTTTCGTCGTTCAAATAAGTGGAAAGCCTTTCGTCTGGGACTTCTAAAATGCTCTTGCCGTCATTCTCTTGAAGAGAAGCAAGCCGTATCACATACTCCAGCAGTGTAATTGAGGAAGATGCATTTATATCCTGTTTTCCCGCTGTGTCTTCCTCTTCCTCTTCTTCCTCTTCTTCCTCTTCTTCCTCTTCCTCCTCTTGTTCTTCTTCGTCTTCTTCTTCGTCAGGCTCGTCCTCGTAACCGCCTAGAGCAAGCCACATTACGTCCTCCAAAGACGGATTGTCGTGTCCCTCTTTTCCCGCAATGTTCTTATCGACTTTTAGTACCAGCACTGGTGCATCTTGCTCTTTTAATTTCAAAAGATTACCAGAAACACTAAAAAACAGTTTAACGATCTGGCACAAGTCCAGGGTCATTGACTGAGGGGTTTCCTCTCCATCCTCCACATTGTGGTAGCGGCCATCATCAAAGCTTTGGTCAATTTTGAGCTGGTATCTGTACAATGATCCAGCGGTCCTTGTGACTCTAACAAACGCTCTTTTCATATCCTCCTTCCAAGTAACGCGCAATTGACCGTTCTTCTCCTTGTCCACCTGATAGAAAACGGAGAAGACCGTCACTTGAAATGGAGGGCCCACCGGTCCGGCTTCTTTACAGTTGTTGTTGGTTATGTGGGTTGAAGCCTGTAATAACAGGCCTGGTGAAAGTTGTTGTGGAAGGGCCGAACTGATGGTAGCACCCGATGTAGTTAAAGAGAGGTTCAAAAATGGTGTGACCTCTTCTATTCTGGCCAGTAGATCTTTGATGTACTTCTCCACCTTGCCGATAGCATCTTTTTGCGACTTGGCGTTGGAAGACTTCTCCACTTGGGTAATCAATACTTGCATGTGCTCGTCGAATTTGTCCAGTTCATCTTTCAGATCCTTGGTCAATCTCAAAGTGCTTTCTAAATGAGTGTTACCTCTAGCGGCCACTAGTTTTATTAGGTCAATGGCGGAAGACACTATCTCTACTCTGTTCTGGAGCTGGGCCTTGAGTCGCTGTATCCTCCTTGCATCATCTTTTGGAATCTGTGTGACAAAAGTCGTGATAGTCTTTATGGCATATGTAGAAGCTATGGATATGCCGGATCTAATGGCGAAAGTGACGGCTTGAGAACCCGCTTTAGACAGAAGTTCATCCATGACTAGTTACAGTACAGTCACCGTTGCGGGAAGGGCGCTTGAACTTGAAAAGATAAAGTTCGCTCCTAGTTCAAAAAGTTTATCAACTGAAAAAAAAAAAAAAAGTAAAAAAAAAAAAAAATGCTAATTAATGGGAAATGTACTGAAAAGCGTAGCTGATGTCGTTGTAGTTGTATTCATTACGCAAGAGATGATCATTTGTCTTTTCCAAATCTCGATGCACGAGATGGTTCCACGTAGTTGCGTCACCGTAAAGCATTGCAGGTGCCTTTACATGTTGCTTACCCGCTTGGTCACAGCGCTTACATTGGTACGTCTCGTGGGTTTCACATATAGTGCTATCATTGAACTGGAAAAGTTGTTTTAAATTATCTGCGCTGAACAACCTTTCGACATCTTCCTTGGCGTCTACGACGCAAGAACTCAAGCTAAGTTTCATAGATTGCCTTTGGTAGATCTTCTCCTCAATTGTACCAGTGGAGATGAATCTGTAGATGAAACAATCCTTTCTCTGACCATCTCTCCAGACACGAGCCAGCGCTTGTTGATCTGCCGCTGGGTTCCAATCTGGATCTAACAGGATAAGTCTATTGGCACCTATTAAATTGATACCGCATCCACCGGCTTTAGAGCTTAGTAGAAATATAAACTCTTGCCCCTCCGGATCGTTAAACCTGTCCACGAGCTTTTGCCTCTTGTTAATGTTCATTGTACCATCGAGCCTAATAGCACCATACCTTTTGCTACGACACATTTTTTCGATGAGATCGAGTGTTTGCGTGTAGTTGGAAATGATAACAATTTTATCATCCGACTCTGTTCTAATCTTTGCTAAGAACCTTTCCAAAATGCTGAATTTACTTGATAGTTCAGTTTGAACTTCTCTTGACCTTATGGAGTTCCCGACGTACTCAGCGGGAACATCGACACCGTCCAAACTTTCCAATTCTTCATGCAGATCGACCAAGTCCGGATGATTGCATAATTTTTTCAAAAGGCCGATGGCCTTGAGTGGTTGTGTACCTCCGCTTACGCCCTTGACGAGTTTGGTGACGTCTCTCGACTTTATGCAGTTCTCATAAAGCTGCCGCTGGAAAGGGGACAAATTGACAAAGATGACGTGTTCGTATTTGCAAGGTAAATATTTGGCCAAGATGTCGTTTGTCCGCCTGATGATGAATTTTGATACCACGTAGGACAGTTTTTGCAATTGCTCTTGTCCCTTGTGCACCTCTTCATCGGTTGCATCTGCATCTCTACTCGTCAGGATAGGGATCTCGAACTCTTTGCGGAACTGCGACCGGGTGCCCAGTAGGCCTGGGTTGGAGAAATTCAAAAGGGCGAAGTACTCTGACAAGTCATTCTGAATCGGTGTTCCTGATAGGATCACACGGCGTGGGCAATTGATGCTATCCAGAGATGTAAAGG
This sequence comes from Zygosaccharomyces bisporus, assembly GCA_003707595.2. Classification (NCBI taxonomy): domain Eukaryota; kingdom Fungi; phylum Ascomycota; class Saccharomycetes; order Saccharomycetales; family Saccharomycetaceae; genus Zygosaccharomyces; species Zygosaccharomyces bisporus. Next base: position 40,424 of record PPKA02000065.1, read on the forward strand.
TGAGCGAATCGGCGTTTTTCAGGCGATGGCCCTCATCGGCCAGCATGAGCCCCACGTTACAGTTTTTCAGCTGATCTGTGTTTCTGCGCAACGTCTCATATGATATGATCAGCACGGGCTTGACGACATTGCGACCTTGAGCCTGTGCCCATGACCGTATGGCTCCCGATACGGAGCTGTTACCGCCATTGGTCAGAGAGGATTTTTTGCCGTCTATGGCCAAGGGTGAGAGTGTGTTGGGACCTAACCATTTCTCCAGTTCGTTGGCCCAGTTGTTCACAAGAGAGGAGGGGCAAACGATGATGCATTTGTCTATCAACCTTTTCCCCTGCGGGCCCTGCCTCAGCAAAGTCCACATGAGGGCAATGCACTGTAACGTTTTGCCCAACCCCATCTCATCTGCCATGATGCAGCCGTACGCACCGCGGTTAGTGGTGTCGTCTGCACTTGCTGCGCTATCGGTGGTGCCTGCTGCGCTATCGGTGGTGCCTGCTGCGCTGTCGGTGGGGTGCTGAGACTCTTTCTCCTTCGGTTCCAGACTGCGGGCAAGAATCTCAGCGTCTAGGAAGTCTTTCATGACCAGCCCGGTTACACAGCGGTACAAGAATTTGACGCCTTCCACCTGGTGCGGTCTCAGGATCTTGGCCAACTTTGGGTCGATGACTACCGGGATGTTGGCGAATCTTTTAACCTTGCCGCGCTCGGTTTCGCCCAGCAGTTCTTTCAAAGTCTTGTTCCTGACTCCATTAGTCATTAGCAGGGGGGCACGCGCCACATGCTGCTGCTGCTGCTGCTGCTGCTGAGCCTGCTGAGCCTGCTGCTGCGACTGCTGTGTGTCTTTTTCAGATGTCGGGAGTTGCGCAGCTGGCTGCTGCTGCTGCGCCGTGTTGTCGTGGATGATCATATCGCCGTCGACAGTGGGATCGTAGAGAACAATGGCAAACTCGCCTGCAGGGTCGTGGAGTGGTCGGGGCTCCGGGATGGCCTTCTTTTTGGTGCCCAGGGTCAGGGGCAGGCTGTGACGTTGCGTGTACCCTTTGATCGGCACCGTGAACGACCGTTTCAGCGTAGTCTCTACCTTGTTCAAGCGTGCCGGGTCTCGGGCAAGCCGCTGAGCGCTTAGCGCGTCCTTGCGGCGCACCACCCGGATCTCATCCTGTTCGCCCCCGTGTTCCGACAGCGGCAATTCGCCCGCCGGAACGTCCATCCCGGCATACGAAAGCGTCTGCGAGCGTTTGCGCAGCTTGCGCCCGTTTTCCGGAGCGGCCAGCGGGCTGGCAGCACGCTTGCCCCTGTAGGGAACTTTGAAAGGTTTGGTCAGTGTTACCAGCGAGCCCTGCACGTTGAGGGGCCGGGGCACAAGCCGTGGACGTTCGCCGGCACCGATACCATTTGGAGGGCTGTGTAGACGTGTTTTGCCCATGCGCTTCGATGCGTAGTCGAGGTGCCTGCTGCTGCTGCTGCTGCTGCTGCTGCTGCTGTTGTTGTTGATGCAGTTTGCCTTTTTCTATGCTTCGGGTGAGCACGGGACGCGTCAGAAAACCTCGAAAAAGAAACGTGTCCTCGCGCTACCAGCTCGATGTCCGGGTAGGACAGCTTGTACGCATATGAGATGCAAGAGGAAAAGCGACGTTTGCACACGGTGCAGCAAACTGCGCATGGCGTCGCCAGCTGCACGGCACGGCGGCCCGCGGTGCTGCACACTGTTCTTTTTGAAAAAAGAACCAAAAACCGTGGTGGTCGCTGCGCGACCAGCGCCGCCGTCTGCGTTTCAGCCTGCAAGTGCAGTGAGACGGAATTTGCTTGAAGGACAGATAAGTGCCGACAAATTAATAGCCCGAAGTCCGACTGATGCGCTGGTAGATCCCTTGGACGGGCATCCGATTGGCGCTGCACGGCACGGCGGCCCGCGGTGCTGCACACTGTTCTTTTTCCAAAAAGAACACACACACGCTGTCGGCAAAGCAGCCTCGGCGGCTATACCGCAGACGGGAGACCAACCCCGAGCACCGCACCGCACCGCACAGAGCCGAAACTGTCGCTGCGCTTCGATCCGGTAGCGCCGTGTCCAGCGACGCGCGTCTCCCTACAGCACGACAACGGCTCATCGTATACTGCAAGACGATCGGCGAGACGGACCCCCGGAGAAACCCCAACGGGGTCTGAACCGCGACCAACTGAAACGCCGCTAGGACCCGCGCGCTCGTACCAAACAGCAGCCGCGGCGGAGACCCCTTTACGGTGCCATCGCACGTAGTGTTTGCCACCCGAAGCCGATAGCGCACCTGCCTATGACTAAAAATAAGCAGCACACACATCACCGCCTACGAGATTTGTAATCGACGCCGCTGCGCTACTCCGAGCGGAGCACGCTGCGGGACAAGCTACGTACGTACGCTCCTGCGGCGGACGCAGCCCCTGCGCTTCCGCTGCGCTTCCGCGTCGTCGCCCCCCCTTGCGCGCGACGCAAACTCCGGGCTCGTTCCGGAGCGCCTCGTTTGCGCTCGCGCGCGCTCGCACATCCGTCTTATATCCCTCTTGCGCGATGCCGCACGCGCGCGCCCACCCGCATACACCCCGCTTCGCCGGCGCCGCATTATCTCCGCCGCCGCCTCACGCACGCCGCCTCACGCCATCCGCCTCACGCCACCCGCGGAGCTCCCTGCGGGGGGCAGGCGGCCGGCGCGCTAAAGAGGGGGACGAAGCGGCACGGAGTTGCCCAAAACCGTCACGCAGCCCGCTGCGCGCTTGCTCTGCAGTTGCCACCACGACGTCGCTCGTCATAGCTCGCCACTCCGTTCCGCGACGGCGGAGTTTCGGCCCACTGCACCCCCCGCCGGATCTGTCTCTCCGCGGCGGCCAACCAGCGTGGCGAGCTGCTGCTGCTGGCGCTGCGCTGGGCCTCGGAAGCACGTCACTCCGGGACGGCGTGTGGGCCGCAGGCCTGCGCTGCGGGCCGACCTCCGGGCAGCGGCAGCAGCGGCACGGCCTCGCCGCGTCCCCGCCCGTGTGGGGCTGTCGGGCACTGCGCTTCCCGTGGGGTGACCGCGGCCGCCGCGGCCGCCGCCACACGCCGCCACACGCCGATGCAGAACGAGCGGGTGGAGCTGCCAGGCAACACGCAGATACACGCATATATATATAGACGGCGCTGGCGCCGGTGCGCTCTGTCGGGGCCGCCCCCGCGCGCGCAGCGAGAGCGCCGTCCAGGCTTTACCCCAGCGTACCACCAGTAGTAGTATCCACACACACACACACACGCCATGTCCACCAGCATACCCGTGCTGAACAGAAACACACAGCTGCCCCCGCTGCTGCTGCCGGCGTCCCGGCCACTCGAGCGCAGCGACCCGTTCGGAATGCCGTTCGCCATGCCGTTCGCAAAGCCGTTCGCGAAGCGCGCGCCACGTGACCTCGACGACGAGGGGCTCGAACGCCTCGCGCAGCTGGCGACCAAGCGGCCGCGGCTGGACGCGGCGGCCACCGCGGGCCCGACGCCGTCGCCGTCGCCGCCCCGCGCTGCCGCTGCCGCCAGCGTCTCCGCCAGCGTCTCCGCCGCGAGTAGCGGCGGCGCAGGCGCCAGTAGTGGCGGCGCAGCCGCAGAGCTCCCGAGCTCGAGCTCGCGTCGCAGCTCGGCTCCCGCGGCATCAGCGGCAGCTCCCGCGGCGGCCGCCGCGTCGCACCGCGGAGCCTCCAAGCGCCAGCGCTCCGGCCCCAGCTGCGACGGCTGCCGCCTCAAGAAAATAAAGTGCGACGCGCACGTAGAAGTGCTCTACCAGGGACCAGCCGTCACGCGGCTCGGCTCCGACAGACTCCACCAGGTGGTGTCGCGCGATCAGGTTCTGGCCCAGCTGCCGGTGCAGGTCCCGCCCCTCGGCGACTCGAGCCTGCTCATCAAACACATCGACAAGATCATCCTGTTCCGGCCCTGCACGTCGTGCGCCAAGCGCCGCGCCAGTCTCGGCGAGCTGCACGACCACACGCCGGGCAGCCCGCCAGACGACGCGCAGCAGCAGCAGCAGCAGCAGCAGCAGAACGCGCAGGTGACGCATGTGACCGACGCCGGCAGCGTGTCGTCCGGGGCGTGCGTGTTCTCCAAGGGCTTCACGAGGGCAGACATCAACGTGTTCGCCAAGATCACCAAGCGCGTCGGGCAGCGCCCCGTGCAGGAGATGACCCTGCAGGACTACAGGAAGGCAGGTTTCGAATAGAAGCGTAAATGTATCTATGTATGTATGTAACGAATCACGTGACACGAGGCCTCTTATCAGTACAGCAGCAGCTTGGCCGCGACGCAGAACAGCACGTCCAGCGCCAGCAGCACCAGCGCCCGCCGCGACTCGAGCTGCACGTACAGCGTGAGCGCCCGCTTGGCCGCGACCAGCGCCACGACGACCCACTCGACAAGCGCCACCGCCGCGGGCCTGCCCAGCCGGCCAAACTCGTCCACGCCGCTGAGCAACACACTCGCGCCGATCCACACGACGTTCATGTAGCCGTACGTGGTCACCAGCTCGAGAAACGCCGGCTCCGAGAGTAACCGCTGCGCGGCCAGCGGCATCACAAACGTGTACCCGTAGAACAGCCAGGTGCTGTGCACCAGCTTCGAGAACTGGAACGTCGCAGGTGCCACGCCGCGCAGCACGCCGTCGATGCCCAGCGAAAACACCCCGCTGCCCAGAAACCTCGCCATGACCACCGAGGCGGTGATCCATACGGGGCCGTACAGGTCCGGCGTGGGCCTCTCGCCGCGCACCGACAGCGACGCAAGCGTCTTGGTCTTGAAATCCGCCGTCGACAGCTGGAAATAGCGCGAGTAGTAGTTCAGCAGACCGGGCGCCAGCGGTGGGGTCTCCGTCGGCGTGAACGGGGGAGGCGGCGTGTCGGGGATGGCCTCCTGCCCGGCCGCGGGCTGCTGCGTTTCCTCGAACGGGTTCACGAAATCTTCGTCGAGCGTGTCAGAACTCATGGCGTGAGCGTGGGTTGCCAATGCGTACCGTCTCTGCGCTCAAGTGCGTTGTAGTTTTCATGTCGAAGCGATCGGGCGAACAAAACGGGGGAAAACGACGTGACAACGAAACAAACAAACGGGAAATGTACATGTATATATAATCTTTGTAAAACAGAAGCACCGGCAATTTGACCACCGACTCTAGGTAAATCTTGCATCGCACGCATGCTCCTCCAGACCGTGTGCTGGAGGCAAAAAAGCTATACTTTTTTTTTTTTTTTTTTCACTCTTGCACTTTAGTATCAAAAGCCAAGCACATTTTTATGAGTACGACTGTTGTGTTAGCATGAGGGTTCTTTTCCTTTGATGCCACGATTGCATGGTTTGGTAGATTATTTCTCCTCTGCACAATGACTGCTACCGGTGAACTGTAAAGATGCGTAACGCATAAATATTATAACTATACGCCAGGTCGTCCCGAGGTGCAAAGCAGCGGCCGGGACAATTGCTCAGAAGCCAGCAGGGCGGTGCGGTTGCCACTCTACGTGCACCAAGCGAACAGCGGTTCGTGTTTCGCTCTCTGCCTTTCCACATAAAAAATACCCTACATAAATAAACGCCAGCCTTTCTCCTTTTACAGCATCAAATATCTCATATTGCAAATTATGAAATCTTGACTTTGTTTATTAGTGTGAATTAACAAGAAAAATTCCACCCCATTTGATGCCTGTACAAGAAAGTAATTTATTGGGTACGAAATAAATAACTTCAAAAATTGTTCAATCCCATTACCGTGCCACCTGCGACGTCTCAAAATATTGGCGGCACAGCATTTTGCCTTTTTATTTTTTTGAGATATCAAATATAAACTTTTTGCTTCAAAATAAAAGAGACAAGCGCATATGGGGAAGAAGCTGCAGCTGGCAGATCTAAATTCCATTGCACTCCACCGTAAACGGTCATACGTACTCCATCACAGTATCGAAGTAAACGGTTTCTTTACTCTTTTAGAATGCGTTTATAACATGAAAATACACTACAACAGTTAAAATGACCACAGTCAAACAAAAGCAGTTGTGAACTTGTACAAATACACGAAGATCTTCCATTCAAGACTCCAGCACTGTCCTTTGATGCACCAACTGCGACAAAACAAGCGGCAGCGCCCCTCCAAGAGTTCAACTTCTGCTTCGGAAGCAAGAAGAAAAAATTGCGCAAGCCCGGAATCGAACCGGGGGCTCATCGATGGCAACGATGAATTTTACCACTAAACCACTTGCGCTCCTAATTGTATAACGACAAGAGGTGTCTCTGAGCTCCAAACTATCTATACCTTCCTTGGTTTCTGCTAAATTTCTTTTATCGTTGTACGCTCCATCGTTCGTTCGATAAACTGGCTCTGTTTATCAATGCACACTTGTTACCTCTCGTCAGATCTCCGCCACCAATGCGTCTGCTGGCAACGCAATCACACGTTGTGCATGGCTACGTGGGTAACAAAGCTGCTACATTCCCCTTACAATGCCTAGGGTGGGACGTGGATTGCTGCAACACTGTTCAGTTCTCAAACCATACGGGTTATGGTCTAGATAAAGTGAAGGGGGATGCCACAACCGGTGATCAATTGGATCAGTTGCTGATGGGGGTCTTTGAAAATTTTCCTCGAGATTATTTTGCCCTGCTATCTGGATATCTGCCCCGTGCAGATGCTGTAAAGAGCATGGGTATCCGCTACGGGCAGTACAAGACTCGGAATCCTGCATCACTGTGGTTGCTCGATCCGGTGATGGGCGATGAGGGCAAGCTGTACGTCTCAGAGGATGTGGTCCCCGAATACAAGCACTTGGTGTTTGACCCGGATATCGGCGTGGACATCATCACTCCCAATCAGTTTGAGCTGGAAATATTGCACGGCTCGCCAGTGACAACTTTGCAAGAATTAAAAGATACACTGGCTACTATGCACGAGCATATTCCCATCATCGTGGTGACTTCGTTGGACTCCAGACTGTTCGAAGATCCACAGCACATCTACTGCGCGGCCTCGCAGCGAGACCACGAACCGGTCATTTTCAAAGTTCCGCTCATCCATTCGTATTTCACCGGTGTTGGTGATATTTTCTCTGCTCTGCTGATGGACAGAATCTGCCGCAACCGATCCGATTTGAATTTAGCCACATGCGTCAACGACGTACTCAACGTAGTGCAGACGGTCTTGAAAGTTACAAGTAGCTATTCCCCAAAAGGTATTTCCATGGGATCAAAGCTTATGAAGGAATCTGAACTGCGACTCATAGAATGTAGAGATTTGTATGCGGGGACTGAAGAGACTGATTTTATGTATAAAATTTTGTACTAGCTAAAAAGTGCATCTTCCTGTTCCCAACTGGACCGGAAGAACCAGGAAAATACCACAATGCTCGAATAGATGACTAGCCCACCGGTGGTGCACATTATGCAGCTCATGAGCCCGATGAGGCGGCAGTGATAGAACACCGCTGGCAGCGCCACGCCGCTTGTAACGAATACTCCCGTTAAAAAGTGGCCCAAATCCTGGGCCTCGCCGGCACTCTCAGACATGAAATCTGCACCATCGAGAGATCCTTTGCCAAACAGTGAATTGGGCAATGGTGCCAGGAGAAATATGAGAATATCTAGTAAGGGGTAGTAATTGTGGAAAAGAGCACAGCTCAGAATGACCAAAAGGAAGCCCAATGCTAAGAAACCAGACAGCGATATGATCTTAGTCAGTGGAGAGACTTTCAACTCCATCTCTCTTTGCCCTGTTGTGTTTACTAACTGTCTTTTTCCTTTGGATGTAGGTGTAAATTTGTCCGTTGTGGCTGGTATAAAGTTTGGCACGCTTTACGTAGCCAATACTACAAGGGCTCCAAATATTATCATAAGGGGAGCTGCAACGTTGAAGGAAAAAAAAAAAATAAAAATAAAAAAAAAGAACCTTCCCAAGCGAGCACGTCTTATGAGGCAGCTAATTGCACCAAACAACTTCAAAGTTATCATCGTTACGCTACGCTTGAGACCACTCAAGCTTAACTAAATACAGGACTATAAACAAGATATCTTACAACCATTACTGCTTAGGCTCCTCACCTTGCCCCTGAGAGGACGAGTCGTTCTTGTACATCTGCTCAAACAGTTTCATCGAAGCAGTCTGCAATTCGTCGGTCTTGCTCTTCAAATCTTCAGGAGCAACTTCTTCACCGGCTTGTACACGGGCCACAGTCTCTCTCAAAGAGGTGATCTGGTCCTGGACCTTTTGAGCCTCGACCTTGTCGACCTTACCCTCGAACTCCTTCAAAGAAGACTCGGTATCGTTGGCTAACTGGTCAGCCTTGTTGGCAGCCTCGATAGACTGTCTCTTGGCCTCATCCTGAGACTTGTACTTCTCAGCGTCTTGCACCATTTGCTCGATCTCGGACTCGGAAAGACCGGAGGAGCCAGCAACGGTGATGGAGGCGTCCTTGTTAGAAGCCTTGTCTCTGGCAGAGACGTTGATAATTCCATCAGCGTCCAAGTCAAAAGTGACCTCAATCTGTGGAACACCCTTTGGAGCAGGTGGGATACCGCTCAAAGTGAAGTTACCGATCAACTTGTTGTCTCTGACCAATTCTCTCTCACCTTGGAAGACTCTGATCTCGACAGAAGTCTGGCCAGCGGCGGCAGTAGAAAAGATCTGAGACTTCTTTGTAGGGATAGTTGTGTTTCTGGGAATCAATCTGGTGAAAACACCACCTAGAGTCTCGATACCTAGAGAAAGAGGAGTAACGTCCAGCAACAAGACGTCAGTCACTTCACCGGCAAGCACAGCACCCTGGATAGCAGCACCGATAGCGACAGCCTCATCTGGGTTCACAGCCTTGGATGGATCTTTACCGAACAACTGCTTCACAGTTTCGACGACCTTAGGCATTCTGGACATACCACCGACCAAAAGCACGTCGGAGATGTCAGAAGTGGCCAAAGAGGCATCCTTTAGAGCCTTCTTGACTGGGTCAACAGTTCTCTTGACCAATGGTTCGGTCAAAGTCTCGAATTGAGCTCTGGTGAACTTCATGTTGATATGCTTGGGGCCCGAGGCATCAGCAGTGATGAAAGGCAGGTTGATCTCAGTGGAAACGGTGGAAGACAGCTCAATCTTAGCCTTTTCAGCGGCCTCTCTGATTCTCTGGATGGCCATTCTATCTTGAGACAAATCGATACCAGACTCCTTCTTGAAACGAGCAACGATCTCTTTCAACAAAAAGATGTCAAAATCTTCACCACCCAAGTGAGTGTCACCGTTGGTAGACTTCACCTCGAAGACACCGTTGTCGATGTCTAGAATGGAGATATCAAAGGTACCACCACCCAAGTCAAAAACGGCGACCACCTTGGACTCAGATTTTTCCAAACCATAGGCCAAGGCAGCAGCAGTTGGCTCATTAACCACACGCAAGACATTCAAACCGACGATTGCACCAGCATCCTTGGTAGCTTGTCTTTGAGAGTCGTTGAAGTATGCAGGGACGGTAACCACAGCATTCTTAGCAGGCTTACCCAAGTAGGCCTCTGCGGTCTCCTTCATCTTGTTCAAGACGAAACCACCAATCTGGGCGGGAGAGTAGGACTGGCCACGAGCCTCCACCCAAGCGTCACCGTTCGTGTGCTTGACGATCTTGTAAGGCACCTGATCAATGTCCCTCTTGACTTCGGGGTCCTCGAAACGACGACCGATCAAACGCTTAGTGGCGAACAAAGTGTTCTCTGGGTTAACCACAGCCTGACGTTTAGCAGGAATACCAACCAAACGCTCACCATCCTTGGTGAAGGCCACCACTGAAGGAGTGGTTCTGGAACCCTCAGCGTTTTCGATAATCTTGGGCAACTTACCCTCCATGACAGCCACGGCAGAATTAGTAGTACCCAAATCGATACCGATGACGGAACCACCCACCTTATTGGATTGGAAACGGGTGGCCACGCGCATTGGCTTAGCGGCGTTCCTGAGAACGTTTCTAGCAGCTAGCATTGTAATGAATTAGTTGTTTGACTACCCCTCCCTAAGAAAAGGAACTAGTTAACTGCGCAAAGGTAACTCTTGTCTTTTTATACTTGCAAATTTTTTTTTTTCCATCACTCCTGAAGGGCCGAGAAACACGTAGAACTTGACAGAAAAAAATCGAGAATTTTAGAAAAAAAAAAGTAGAAAAACGTGAGCAGGGCTTTTAGGTCACACGTTAGGGCACTCTCCACTTCGTTAGGGCATTAGATCACTCACAATATGAAGACGGGACTGTATGACACTCTCGATATGTTTGACGGATAAAAGTATTAAACCAATCATGCTAGTGCCCTAGGTGCATAATATTTTCTTGAGATTTGTACTCTGCGTCATTTCTCGTAACTTTTTCTGGTACCTTTGGCCTTCCACGGTGAAAAACAGCTATTTAGTTCAACCCGTTGGTTTTTACCGCCCTTTAATATGTCTCCCGCCTACAATTCTCCGTTGCAGGCATCTATGATACTCGCGTATTTTTCTTGGTGAGTTATTAGCAAGTTATGAAATATATCGAGCTAGTGAAAAAGACTAATTCACCAGAGCGGCCAAACATTATTTATAAAATTGGTCACATTGTTTTTTTTTTTATCAATAAAGTTCTTGTGCACCAGAGGTATTAAACATTCCAAAAGACTGGCTACGGAATCCTGCAACATATTAAGGAGATAAAAGTTGGCATTTTTGGACAATAAGTTTCCATATGAAAATAGGAATAGCCTTGTAACTTTTTCGAGAATTATGATATTCATATTAAAATACGATACTGAGCAGTCAGTCACTTCTCTGACGGACCAAACGTAGCAAGGGTCTCATTCAAATGTTATTTTTCTTTTTTTTTTTTTGAAAACTTCAAAATTGATTTTAATTTCCTTTTGTATATCGTGAAATATCGTACTTGTTAAATCACCATGTATACACCCTAAATTATTACGCTATATTGGGAGGAGAAAAAAACATCAAATGTACGGAATACATATGTCTTGTGAATTACTAGGATAAATTATGAAGATTATATTTTCTTTTTGTTTTCTTTTTTTTTGTTTTCATGTTGTAATACCAATCATTTGGTTGGGCATGTTGTGTTTCTTTTATTTGTACTTGTCAATTACTTTCAGGACGGCCTTGCATCCTGAGAGAGTTGCAATTTCTTCAGGGGTTAATTGTTTTGCTCGCTAATAATTGAGTCTTATGTGATGAAACCAGTTCAGCTTTTTTTTTTTTTATTATCTCTCAGAGTTTAGTGACATCGTAATTCTCAGCACTGGGGACGAATACGAATACATGATGAGAATACAGCGTAGGAAGTGACGAATACACTGAAGAATTAGGTACTCTTACACGCATCCAAGCGAATACATGACGCGAATACATAAAATTAACAACGCGTAAAATACCACTGTATTTAACACAACAATAGAATTATGGCTTGCCGTCGAACTACACACATGTAGTCCTTCAATTAGCTTTCATGTATAGCTTTACAACTAGAAAGAGACAGAACTATGAGCAGCTGAATAACGGTGCTACGAGCAGAGGCGACAACACGAGAAGGAATTCACTTGAAGGGCTTAGTTATACCGATACTTTACTTCCTGATAGCCCTGAGGATGCAGTAGCAGATTTATCGAACAGACGAGATGGTTTCTATGATTGTGAAGCAGTCAATGACCCAATTGATGCATATGAGCGACTGCCAAATAATACTAGTGATAGGGTTTCTCCATCACCAAATGACA
>PPKA02000066.1:0-49343 GCA_003707595.2 Zygosaccharomyces bisporus
GGATTACATGTGTGTAGTTCGACGGCAAGCCATAATTCTATTGTTGTGTTAAATACAGTGGTATTTTACGCGTTGTTAATTTTATGTATTCGCGTCATGTATTCGTTTGGATTCGTGCAAGAGTACCTAATTCTTCAGTGTATTCGTCACTTCCTACGCTGTATTCTCATCATGTATTCGTATTCGTCCCCAGTGCTGTTGATGAGCTTGCATCCTTATTTGGATAAACAACAAGAAAATAAGAGATAAATAGGCAACTATGTAACTAAAGCTTTCCACCGTTTTTAGCAACCCAGTCTTTGATCGATCCAGGATAGAGCGATACCCTCTTATACCCAGCATTGATAGCAACTATTCGAGCCTGGGCTGCCCGTCTTCCAGAGGCACAGAAGATGACAATTTCTCTATCCAATGATGGCTTGGTAACCTTAAAATTTGCTTCAAACACTGCCGCCTCCATAGTTAAGCCATGAGGGTACGAGTTGTAGGGAACATTGATGGATGTTGGAATGTTGACTTCAGCGAACTCTGCTGGCTCTCTAACATCGATGAGGACGACGTCTGTAGCTGAAAGATTAGCTAAAGCCCTTATTTGCTCGTAAGTGTAAATCCTGTAGTCTTCATTACTAGAGTTTGACATTTGGCGTTGGGGTAAAGAAGTAGCAATTACCACTAACTTAAAAAGAAATTATGTCGTTGTTATACCAATACATTTAATATATCATATAATATATCACAACACCCTCGAATCTCCCACAAAAGTAAGAGACTCAGATTCATTTTCCAGGTGTCTTGCATCTCCTGCGCACCTAACTGTGAACTGTTTTGTATCCTTATCGTAGTCGATTATGGTAAGAGAAGTGTTGGCAATCTTGACAGGACTACTTCCTTCTTTAAACTTAAGCCAACCCAGCAGGGATCTAATTGAGCCACCATGAGTGAACACTGCCACGGTACTTTCTCCGTTAGCAGCTGCTGCTTCGGCGATTGAAGTAAAACGAGTGCAGAATCTACTCAAAAACTCGTTGGCTGTTTCACCAAAATCCCTGATGGAGCTCTTTCCATGCTCCAATGCATACTTCTCAGCTTCTTTAATCTGCATACCCTCGATAACACCCATGTTACGTTCACGCAGTTCGTAGAAGTACTTCACTGGCGGAGACTGATGACATGCTTCCAGGACCGCTGCAACAGTCTGTTTGCACCTTGTCAGGTCACTGCTAGCAACAGAATCAATCAGAACAGAGTCATGAACAAATCTTTCCCCTAGTAGTTTCGCCTGCTCATAGCCAGTTTGATTTAAAGGAATGTCTTTATGTCCCTGCATGATTTGTTTGATGTTGTATTCTGTTTGGCCATGTCTGATGACCAGTAACCTTACAATCTTGCCATCTACAACGTCAGAGTCCCTCGTCATATCTGTCAGTGTTACTTCGCTTCGAGATTTTTGGGCCCTCTCGAGATGAACGAAGAGTTTTAATCTCGAGAGTGCGATGTTATAAGTAACTGTTTGTCACATTCTAAAATCATCAAGTGACAGAAATCTCAAAGGAGTCAGGCCATGGATTACCCAAATGGCGATACAATACGTATACTGATCACCACTGACAACCATGTGGGCTACAATGAGACTGATCCAATTACGGGAGACGATTCGTGGAAGACATTCCATGAAATTATGATGATGGCCAAGAATTTTAATGTAGACATGGTTTTACAGGGCGGTGACCTTTTCCATGTCAATAAACCATCCAAGAAGTCGATGTACCAGGTAATGAAGTCGCTTAGACTGGGCTGCATGGGTGATAAACCCTGTGAACTAGAACTCCTGAGTGATCCATCACAAGTATTTCACTACAATGACTTCACAGATGTCAATTACGAGGACCCAAATTTTAATGTCGCCATCCCGGTATTTGCAATTGCCGGTAACCATGATGATGCTACTGGCGAGAGTCTCCTATGTCCCATGGATCTGCTGCAGGTTAGTGGATTATTGAATCATTTTGGGAAAGTGCTTGAGGCGGACAAGATTGTAATAAAACCACTTTTATTTCAAAAAGGTATAACGAAACTGGCACTCTATGGGATGGCGTCAGTACGTGATGAACGACTGTTTCGTACTTTCAAAGAGGGGAATGTTAAGTTTGAAGTTCCTAACATGAGGGAAGGTGAATGGTTCAATTTGATGTGTGTCCACCAGAACCATACTGGACACACTAATACAGCATTCCTGCCGGAGCAATTTTTGCCCGATTTTCTGAATATGGTCGTATGGGGTCATGAACACGAGTGCATTCCTCACTTGGTTCATAACCCATCAAAGCAGTTTGACGTGCTGCAACCCGGTTCTTCTGTAGCTACTTCGTTATGTGAAGCTGAGGCTCAGGCGAAAAACGTTTTCATCTTAGAGGTACGCCATGATCATGCTCCTCGACTCATTCCGGTTCCTCTAACCAGCGTGAGGACCTTTTTAATGCGATCTATTTCACTACAAGAGGTTACCTACTTGAAACCGCATGACAAAGAGGGCATTTCTAAATATCTTGTTGACCAGGTAGAAGAAATGATTGCAGAAGCAAACGAAGAGACCAAGCGAAAGTTAGGAGATCCCTTAGATGAAGTGGATGACGATTCCGCGTCAACACTATTACCGCTGCCGTTAATAAGACTGCGTGTTGACTATGGAGAGCCTAGCGGTAGCCAATCTATGATAGATTACCAGGTCGAAAACCCACGAAGGTTCAGCAACAGATTTGTGGGTCGCGTCGCCAATGGCAACAATGTGGTACAGTTTTACAAAAAGAGGCGTCAGATCAACATCTCGTCTAAAAAAACAGAGAATACTGCAGCGGATGATGATATGGAAAGGCTAATCCACGAGCGTGGCGGTGAACTCGAGGTACAAACTCTGGTCAATGACTTATTGAATAAGATGCAATTGTCGTTATTGCCTGAAGTCGGTATGAATGAAGCCGTGAAGAAATTTGTAGATAAGGACGAGAAAAATGCTCTGAAGGAATTTATAGACTACGAAATTGACAACGAAGTGGAGCTTATTGTTTCTAGTGGTGGGGGCTTACATTCCACCAATCCAGAACAGATCAAGAGCCTAATGAGGCAGGTTAAAAAAGCCAACTATAAAGCTGATTCGTCGAATCAAGATGAAACAAGAAGCAAAATGACGGACAGGCAGTCGCAAGTACCTGGATCGGTGGCAACATTCACTAAAAATTCCACTGAGGATGGCAGGAGGAAGCTGCTTGCTAGTACAAATGAAGAGAGGACGACACCTTTCGCGAACGACTCCATTGTGATATCAGACAACGACAATGATAATATGGAAATAGTGGTATCTGACGAAGACACTAGCAACACCGTGAATCCGAGCAATTCAATCCAGAAAACCAATAAAGCACCTGTTGTGAAGAGCAAGCAGACCAAGTCAATGGGTAGATCTAGCGGTGGTGGCAGATCCAAAGCAACCCGCACGCCAAAAACCGATATTTTGAGTAGCTTATTAGCTAGAAAGCGAAAATGATAAAGATTAGAATCCATACATTATCATTATTTAATTGCATTGAATATATTTGTATATATGTAAATATATTTGTATATATGTAAATATATTTTTACTATCATTGTTGTGTTTTCTCAAAAAGCTGAAAAATTGGCAAACAGAAGGCGATGCACACATCAATCAAAACATAGTAACTTTCGACAACGTCGTATATGAATAGTTCTAGAGGACAATAATCAAGCATTTACTTTCAGCATGAATATGCAAAATGACCCGTTAGTTCAAGTACAAGTAGACGAGTCTGAGGACACAGAATGGAACGATATTTTGAGGCAGAAAGGTGTTATTCCAGAAAGGCCTCCTTCTCCTACTGCAGCTCTCGAAGAGGCTCTAGATGAAGCTTTGAAAAAGCAGCATGATAATAGATTAGAAGATAAAGACTTATCCGATTTGGAGGACCTAGAGGATGAGGAAGACGAAGACTTTTTAAATATGTATAAGCAAAAAAGGTTAAAGGAGATCGCTAAGTTACAACAGAAGTCCAAATTCGGCGAGGTTTTTGAAATTAATAAGCCTGAGTATCACAAGGAGATCACGTTAACTAGCATGGGTAGTGCCAAAGAACGTAATAAAAGTAACTATATCGATGAAGGAGATGAAAGAATAGAGCCAGAGGATGCCTCCGGAATTTATGTGTTTGTACATCTTTCTCTGCAGAGCAAACTTCAAAGTCGTATATTATCCAATTTATTCCGAATTTTGGCTCCCAAATACCGTGAGATCAAGTTTGTAGAAATCGCTTGCAACAGAGCCATTGAAAACTACCCTGAATCCAACTGCCCCACTGTTCTTGTATATTATAAAGGAGAAGTCGTGAAAAGCTTGGTGACACTGCTTGAATTGGGAGGTAATGACACAAAGTTGGATGATTTTGAGCAGTTCATGGTTAGAGTTGGAGCCCTGAACGATAAGGACAACAGGTTAATAATGAATCAAGATGATGAGGAAGCTCGTGAAGCCAGAAAATTGGAATTTGCTGGAAAAGGCATCAGATCAGGGATCAAAGAAAAATTTAACGTTGGCATAGGAGCGTCGTCGGAGGACGAAGATGATTTTTTTGATTGAACCAACTTACCCCATCCTTGATAAGGCTATGTATACAATATGTAGATAGAGCGATGATGCCTTACTGTTCAATTAACCTGATTCACTACATAGAAAAGTAAATATGCTTGTTCCCTAAGGAGCTCTTCTTCTGTGATAGACGAAACCATCGAATCGTTGAACTTAAACCATTGGCCGCTACTTACTTTAGTGAAAGCAATGTAATGACCTTCATTGACAGTTCCTCTATGCGCGATAATTCCAATCAATTCATATAAAATATCGGGAACTACATCACCTTTGCAATCGCTACTATCGCAGTAGCTAGACATATTCAGATAGAGCGGGAATTCGACAAAATCATTGAGTTTAACACTGTTCCCGTTCAAATGCTGCTCAAATCTTTTCAATTGAAGAACAAGAACTGCTGGCAATTTATGGATAATGAGACGTTTGATGGCATTTTGGGACGTATTGCAACGCTTGCAATGGTAGTCAAAATCGTGCAATCGCTCTTTTCTATGAAAGCTGTCCAAGCATTCGTACAAGTTACTTTTATCTTTAATGTCTAATGAAAGATCCATAAATGGATCTATGGTAGTCTTGGAGTCCAACTGACATTCGCGGCAAACAATAGAACTCTTTAAATACCCCTGAAATGCGCAATGTGCTAGGCAGTCACATGAATCTGAGTAGCTCGTATTTTCTACAGATTTATTGTGGCAAACCATATAATCGTTATGCAGTTGGTTCAAAAGGAACTGCCAATATTCGTGTGCATCTTGTTGAAAGTACCCAGCCAAATTTTCATTAATTTTCCAGGAAGAAATTAATAGTCCAATGAAGCCGGAGTATTCACTTCTTCTGTTGGGCCGTTCTTTAGGCAAATTCTCTGCTTCAGTGTGGCCATAAAAGTCCCAAACAATCTTATCCAGGGCACAGGAGATGCAGCTTGATGGATCTTGCAAAGGGCACTGCTGACTATGCAACTGATTTATAGAAAATTGAAAGAAGTAAGGATTGTGGATCAAACACTGTACAATGGAGCTCATGAAACAAGTTGAGCCCATGTTAAGCAGGCCACGCAATCCATCTCTATGTTCTAACATCGGAATATGTGTCTTGGTTACCACGTCATCCCAGTACTTGTTGAGCATGGAAGCTGCAATCAACTCATTGCTGCCAATGTAGTCTCCACACTTAAAGCAAAATAAGAGTCCATTACTGGAATTGATACCAAAGACGTGACCCACTTTCTTGCTATGAGATAAAAAATGTCCATTATTCCAGCATCCGCTGAACCCACACTGTAAACACATAAAGTTAGACCCAGCATTGATTTCGTGGCATTCGGAACATTTCATTGCATAAGTGTATTTTTCCTTTCTAGCGAAATGGCTGATCATGTACCTGGCTGCGTTGCAGGTCTTTATGACACCTTCCTTGGACCTTTCATTCTGAAATACCTGCTCAATGTGCTGACAACCTAGCATACTTTGTGTGCAGGAGCTCTTAGATCCGTCGACGTATACCGCCACAAGAGAAGTCTAGCAGTTTCGCAATGACAAGGCCCTTGGGTAACTTTATAACCTGCTAGAGACTCAAAAATCTCCTATAAGATGTTTAGACTCTTCAAAAGAGCCTGGATCGCGGTTGGTTTTGGAACTAAATTTCAATATCAAGAAGCTGAAATATATTTCAGTAAAAGGATGAAAAACAACAAAAATTCTGGAGATGAGCATTCATCCTCAACGGGACGATCAGAATAAAACACTGCCCTCAGTATGACTAGGAAAGTATTGATGCTTCATGGTATAGCTCAATCTGGTGAAATCTTTTCTCACAAGACTAAAGGTTTGAGGGCAGAGCTAGAAAAGCTTGGATTCGAACTCTATTATGCCACTGCCAACAACACCATGTCCCCTGCAGACGTACCAGATGGTGCTAGTGATGATGTGGTCTCCAGTGGGGTTAGCGATGTGTTGACCTGGATCCATTCTGATGCTGCCAAGGGAGACTATGAGGTCTTGCCCTCGACGTTGAACTATCTGCGCGAGTACGTGATTGCCAACGGGCCGTTTGAAGGATTGATAGGTTTTAGTCAAGGTGCAGGTTTAGGTGGGTATCTAATGACAGACTTTAATGAGCTATTGAACCTGACTCCCGAGCAGCAACCAGTATTCAAGTTCTTCATAGCGTTTAGCGGGTTCAAGTTCCAACCAGCGAGGTTTCAGAAACAGTACGCTGACCATCCCATCAGCGTTTCCTCGCTGCACGTTCAAGGTGAACTGGATACCGTCACGGAGTCTGAGAAAGTGCAAGCGTTGTACGAGGCATGCGCTCCAGACACGAGAACTTTCTTAAAGCATTCTGGGGGGCATTACGTGCCCAACTCGAGAGGGTTTTCCAAGAAAGTCGTAGATTGGCTGCAAAGAGTAGATCCAGACTGCTGAACCCACATTTAGAGCTGTACATTTCGATGTTTTTTGTATTGTTTGTATTTAAAGATTGATCTTTATCGATAACAGGATTGAAAGCTGAGCAAGAGCACAATTGGAAGGAAAGATTCAAAACAAGAAAGCGATAGAAATGACGACTAAAACGGTTTGCAAAAAGATCCTGTTACTTCATGGGTTTGTTCAATCAGGCAAAATCTTCTCATCCAAAACTGGGGGACTTCGCAAGAATTTGAATAAGCTCGGATTCGAGCTCTACTACCCTACGGCGCCTCTAGTAGTGACGAAAGAAGAACTCCTGGCCATTCACAGCATAAATAAGGATAATGGGAAGGATATGAATGTGGCTTCCGAGTTTAACACCTCAAGTAACGCCACGGACGAGTACGCAGGATGGTGGAAAAGAAACAGTCAGCAATCGACTGATTTTAATATAGATCAACATATCATTGATTACTTGCATGATTACGTGGTTGAAAATGGACCCTTTGAGGGTATCATGGGGTTCAGTCAAGGTGCAGCCTTTGCTGGATACCTATTGACCGATTTCAACAAGCTGCTAAATCTAAGTGAAAATGATCAACCTCCTTTCAAATTTTTTATTGCGTTCAGTGGATTTAGACTTGAAGCCCCTCAATTTCAAAGTGCGTACGATGAGCATCCCATAAGTACTCCCTCACTACATGTTCAGGGTGAACAAGATACCGTAGTGGCTGAAAAAAGAGTTTTATCCCTATATAATTCGTGCAAGGAGGATAGTAGGCTGTTACTAAGGCATCCAGGAGGCCATTTTGTACCCAATTCTAAGCAGTTTGTCACGAATGTTTGCAACTGGATACAAATGGTCGAGAAGAAACCAAGCAGGACAGAGCCGAAGAAAAGCAAGGACGAAACTACACAACCGGATCTCGACGACGATCTTTTGGGTACTATCGACTCCATGATGGGGTCTATTAAGATGAAGGATTAAATAGAATCTTACATACTTTACCTATGTTGCCCGGGCAACGAGTTTAATCCCCTCCCCTCCCCGAAATGAGAAAGCAACACAAGCAAAATTGCAGTCACTCATTACTTCCTACTGCACAATACACATAGAGAACTAAACAGTAACCTAGTCAATGCCTTCCACTACGATAAAGCTAATTCAAGTTGGTAGTGCTAGTGCATTATGCCTGGTTTCTGCTGGTATAGTCTTTGGATTTGCTGCTTTTAAAACGATCTTGATAGGCGAAAAGGTTTATCAAGAATATTGTCCATTGGAAACGTCTGCCCCATGTACTGAGCAAGATCTCAAGTTAAACTTCATCTTCACATTGGCTGCGGGCATCACTAATATCGTTGCTTTACCCGTGGGATGGATATTGGATCACTATGGGCCTCGATGCAGTGGTATCATTGGAGCCCTATGGATTGGAACTGGGGCTGCAATGTATGTGTGGTCAAAAGACTTTTCTAAATTTCTAGATCCTTACTTGGTTGGATACTCTTTGTTCGCCATTGGTGGACCATTTGTCTTTATATCGAGTTTTCAGTTGGCGAATGGTTTCCCTAATAGGTCAGGCTCAGTCTTGTCGCTGCTCACAGGCACTTTCGATTGCTCTTCCGCACTTTTCCTGGTATACAGGATTGTTTATCAACATTGGAACGGAAAGTTGCATCTGGCCCGTTTCTTTCAAATTTACATGCTGGTGCCGCTGCTCATCCTTCTTAGTCAACTGACCGTAATGCCAAAGGACTCTTACAAGACGCAAGGTGCTTTGGAAAAACTTTCTGTGGAGCATTTGGATGAAAATGGTCAGCTTCTGGAAGGCGGCAGTGCATCTGCGTTTTGCCCAGATGAAGAAGAACGTAGATCGTTGCTGCATGAGGATGCGTTGAGGCGCAATGAAGAAGTACTTAACCACACCAAGCGCAGAAAATCTGTCTTGGAACTTTATGTCGAAAGGCAATTAGAGCAGAAATCAGGAGGAATGTTTGGCTTGTTGCATGAAAAATCAGTGTCCGAACAGATAAGTCACCCGCTGTTTTATCTAATGGCCATCTTCGTCACAATTTGCATGCTAAGAATCAATTATTTTGTGGCCACTGTCAGATCTCAGGAAGAATATTTACTTGGAGATCCTGAATTAGCGCTGAAAATGAATTCCATTTTCGACATTGCTCTTCCGCTTGGCGGGGTGGTTGCCATTCCTCTGACAGGAATAGTTTTGGACAACATGGAGACATTTCATATCTTGATCGGCCTCTTTATAAGTTCTGTTACGGTAGGCGTCCTCGGTCTCATCCCTCGGAGCTTCAATGCGCAATTGGTTGGTATATTGATTCTGGTGGTTTATAGGCCGTTTTATTACACAGTGCTTTCAGACTATATTTCCAAAATTTTTGGATTCGATACGTTTGGAACTGTATACGGCCTACTTGTCTGCGTGTCGGGAACGTTCAACATGGTACAGAGTGTGTTGGACAAGCTGACACAAACTACCTTCAACATGAATCCATTCCCAATAAACATTCTTCTAGTCCTAGCGACTATCCTATCAGGGACGGCTTTGCTCTTGGAAGTGCGCCAGCAGTTGAAAAATAGGATTCCAAAGCGACACAATGGAGAGACTTCTGATTCTCCTAGTGTTACTTATAATTCTATCTAAACTCTCACTATGACGATAAGAATTTACTTAGTTTGGATCCTCTTGCGATTAGCAACTGTAAAAATTGCTTCAAATCATGAAAGGCATATTTTAAGCTATTCTTACCATCGCATTAGAAAGTGCACCAGTCTGATAATATTCCTTTTTATTATTATTTAGCTTTATTTTTTTTCTATATTTTTATTTTTATTTTCATTTTTTTTTTTTTTACTTTTATTTTCATTTTCATAAACATCCTTTTTTATTTTCTCCCCGTGAAGAATTTTAAAGGTCGGAAAAATCAAACTTGGCTTGCTGTAAAACATATAAGTGACAAAACATATTAAATAGTTTGATAAATCAAAAGGTGTTTTAAAAAGAACGGTTACGCTTGAATATCTCACAAATTATTTTGGCTCAACATAAGTGAAAATTCATAGACAAGCTGAAAAAGCTTAGGGTGACAACTTTCAGTTTTCAATTTTTTAATGCCAAAAAATACTAACGCAAGCCTAAATGGAGAGGCTGGAACAACAATTGCGTTAGAGCCAAGCAAAACCAAATGGAAGAGCATTGAAAAATCTAAGCAATTTTCTCTGAACAAGTCTGGTGTCAATGGTTCTGAAACAGACGACACAGCGTGGCAGAAATTATTACAATTAGATGCAAAAAGGAAATCAATAGTCAAAAAAATTGCAAAAGCTTCAGTAAAGATCGAACCGAATGAATTCGAGTCTTACTATGAGTACTTTTTGCTGAATACTTTTAGAAAGTGTATCTCTCCTCGTGGGCAAGTTAACATTGATAATGTGAGAAGAAATCATGGCAAACCTCGTGCTCGAAGAGCCCGTGACTATGCAATGCGAACACCTATTACATCTTCCGGTTCATCGGCTTCTCTAGATTCAGAAGAAACTGAAAATGAAGGGTATAAAGAATCTTTTAACAGGCTAACTCGTATTCCTAAGGAACTTATAACATTTTCCATAGTTCAAGGCACTACCCAAGCACCTTCAGAAGTGGCTTCGAGTACCTCAAAAGAAATTGAGGAAGAACTATGGTATCAGAAAAGTGTGATTAATGCGAATACTTCTGTGGCAAGCATTTTACCTACCCAGGATCTTGGTGTAGCCGGAAGAAGATCGGCTCGCTTATCACACAAGAGAACTAAAACGGAAGATTCAACTAAATATGAAGGAGATAGTGGAAGAAACCATGAAGAGGTTATGCCCATAAAAACTTTATATGAATCGCTGGTGCCTAAAATTAAAGAGCCTTACAGAAGATCTGATTGGGTGCTGCCGTCTCGATTAAGGTATACTCCTGACAAGCAAATGAACACCAAAGTGGAATACGAAAAGATAAATCTTAATGAACTTGTGTCTATCGGCAAAATACAGCGGGTCTTTTCGAGGTTTGAAGGTGGTATAACTGGCATTAGAAAAACTAGCTGGAATTCTATGAGTTAAATTCATTTCAGATAAATATGGGACAAATCATTTATATTCTATAAAATTCTCGTAATGATGTGGATTTTCTTGGATAATGCCTACATCTTCTTGGTGTAAGTCTAGCCATGAAACAGCCTCAAATCCCTTCAGCTCTTTAGTTTGAGATTGCAAGTTCGGATGAGCTGTAGTGATTAGAGCAATTGCATCGTACCCACCTGCGCCAGGGATAACACCAGTAACGACGCCTTTAAGCAAAGAGCAGGCTTCCAAAAGGTCGGTCTGTACTGGTGGCTCAATATCAGCGCCAGACTCTTGAGTGATTAGCCTGAATTTTAGACGAATTTCCTTAACAGCATTTCTAACTCTTGAAAGCTCTCGTGCGCAGTTGACCTCAATCTTGTCATTCCTATCTAAGGCATTTAATATAGCTTTGTAACTCCCTGGATCTTTTTGGCTCAGCTTATTTAGTTCGGACATAGCCGCCATTATTTCTTCGTTCTTACTGTTGATGTATTGGTAAACTTCCCGGCCTCTCGAAGGGTTGGAATTATACCAAGCTTTGACTTTAGACACCAATTTTGTCGTTTCGGACCCATTATTAACGTCACCAAGAACAAGTCTTAATCCATCGGGCAATCGAACTCGCGTGATGGAAATTCTCCAATCTGTGTCATCAATAAGGAGACGAAGTTTATCTGCATAATCAGAGTCTGTATGCTCTGGCAAATCGGATATTAACTCCGGCGGAAATCTGCGGTAGATAATCGATCCAAAAGTGGCGGCAGCTACGTCAAATCCGCTGCCAACCTTTCCTTGTGCCTGGCAATGCGCCACTTGAGCCAAATTATGAACCAGGGTCAAATGTTCACTATTCTGTATGTCTAAGTCGAGCTTAAATACAGACATCAGTGCGGTCGTAAGCACAGTAACTAGTCCTGCTGAAGACCCAAGACCTGTCTTAGGAACTTCGGTTATACTTTTCGTGTGATATCGAAATTCCTTGAACGCATTTTTTTTAGCAAGACTCTCAGATTGGGAGTGATAGCCAGGATCAGAAAATATTTCAATTGCGATTTTACTCACCTTGCCCGGCTTAAAGTAATTTAAAACATTGAGAATAACCATCTCAACAAAGGGATTCTTCTTTTGGTTCCTCTCCACTGGTATATAGTTACTTTCATTATTGAGGGCATACGACCAGCAATCATTGTTAAACTGGGAGCTGCAGACGTCGATTTCAAAATTGTTATTCTGTTTTGACTCAAACGTCTTAACAACAGCATGCATCCGCGCTGACAGTGCAATCACATAAGCTCTGTAACTAGGATCCAATACCAGATAGCCACCAGTAATCAGTGCTTTTCCTGGAGCACTATATGCTCGATAACCTTCCATTGATTGCATGTTTCCTCGTTTGAACTGATCGTATTTCTAGACAGCCCGCTCATAATCGAAGTTGAAAGTAAAAAGTGTTGATAATTACATACTTACACCACGTTACAATTTCTTGAATGTTCATAAAGCTAGTTAGTACGTACAATGTTTCAATACTTTGCGAACAGCAGATTAAGTTAACATGCGCAGTTTTGAGTTTAGCGATTTCTTCTTCACGCTAGTGAGATCTTCTCGAACGTGAACTCTTCCTGGTTTTTCTGGAAGTAGGAGGTGGGTTCGTTCGTGATCTTGTTATCGGTCCTTTGATACGCTTTTTTTGAGGTTTAGCGACGGACTTTCTTTTGCGTTTACGAGAATTATCACCAGGAGTAGAGGCCTCTTTGTTTTGTGTTCCTGTTGATTCTGTCGATGCTTCTTGCTTGTCGGAGAATTCTTGTCTTACCGCTATCTCATTCGAAGATTCGCCACCTTTCGTCGCTGTGTCACTTTTTTGTCGTGTAATTTTAACAGGAACACTACTTGGTTCATCGGTATCACTTTGGGCATCGCTCACCTCTTTGATATCATCGTTGAGTTCGTCCGCCCGTCCGGGTCGCACATTCTTTTCAGAATCATCCGACACAACTTCTATATGCCGTACAGGCTCGAATGGACCTGCAGATGCATAACCTGTATCTGAATCTCTGGTCCAACTATGAGCATCAAGCTTTTTACTTTTAGCATTTTTTTCCTCGATACCTTCATCAGTCATATCTCTAACATTTCTATTTGTGGAGATTTCTTCTTGAGTTGGCTTACCTTCTGTAAAACTGTAATTAGTATTGCCATTTCTGGTAAGGCGATCTCTGTCAGCTTCCTTCCCAGGTACAATTGGCTCTTGTAAGCTTTTGTCTTCAATAGCTAGCTTTTCATTTTTGGGAGTCTTACGATCTTGATTGGTCAACGGAAATTGAATACTAGTCAAGTCCATTTCCGGCTTGCTATCCCTTTTAACTGAAGTTTCAAAATTACTTGGTTCAATGCCAGTATCGTAGCACTCGGAAGTTGCTTGGCCGCTAAACTCTGTAACAGGCCTACTCTCAATCGACTTCGCCAGTCGCTGGAGTGCGGCAACTTCGTGCAAAATATCTTGCTTGTTCGACTCATAGTCAATATTAGAAGATTTCTCCTCAGTACTTTCCAATGCAAAGTCGTCGCCGACATGAACTCTTTTAGCTTTTGATTCTGTTCCCTGATCCAAAGCTTCATCCTTCTTGTAATCAATATGTTGCGGCTGTTCAAGATTCATTCCACCATTAGAACCGTTTTCAACGTCACTCTCTGATTCTGAATGAAGAACATCGATAGTCTTTACGAAATCGGTAAGAGCGCTCCCTACGTTTCTGAAGCCTGAAAGAACGCTACTCAATGCTCGGTTCGGAGAAGAGAAAATTTTGGACGTCATCGAGGGTGAATGCTTTCCACTGGTTGCATTTTTCTCGCCGTTTGTCACACTACGCTCTCGTGAACTTTGTTCACGCTCCCGGGAACTTGAGCTACTAAGACTACTTCCCAGTGCGCCCAAGCTGAAATTCCTCGCCGCCAATATATGAATACCCTCCGTTTCTCCCAGAAATTGTGAACCTGCGTCGCTCACTTCCTCGGCTGTATCGTCAGTTTGGGCTTCGGTAACATCCACAATTTCAATGCTTCTGAAGGATATTTGTTCAGGATACTCAATGGTGGGCTCTGTAGAAACCAATGGGTAGTCACGTTCTAATGCGGACACCTCTTCCAACGTAAATTCATTCTCAGAATATTCGTTATCACTTTCAGCCTCCTCTATAAGATCTGGTGCCGTGAACTCATCCAATATAATATCCACCAGATGTTGAGGTTCTTGAGAAACTATTTCGACCAAGGGTTCTGACTTGACTATCTGATGTATACATTCTTCCGTGTCTGATGCGATCTCTTCTAACGAGAAATCATCATGTATACTGTAGTCACTTTCGTATTCTTCAATAATATCCGGTTCAACAATATCATAAGTAAAAGTAGTAGCATGTTGTGATTGAAAATCTTCAAATTTCATCTGTGGTTGCAACACTTCAGGAATATCGGTAGATAGAAGATCTTCTTCCCGGAAGGTATCATCGCTGGCAGCAATACCATTTTCAGTGTCAGTCTCATTATCAGGAGATAGGCTGAAATTTCGCTTGATCGCGTTGTCATTTTTTTTCGACACAAGGTCATCATCGGCACTGACATTCGAATCCCTATCTGACGTTTGCGAAAAATACTCTTCATCGGAACTGACCAGGAAATCTTGGGCATCCTCCAGAGTTTGATCTTCAGAAGTTGAATCGTAGCTTTCTCCTAGAGCTTCAAGTGTTTTCCTTAAAATTTCTTTGGGATCATTTATCTCACGAGCTGCAATAAACGGATTCTCTGCAAATGGTGACACATATTGATGATCGGCTTGTTGTAGCTCTTCGTTATTATCTTCATTTGATGTCGAGCTATAAGCAGATTCACAATACAAAACTTCATAGTGGGAGAGTCCGCTATCCTCCTTCAAGCCCTGAACTTCCAAAGATTCCTCCTTTAGGTGTTCATCAATTGAGTAATACACAGACTCATCTTCTGCTGAGGTTTCCGTGCCTTCTTCTTCTCCCAAAGCCCGTGGTTTGAATAACTGCTCCAACAAAGAAGACGTCGGGTTTAACTGTTGTGTTTTTTGATGATTTTCATATGTGACTATGGTCGAGCTTTCACCGCGTTTGATAGATTTCTCCTTGGAATTTAGCTCATTTTTTCGATCTCTTTGCTCACTAATACTACATTTTGAATCTTCAGCATCATTGCTATTTAACCGAGAATCGTCAGTTATTTTCTTTTCAGAGTCCAAAATTTGCTGGACAGCCTGAGCGGCAATATTTTGATAATCATTAAGGTTGTGTAGCACTGAGACATTCTCAGTATGCTCTGAATCTAACTGTTCTATGTCCATTTGGTCATCACTTTGAAAACCTTCTTCTGCTTCTTCTTCTTCTTCTGCTTCTTCTTCTTCTGCTGCTTCTTCTTCTGCTTCTTCTTCTGCTGCTTCTTCTTCTGCTGCTTCTTCTTCCTCTTCTGCTTCTTCTTCTGCTTCTTCTTCTTCTGCTTCTTCTTCTTCTGCTTCTTCTTCTGCTGCTTCTTCT
This sequence comes from Zygosaccharomyces bisporus, assembly GCA_003707595.2. Taxonomy (NCBI): domain Eukaryota; kingdom Fungi; phylum Ascomycota; class Saccharomycetes; order Saccharomycetales; family Saccharomycetaceae; genus Zygosaccharomyces; species Zygosaccharomyces bisporus. The sequence goes on from PPKA02000066.1 coordinate 15,739, forward strand.
TCTGCTGCTTCTTCTTCTTCTTCTGCTTCTTCTTCTGCTTCTTCTTCTTCTTCTGCTTCTTCTTCTGCTTCTTCTTCTGCTTCTTCTTCTTCTCCTTCTTCTTCTTGTTCTTCTTCTTCTTCTTCTTCTTCTTCTTCTTCTTCTTCTGCTTCTTCTACTTCTGACTCCCCGTCGTCGTCTTCTCGTCTCCGTTCTGGCTCGCCCTCCTCATAATCCTCTTGGTCTCCTTGATCGACTAAAACAATATCAGAAGTGTTTGTAGGCACATTGTCGCGCTCATAAGCAAGCTCTCGTCTTAATATATCATACCCGGTAGTATCATCAGTAGAGATGCCAGTAGCGAATTCTTTTTCCGAATTGTCTAAATCTGACTGCTGGGGAGAGGTAGAGAAGAGGCTGCTCGCCAGTTTCTTGGCTATTTCAAATTCTCGATCTTCTTGAAATTCTTCATTATCCACATTTTCGTAGTCCCATTTCTTGAATTTTTCATGCTGTTTCTCTTCATTGCTCCTGTCGCTTTCATCTTCGTATTCGTATCTATCCTCTTTTGGCTCTTCCTCTCCTACTTCGTCAACTTCGTTCTCAGTAGCATTTTCTTCGTCTCCTGCCTGATCCAAATTTGGATCCGACGCTACTATTTCTATGTCATCATACTTCTCAACTTTTTTCTCTTGAGAGTCGTCAGATTCATTTACTTCACTTGAGACCTCTTCTTCCTCGTCGGACAATATAACAATTTCCTCTCTCGAAGTATCCTGGCTCTGGTCTCCCTGCTCAGCTTCTTCAGTTCGCTCATCCACTGTGTTACTCTGTATATCATGCAAATCTTGCAAATCTCGCACATCTTGCAAATCTTGCAAATCCTCACACGAATTCGTCAGACTATTTCGTATAGTGTCGTCCAACCGCTTGAAAGAAGTATCTGTGCCATATCCACCACTTCCCACATGCGATTCACGCAGGGCACTCTCGACAAGCTCGGTATGTATCTTCAGTCTTTCTTTCTCCTCCATAATTTCTCGCTCAAAAGCATTTTCCTCTTCCTCTAATGTGTCCAATATTCGTTTTCCCCTGTGAATCAAGGAATCAACCCAATGCAAAGCACGACCAGTATCGTGAGAGATCTCTGCGGTTGATTTTTTACCTACTCGATACACTACCTCGTTCCTGGTAGGGATGCTAGCACGTTCACTTAAAACACTCCTAGCCCTCTTTAAACCACGCCGAGGTGTTATCAAGTTTAGTCCTTGAAACTTGCGGTAGTTTTCACCGTCTTTCATTCCTCTTTGATTCGGTCTAGGGACCCTCACCTCGAATGATCGTACTTCTGTAGTGTTCATCCCTATGATCCTACAGCATATTTGATTTTCAACTGCTGTGCGGCGAGGTCGCGAAATGTTTTGGCAAGACAAACGCCAAGAAGGCTTTCAGAAATCACAAGCCTATTTCTCACAACTAATAAGAATTTGAGGAGGCAATGAGCTCGCAATCTTCTTCTCGAGCGGTTACGATAAGCTACTTCGACCCATTTGATGTTTTCGAGAGTATCAAAGGTGAATTTTTGCAGCTTTTACCATTTAGAAATATACATTGGAAGGCACCGGGAGGCTCTGTAAGAACAGTACGTGAGCTTCCAGTGAATATGGTAATAGAGAGTGAGGCTGAAGATCTAGGCGTAGATGATGTAAATCTGTTCGTGCGATTTATTGTGGTCAATTGCATATCGGTGGATGATTACCGTGGTAAAGTCAGGCCGCTTTTAAGACAGTGGCTGCCTGTATCGGAAAGTACGCCATTGGATGGAGATGCAGTTGAGTCCCCTAAGCCCATCGTACTACTTTATGCAAATTCTGAAGTTGTTGATTCGAATCTGTTCAAGTCAATTTCGCTAATTGACAAATTTGCCAAAGATTTCCCCGGTCTCAAGACATTAGAGCTCAAATCAGTTTACAAATCACCTAGCGATAAAGCAGAATTTTGGGCCCAAATGGGGAATAACTTGAAGTCTTTTCTACTAGACATTTTCCAAAAAAGATTATCTTACTATAGAAGACTGCTTTCAATATCTAACGACACTGATGAGGAATTATCTTTGCAAGAAAAAATTCTGGAGTTGTACTTAGCGCTTAACATGCACGAGGAATCTACTGCTCAACTAAATAAGTTAAGGGACAACGTCGTCACAAAGAGGCAAAGTTCGCTGCCGAACGGAGAGTTAGAGATTCCTTTCAATTTTACCGGGAATGAAAACTTGGATGATAGATCAATAGCTAAGATGCTGCTTGAAAACAAGTTAACGAAGTTCCAATATTTCAAATATTTTTTCGTTAAGAAGTTTCAAATGCTAAATATGGGGAAAACAAACGTTTCCAGGTTATTACAACTTTACAAACTTATTCGAGGTTTTCTGCACTCCATAGATGCAATATTTCGTGCATCTTCAAATCTCCTGGAGTTCAAATATTGTTTCATTGAAAAAGCGTTAAACTGCATGAATGGCGTTAGTCAGCCTGTTTTTTTGGAAATGAAGGCAGAACTTCTGCTTTTGAAACGTGATTGTTGGATCAAAGGTGTTTTATCCAACACGGATTATCAATTAATAGATAAAAAATATCCTAACCGCGGTATCAAGTATGTTTTTGATAGATTGCATGAAACTTTCAAGGATGAAGACACTTTTCATGAGAATTTTGTCAAATCAACAAGTCAACTGATTTCAATGTATAATAGATATGACGGCAAAAGACAAAGAATAGTGGATATATTATCCCTAGAAATTGGCATGTTGCACTACCAAAGGGGTGAATACGAAAGGGCAGCATCACTTTTTGACTCGTGCTATGAATATTACTTAGAATCTAACTGGGATGCTATTGGGTTGAAAATAATCAAAATGTTTTATGAATCTTTGATGTGTTGCAAACAAATAACTGTTTTGAAAAGAGACGAAGAAAATGTTCCCGTATCTACTGTGCTGAGTAATGCACTCCTCAATATTTTGAGATTTACTAGAGATGATCGTGAGAAAAAACAAGCTTGGGCTGAATTTTTAAAATTACAGGGGGATATAAATTCACAACCTGTTTATCGAGCAGATCGTTTATTCGAAATTGAATTGAATGATTATTCTTACCAGTCAGAACCTAACGTTTACCGAATCAATATTACTATTTATAACCTGGGGTTACCAGAGCAGGTTAATGCTGACTCGATAAAGCTTGTTTTGAAGAATCCGAATGATCAATTTATGGAATTCTCTTTGGGTAATGTTCCCCTTATGCCACTAAACAACCATTATGCGCTAGAGGCCTCTGAGATTTTATATGGCGAGTTCCAACCTTTGTCGTTGGAAATCAACACTTCCAATGCCCTCTTTCTTGAGGAATTCTCTGATGAATGTCAGTCAATCTTTGTCGAACCTCTGAATCGTGCTGAAAATGTCTCATGCACGGTTCAGCAATCTAAACTTTTAAATTTGGGGGAATATGCTATCGATCTCGTTCCTAAAAATACAAAAGATCTGGATTATTTGATGGTAGACATTATGGCAGAGCCACATAATTTTTCATATCCAATAAGTTTTTCAAGTGATCAAGATACATATAGTAAGAGAATTGTGGATATTCACAATTCCATCACGTTGCAGTATTACTTCAAGGAGCCGATAAATTCCTTCCGACTCAAAGTCAAAACTTCGTTCACTAAAAAGAAGTCTACTAGAAAATTCAGTGAGGAGAGGATGTTCACTATCTCATGCTATCTTCCTGTATCAGTTTCCGTTGAAGACATTTTCAAAAAAGATGCATTTATTTTCAAATTTTTACTTAACTCCTCGACAACAGAAGAACCCATTGTGCTATACACTTCCAAATTAAGGGCACCCAACGGCCATGGACGGTACAAGTGGACTGGAGATTATGAACCTACTTCTTTTGTTTACTTGACAGCCGATCCGGCTGAAAGTTCTTTAAATTGTTATCAAATAACAACAAACGATAAATTTGATCCTACCGATTTGTTTCAATTACAAGTAACATATAACACCCTGAAGGAGCAACTAGATGGGTTAGTGACTGACGCTATTTTGGTTCAGGGTGATGTCGCTTGGTATAATGAATTTGAATTATGGAAAATTCTCTGGGAAACTAAGGTATTACCTTTTCTGCAGTATGACTATGATACTTTCATGCAAAATTGCAAAGTTTTGCTCCTACCCGGCTCCTTGAATATGGCCAAAATATGTCGTTATATGATGCGGTTGGCTGTTCCTAGGTTAGTTAGCCACAGAATAGTGGATAGCTTGAAAAAGATAGCAGAAGGTGTGGAACTATCAGATATAGACATTTATGCATACGTGAAAAATTTGACGCCAAGAAAGCTGGTTGTACCGGTGGAGCTACCAGAAATGGACCATTTCTTTTACGTCGAATTTATCAAAAAGAACGAAGGAGAACATCAAGTTGGAATTCCTATGCTGTTCACGATAAAAGTCGAAAACTTAAGCCAAAAGTGGAGCTCGCATAAAATTTCGGATAAATTTGTGCTTGAGGTCGCCAGCAGTAATGAATGGTTAGCTCATGGTCGAAAACGAATGTTGATTCGCTCTGAAATAAGTGAGTTCGAATTATATATAATCCCTCTCAAGAAAGGCTACTTGAATTTTCCACGTGTAGAGATCTGCAACGTCGAAAGTGGTGAATCTAGTCGAATCGATAACCCCAATGTGTCGGAAACAATCCTAGTGCTGTGAAAAAAAAAGGAAAAAAAAAAAAAATAATGGTTACTTGTTAAATATTACTCGTCTGAACGGACTACATAGATCCAAAGTTGGAGGATAAAATGGCATTTACAAGGTTTTGCTCGTCAGGTTTTAGGCTTACGACACGTGGTTGTATTCCCTGCTCTTGCAAAAACCTCTCGGTCGTAGGGCCAATACTCGCGATTTTGTAATTATCTTCTTTAATGGATGTAATAATATCTTGCGTTCCCTGAGGACTGAAGAATACTACCCAGCTACCCTCAATCGCATGTTTTTGGAACCTTGCTAAATTGTCCGGTAAATTGGCAGTCTTGTAGGTAACTACTTCTTTCACCGGAATACCGTTGCTGGATAATTTCCTGGGAATAATATCTTTTCTGACTTCGCCAACTAATAACAACGGTTCTGGCTTGGGATCATGATCAGAGATGTCTGAACTTATGATATCAGCCAAAATGCTACCGTTACCGGCTTCTGAACCGCCTTTGACACACATAAATCCAATACGCTTTAAAAAATCGCCCGTGCTGGACCCAACGGCATAAACAGTTTTTTGAAGCAAGGCCTGCTTCGTAGGAGAATCCAGTTGCGGCAACACTGACTCATACAAACATTCAACTGTTCTCTGAGAGGTCACAATTATGTTTTGTAGTTGAGCCAAATAGGAACTATCTTGCAAAAGTACTAGCAAATCTTGTGGGACATGAGTATGAGTGATTAACGGTACAAAGACAGGGTCAAAGCCATGAGACAGAAACGTACTCTCATATCTATCTTGTTGGGCAGTTTTGTTCTTCAATAATAAGACTCTTTGCATTATATTTTTCCTCAAAGCAATTTGAGGTTGTTTATCGTGGAGCGTTCGATGGCAAATGATGCGATACCTGTAATGATATTACAATAATGAATTAAGACAAACAAGTTCAATACATATGCTTCTACGTATATGATTACAACTACTCCCATTCTACAGTAGCTGGTGGTTTTGAAGTTATGTCGTATGTGACTCTTGCAACGCCATCAACCTCATTAACGATTCTGGAAGCAACCTTTTTCAGGAAATCGTGCTCGAAGGGGAACCAGTCGGCGGTCATGAAATCGCTAGTTTCTATAGCTCTCAAAGCAATTACTTGTTCGTAAGTCCTCTGGTCACCCATGACACCGACAGATTTGACTGGAAGCAAGCAAGCGAAGGCCTGTGAGATTTTGTTGTAGAGGCCAGCCGCTTTAATCTCTTCGATGTAGATGTGGTCAGCTTTTCTAGCGATTTCCACTTGGCTTCTAGTTACTTCTCCGAGCACACGAATGGCAATACCTGGACCAGGGAAGGGGTGTCTCCAGACCAAATCATGAGGAATTCCTAGCAGCTCACCTAAATGTCTTACTTCGTCTTTGAAAAGTTCCCTTAGTGGCTCTATCAACTTCAATTTCATGTCCTCCAAGAGACCACCGACATTATGGTGAGTTTTGATCGTTTGTGAGGGACCCTTAAAAGAAATGGACTCAATAACGTCAGGGTATAACGTTCCCTGCAGTAAAAATTGAATTTCCTTGCCATCCTTGGGTTTAATCTTGATAGCCTCCCTTTCAAAGACGTGAATGAAAGTGTTACCAATGATTTTTCTTTTCTTCTCAGGGTCTACTACACCTTTTAGCTTGTCCAAAAATTCATCCGAAGCGTCGACCACGGTCAAATTAATACCCAACCCATCACAAAGGGTCTTCTTCACTATAGCGGCTTCGTTCAGTCTCAACACGCCGTTGTCCACGAGCAGAGCGTGAAATCTGTCGCCGATAGCCTCTGTCATCAACTTGGAAGCCACAGTGGAATCCACACCGCCAGAAACTGCACCAATGACTTCAGCGGTAGGGCCCACCAATTGTCTGATTCTTTGAATCTCAGTGTCGATAAAGTTCTCCATGGTCCAGTTCTGTTTAGCATGGCACAAGTCAACGGCAAAGTTCTTGAGCAGAATTTTACCTAGAGTCGAGTGCGTCACCTCTGGGTGGAATTGAATACCGTAGATGGGCTTAGACTCATGCGCGATTCCACAGAAGGGAGAGTTGTCGGACGTTGCAATAACTCTGAATCCGGTGGGCAAGCCGTGCAGTTTGTCACCATGAGACATCCAGACACGAGAATGGTTTACACCCTTAAACAGTGGATTTTCCTGGTCCAAAACGTTCAAAGTAGCCGGCCCATACTCTCTCTTCTCACCACGGGCCACTTGCTTACCGTTAATCCACGCCAACTCCTGCATGCCGTAGCAAATACCTAGAATTGGAACATTCAGATCAAAAATATCATGGTCAACGTGGGGGGCGCCTTTCTCGTAGACCGAGTAAGGACCACCAGATAGAATTACACCTTTGGGCTTCCACGACAATTCAGATATTTTTTGAGTGCAAGGAAGCATCTCAGCGTAAATGTTAAATTCTCTGAGTCTTCTAGTGATTAGGTGGGAGTACTGAGAGCCAAAATCGAGCACCAAGATGGTGTCGAACACACTGGAGACCTGTTCGACCATTGGAATATTATTGGAGGAGCGTAATGGAGTTAGAGATTGGGGTGCAATTTAAAACCTAGAGCAATAGGGTCAATTAGATAAATACAACAGCACCGCAGAAGAGGGAAAATGCTAGGCCAAGGCCGATAAAGCAACGGATCGTCAACGGGATAGTTTTTATATTTTTCAATTATCTCGTTGAGATGAGATGAGATGAGATGTGATGTCCAGTAAAGTGGGAAAAAAATTGAAAAAAAAAAGAGTCATAAAAAACGAGTCGACCCCGACCGGGACACCCGCGATGCATAAAGATGTCAGCGTTATACTGCGTAACTCGATACATACAAAAATGAAAAACGCATTTATCCTTGAAATGAATCCATCGAGGCAGCTCCGTAATGCACATTCAGGCTGCAAGCTCCTGCTGCTGCCCAACTGGAAGGCAGCTGCGTAGACAAACAAACAACGACAACAAAAAAAAAAAAAAAAAAAAAAATAACAAAGGATTCGTTATTTTTTTTTACACCAACGGCTAATCATCAATTGAGCACCCGATCGGGGGCTTCCGGCGTTCATAATTTGCAATTTTTAAACGAGTATTTTTGCACATGTCACGGCTGTTGAAAATAACGACTATAGTTGTCGTTGGGTTTGGCTGGGCGTTCTTAGACGCTACTTTTTGATTGATCTGCTCAGCGCACGCCTCGACAGTTGATCATTAGCATCCGTTGAGCCTGAACGGAAAAATGAGATCTACCAATCAAGAAATCCGGTGAACAAGCCTAATTTTAGAAGGAATTTTAGAATGACATAAAAGCCTTGGCCCAAGTAGAAACCTGATCCACTTCTTGCAGACGAAAAAAAAAAAAAAAAAATTGAAAATTAAAAACATAAAACTGCTTTGAGTATCCATATAATATGATATGCATAAAGTAACAGGCAAAAAATTGCAATTGCTGGCCTAAAGCTTTTAGGACCTTGTCTTTAGGAGATAGCGTGAGAAACCCTATTCTTGTGCTATTGGTCTATTACCCGCACTATTCTGTATCATGTTATACGCGATTTCCGAAGAGAAAGTGAAAGGTTCAGCACGACGATGTTATTCGAAGAGAAGGAAAAACAGAACCAACACATAAATTAGGACAATATACGCCATTCATCGCATTGTGAAGGGGAAAGTTAAAGTTTTAGCGCCATTTTAGGGACAAATTTATTATTTCATCGACAGGCTTGACTCCCATTGCACTCCACGTTCCCTTTCCATTCCTTTCCCCGCAATACCTTCTGGTTAGTTTGTCGATTAACGAAAAGGTGTGTGAATTTATCTCTGTGTGTTTCTTTGTGCCTGTGCGTGTAAGCGTGTGTCCGTGTCTGTGTGTTCTCCTAGACTTTAAGCGGCAATGCAATCTTCAGGATTTTCCAGGCTAAACCATGGCAATGATAACTCGGGGCTGTCTCTACCTGAAAAGGACGAGTGCGATCGCTGTGCTGAAATAGAAATTGATGTTTCTACCGATGAATTTCAATCGCCCAAACCCAAAGCGCAACCGCAGCAGCAACTTCAGAAAATGAGAAGTGGTCAGATGGGGGCTAATGGGAGCTCCAATGATGCCAAACTGTTCAAAAAATATTTCATCGACAAAGTTAACTCTGTTTCACCACACGGGAATAATTCTCAGCAGAGTCCGAGCACAAAATCCAATCTTTCGCTAGCTTTAAAGAAAAGCGACATGGCTTCACAGCAACCGCAGCCTCTTTTCTTGCACAACAGGCTAGCTGCACAAGAAGAGCTTGATGCCGTGGAAGATGGCAGTGATGATAGTGACTCGTCGTACGATGAGAAAAATGAGGAATCGTCCAAGGACTACAAGCCCGGTGGATACCATCCGGCGTACAAGGGTGAAAAGTATAAGGATGGGAGATATGTGCTCGTGAGGAAACTAGGATGGGGCCATTTCTCCACAGTGTGGCTTGCAAGAGATTTGCAAAGCCTGGGGAACACAACGCATGTGGCCATGAAGATTGTACGCAGTGATAAAGTATATTCTGAGGCTGCTCAAGACGAGATCAAACTGTTGAAGAGAATAAGGTCTCGGACTGAGCAGGAGCACCTGGGCTCGCGCTATATCCTGAAACTTCTGGATAATTTTTACCACGATGGCCCCAACGGTGATCACATAGTAATGGTTTTCGAAGTGCTAGGAGAGAATCTTTTGGCGTTGATAAAAAAATACGAACATAGAGGAATACCGCTTGTCTACGTGAAGCAGATTTCCAAACAGTTGCTTCTGGGTTTAGATTACATGCATCGCAAATGTGGCGTGATTCACACCGATATAAAACCTGAAAACGTCCTCATGGAGATTGGGGACGTAGAAGGCATTGTAGAGATGGTCGAACTGATGGATAAACAGAAAAGAAATTTAAAGAGGTTCCAAAGAAAGTGTTCGCAAGATTTTTCCAGTGCTGTTCCTCCCATGGGTGTGCCCAATGCTAGCACGGCCAGTTTCAATAAACTCAAGAGAGATACACCGGGAACTCCTTCGGCGTTGGAGATGTCATCGTCTGCTTCGCTACACCACATGGTTCCAACCATTAGAAGACCCCGCCGACATACTGTTATAACAGGTTCGCAGCCACTACCCTCGCCCTTGGCGTCTGCAAATTTTAAGGAGATGAAAAGTCAATTCATAAGTGGTAACATGTCCTCGCAGCAATGGCAGAGCTCGATGGCCTCAAGGAGTAGTCTTCCCTTTCAAACACCTGGTGCCGAGTTCATCGGTTACCCCAATAGCATGGAAAGTGCGACGACAACATGCCAGCCGAACCTGGCTGACGCGGCGAATAGAGGGCAGATCAATGAGGGTCAACTGGCCAATTCATTATCTTCATTCGATATTTCACAGAGTGAGGACAATAATAATGCGCCTTCTTCAGACTCACCGACATTGAGTACGGGAGATGCAGGTAGCAGAAACATAGACAGCAACACGATAGAGATCAAGATTGCTGACTTGGGTAATGCATGTTGGTATGATGAGCACTACACGAGTTCCATCCAAACAAGAGAATATAGATCACCAGAGGTTCTTCTTGGTGCCCCCTGGGGGTGTAGCGCAGACATTTGGTCAGCAGCGTGCCTAATATTTGAATTAATAACGGGGGATCTACTCTTTGAGCCCGATGAGGGTCACTCGTACTCCAAGGACGACGACCACATTGCTCAAATCATGGAACTTTTGGGAGATTTACCACATTATTTGTTGGCAGAAGGTAGATACGCAAGGACCTTTTTCAACAGTAGGAGACAGCTGAGAAACATCTCCAAATTAAAGCATTGGCCTCTCAAAAATGTATTGCACGAAAAGTATAAGTTCTCCCTCAGCGAATCGCAGGACGTCGCCGACTTTCTGCTGCCCATGCTACAGATGGACCCAAGGAAGAGAGCAGATGCAGGAGGGCTCGTCAACCATCCCTGGCTCAGCGATGCTCACGGGATGGAAAATCTTACGGTGCCCGATCGAGAGCTTTACGGGAGTGGCGCAGACATTCCTGGCTGGTACCAAGAAGTTAAAGGTCATCCGAAACATTAGATTCTTGCATATTATCCTTGTCACGCGGTAGTATCGTTTCCCGTTTTGATGTTGTTTTTTTGTGTTTTTTCTTTTTTACCAATTCATTTTACTTCTCGTTAGCAATACAGCATTTCATTTTATTCTACAGTTTTTTGTTTTAATTCATTATCACTATCATTTATCGCTTTGCTCTTAGAGTGTTATTATCTTTGTTTCAGCTATTAAATATGCCGGCGAAATGCAGCGAGGTTGCGGTAAACGGAGTTTGCCGTCGTATCCATATTTATTTCGTGTACTCTCGTATAGTAAACGAGACAACTTTGCGTGAACATGCATACCGTTGCATGGCGACCATGTTACAACTACCCTACACGATTTCAAAAGTGTGGTCTTAGAATTAATATTAGTCCCCTCGTTTATTCAAATAAAATATTATATAAAGAGATGTTAGACTCTGTATTCGTCTGAAAGATGTTTGGGATTGCAATGCTATTAAAAAAAATAAAAAAATAAAAAGCCAAAGAAAAGGGAATTACCACAATTAAAATAATTACAAAATGATCAACACTGTCAAGAGCTCTATCACTGCTAAGAACATGGGTGCTTTGTTCGCTGGCTACGTGGCCACTGTCGCCGGTTTGTCTTACCGTGCTAGCATGCAGAGTATTAAAACGGAGAGCTTTTTGAGAGCCAAGAATTCCAAGAGCTCTTACCGTTAAAATCAGTGTCGCCTGGAGTTGCAAATTCAATAGATTTATAGATATCAAATAGAAAGCCGCGGGGCTTTTCTTTTAAAGGAATTATGAGAATGATAATAAAATTGCCGCGAGAGCGGCAAATAGCCCAGAACTTGTCTGTAGTCTGGCCGCTTTACCATTGCTCTTGTTGAGTGTGCTATAATTTTTTGCCGTAGAGCCTGGATTTGTTGATGAGACGTGCTTGTCTCTAGTGGTGGGCATGCTTTTCGAGGTCTGTAGAAAACTAGAAGTGGCAGAATTTTGAGAAGAGATGGATTTTTCTGTCAAATTGTAGGCAAAACTCTTTGAGGGCACTGGCCTGTCAAAACTATTGATCGTATTGTGGATATCCCAAGTTAAAACCGCTCGCAGTGGACTCCCTTTGACATTTTTCACCTCATATTCCGAAGTATTGGGCGCCAAATAATCTGTCAGGATGGAACCGGGTGAAGCCTGCTCTACACCATTTTCAATCATATTAGCAACTTCCTCAGATTGAGGCGGGATCCAAAAGTCCTCTGTGCCAAAGCCGGCAAATATTGCATCAATCTCTTCTGAATCGCATTTGACCAGACTTGGTGTCGCAAGTTGGGATTGCTTTGTTCGAGGCAGTTCTACTTTATTGTACTGCTCGGCCAAGTTTTCCAGATCTTGTTTGTATTGGATGGTCCCGTCATTGTCATTGATGTATACTACCCCATAGCTGTTGGCCTCCTCAGAAAACTCATAAATCAATCCACCTGAGAAAACATCTGCCAATCCTTTATACAACCCTTGAGAGACTTCTGTGAAAGATCTGGGAGTATTTTTGTTGCAACCATATTCTGAAAAGATTAATGGAATACTGGCATCACTGAAAGTAGAGACCAACTGACCATACCCAGAACTTTGCCAATCAGAGCTTCCTGAGCACCACTGATAGCTATTGAGACCATAAAAATCTGAGCGAGAGTCCTGAAGCTCTGGTGATAAAGAATATCCATCGAGCGAGTTGCATTGTAAATATTTGAATGTAGCCAACCTGAGCGCAGTATTGTCAGCTGCTGAGTAGCCAACCGGGATTGCTCTGTTCGAGTGTTTAGCAAGGTATTGCTTCATATCACGCTGCAAGGCGCGCAAATATGGCGGATCAATCTCTGCGTAATTATTCTCGTCATTTATCACTTCGTTGCCTGAAAAGAATCCTAGTACGTTAGGGTAGTTTTTGAATGCTTCAATAAGTCTGAACACCCGGTTCAAATATTGCGCGTTATAGCTACCTTTAGGATCTGCTCTATTGAGGTGCTCCCCAAAATTACCGCTGTTCACATCAAGAATAACGTAGATACCAGCATTATTAAGCATTGTCATGCATTTGTCGTGGTTCAAGTTTGGATTTAATTGGTAGATACGTATTGTGTTCACTCCCATTTGTTGCAGCACAAATATATCTCTGGAACAGACGGCGGGATCGGTCAGAACATCTTGGGTGCCTTGTGCATCAAATCCAGAAGACCCGCCAGGCTGATAGTCAATGCCCTTGACGAAAAAAATCTCGTTTTCGTCAGGGTCATTTCTTGCAGATCTAGCCTTGATGAAGCGATGGTTCTGAATTTGGAGAGGTAGAATGGCATGCACCGGCGCGGCAATCAACAACGCCAACAATTTGCACAACTGCGTCATTCACCACTCGGTTGGAGTTCTCAGGTGGAGCTTCAATTGGAGGCATTGGCCTGCTGAGACTGCTGTGTTCGCCTCACCTTTATGCAACGCTCAAACATGTTATCCAGGGAAACATGCGTCACACTGGCGCGCCGTAAATCGCAGGGCAAGTAACAGCAACAGCAAGACAAGAAAGAAACATTACTCAAGATATGGATATACACCTAGAGCGAACCAATGAGCAGACCCCGAAGTCGAAACTTGGGCTACACTTTGGATTACGTCCCATTGCTGGGACACTAGGTGACCTTTCTCTCCTTCCACCCATTTATACAGTAGACATATAGATAGTAAGTGCCTATGCTTGGTAATCCGGAAGTTTCAGTTTTTTTGGCGATGGAGAGGAGAAACAACATGAAAAGAAAAATAGTGAAAAGGATGAAAGATGTTGTAAAGTATCAGAAGCTTGGATTTTATAAGATGAGATGAGATGAAATTTTTTCCTCATTCTTCGTCTCACGGTTGACGAATACTGAAAATTAAAATATTTAAGAGAAAAAAAAAAAAAAAAATAAAGCGTTGCGTTAACCTTTACTACATAATAATCCAGGGAAGGCCGTTTCAAATTGCCATGCGTTCTCGCTGGCGTCACCTTGTCTGATCGTAGTCAGGGTTTGATGCCGGGCGAGGTGGTCTTCCCTCTTGATGCATGGTAGATGAAAAAAAAGCAAGAAGTATCTCCAGCTGCTGATGGGACCGGGGCCTTTCTCCTCGGGAACGATTAAAAGGTGATGCAGCTGGTCATTCATTCTCGCTACATTTATTTACATATCTATAATTCGTCCTTTAGCCACTTGTTTGTCTGCTTGAACTGTGTGGGCATCACCACGACGTATTCGACAAAAAGATCGCCATACGACTTGCCGCCGCGAGGCATGCCAAAACCTTGAATTTGTTCAACTTCACCGTGATGCACGATCCTACCCTTGGGCCTCTCTAGCACTAGTTTCTTATTCTTGTCGAAGAATTCAACTTCTCTGTGCCAGTTACCGGTCAACGCCTCACGCGCACTCAGCACCTCTGTCCGAAACAAATTGTGGCCCCTTCTTCTGTAACCCATATTTTCCTTGTCGCTCTCTGCAAATTCTACAAATACGTCTCCTGCTTCCATGTCTGCACCTTGATCAGCTTCTTGATGTCTTTGATCTACGTAGTTTCTGGGAGCGCCTGCTGGTACGTCCACCTGGAACGTTTTGGCCTTTTTCACCACTTTATGGCCACCACAGACTTTACAATGGTTTTTAATGATGCGCCCCTGACCTCCGCAACGGCCGCAGGGTTGCTGAATCTTTTGGGTCATTATGCCCATGCGAATGATCTGCACAATCATACCGTGGCCTCCGCAGTCCGGGCATTGGTCCACGGCACCGTCCTCTGATCCACTGCCATCGCAATGATCACATATATCATTCAACAGTAACTCAAACTCCACTTCGGTGCCCAAGTAGTAATCCTTGAGGGAGAGCTCTTGGCGAACACGGAGACTTGGGCCCTTGGGCCTGTGCGCCTGACCAAATCCACCACCACCGCCACGGTTAAACATTTGTTCAAAGATGTCGAAGGGGTCGTGAAAGCCACCAAAACCGCCACCGTGGCCGTCGCCACCACCACCGCCGTTCTTTAGCGCATCTGCTCCAAACTGGTCGAATATTTTACGCTTCTCGGGATCACTCAACACTTCGTAGGCCTCACCTACTTCAATGAACTTTTGGTGGGCCTCTTCATCGCCTGGGTTCTTGTCAGGATGGTATTTTTTGGACAGCTGTCTGTAGGCTGATTTAACCTCTTTGTCAGAAGCATCCTTGCCCAGCTCTAGAATGGAATAGTAGTCCTGAGCAGCTACAAGGAGTGGCAGCAACAGCACAAGGAATAGGAAATGCATTGTCTCGCCTATTCTCACTTCTCTCTTTTTTTATCTTATATTTTATTTTAATTTTTATTTTTTTTTTTTTTTTTTCGTAGCTTGTGGCTCTCTCTTTTGTGTGAATAGTTTAATTATCAACGCCTTGTCAGAACGAGCTGGAATACAATGTCGATTGCTGTTATTCTTGAAATCTACGTACAGAGCTTCTTTACTTACTCGTCATCCTCCTCCTCGCTCTCAAGGGCTGCAAAGGCGTTGAAGGACTGGATGGGCTTGTCCGCTACGATGTCCTTAGCGTCCGCCGGTTTGCTCGAAGCAATGTTCTTGTTGTTTGGCTTGACTTTCAAAGTTTCTTGTGCAATAGGCTGTGGGGCGGCTTCTTTGACGGGCTTCTCCGGTTCCTCCTCATCGCCGCTTCCCTTCTTGTTGGCCTCAAACGTCGACCAGCCGTCCGAATCTGTGGTCACTTTTGGTTTGGTGTGCTTCATCTTGGGTTTGCCATGGTGGTGCGAGGACCTTCTACGGTTGAAATGACCGTGGAAGCCAAACTCCTCCTCCTTGAGAGCTTGCAAATGTTTGACTTTTTCGATGATGGCCCTGAATTCGGCAGCATCGAAATTCGCCGTCAGCGTTTCGCTGGGCTTCAGCTGCAAGAGTTCCTCAATAGTGTATCTGACCATTGCTAGTGTGATATTTGGCGCTTATGGGGCTTCCTTTTGCAGGTAAGTGGGGGTTCAATCAGACTTTTGACGCTCGAGTTGGAATAAAAAGTTGTCAGTGGTGAATTTTTCACAATTTTTCAGCGTTTGCAGTTTACCCGGCGAACTTGGAGACCTTTTGGAGCCCGGCACAACTGGCGACGGTAAGGCGTAGTCTGGCGCGATCAAGGCGCGGCTCCAGGATCTGGCTCGTCTAAGCGGTTTGCGGGCAGTTTCCAACCACCTGTTTGGCGTTCTGCTTGCCGGCTCACCTGCTGCAAAGGCATTGGTGTTTTTTGGCCAGCTTCCGCAGGCTGGCACAGAAAAAAAAAAAAAAAAAAAAAAAGGTCTAGCTTCAGATGGGCAAGTTGTGGGAGGGCAACGGTCTCCTCTAATCTTGCAGCAGTAGCCTGAGCCGGGAAGAGAATTGGCCTCGGATCTGGGAAATTCCTGAGGAGAATCGTGGTTGGCCGTGTTTTGTCGCGCTTGGATACCCCGAGGAGCCTGCTTCCGTCTGTGAGAGCTCACTGCCTGGCCCAGCGATCCTTTCGGGCCCCCAGCGGTCCTTTCACTGCCGCTGCATCGGTGGGAAGCAATACTCTCTACCCGGGGTGCCGCCAGCTCTCTCAGCACCTCGCTTGCACCTCGCTTGCACGTATTGCGATCCTACGGCTCCCGCCAGGCTCTCGCCAGGCTCTCGCTGGCTCTTGCCGTTCCACCCCCCTTGGTAGCGGGCAGCTGCTGGGGAAAATACTATAGCCGCCCAAGTTGCGCTGGAAACCCTTCGAACCATAGCGAAGAGCGGTCGCACGCTCCGCTATCCTGTCCGATGTGCGCAGCCCACAACACTTGCTCAGCCGAAACTGGCACGCCGTCATGCAACTTTCCATCCGTACCAGTCATTCTGGACCCACACTTGGTTGGGCTCAGCCAATGCTCGCCAAAACAACTGCAATTTGGCGTCGAGAAGCGTGCTCCCGGCTCAGTGATAAAACAGTGAGACTTGCAGCTACGCCACGCACTGCGAATTCGACATGCATTGGGTCCTGTCTTGTCCTTTTGTTATCTCGACGCCAGTAAGCACGGGCACCAAATTGCCTGTGTTTAAAATTCAAGCATTTTGGGAAAAAAGAAAAAAAAAAAAAACACTGTCCGCCTTTGACCGTGGTCGCCCGTACGTCCGGCCTACCGCGGTAACTTCGGACACAAATCCTCTTAACGTTACCCTGCCTCTTTCGTTTGTAGTGATACTCGAGTTTTTTTTTTTTTTTTCTATTTTATTTTCCCGGAAATGCGTTACGCGAAAGCGATGTAAAACAACATGGACAGATCATAACGGTCAAAAAACCATCTGGATCATACATAGTTGTAAACATAGTTCTAAACACAGCGTCAGGCTACAGGGATTGCAACAAGGGCTTCGGGTAATTGTCAGGGTCTGAAAGGTGAATACACGCGCAGGATAAATCGTCGATCTTGCAGAGAATTGCAGCTCCAATTGCTTCCGGTTTCTACATTTTTTTTTTTTCATTCTATCTGTTGGTCTCTAGTTTTGCAGACTCACCATACCCACACGCACACGCTAACCACCGATGACTGTTGACAGTGCGCCACAACCCTCAATTGGCATCTCGAATCTGCCTAACCAGAGGTATCGGATCGTCAGCGAAAACGGCGGGTCCTTCACGCTCATGGTCTGCGGCGAAAGCGGGCTGGGCAAGACCACGTTCATCAACACGCTTTTCCAGACTAGTTTGAAGCACGCAGATGCGCACGGCAAGAGGCACCAGCCCGTCAAGAGGACCGTGGAGATAGACATCCTCAGGGCGCTGCTCGAGGAGAAAAACTTCACGCTGCGCGTCAACGTGATAGACACGCCCGGGTTCGGTGACAACGTCAACAACAGCAGGGCGTGGCAGCCCATCGTCGACTTTATCGACGATCAGCATGACTCCTTCATGCGCCAGGAGCAGCAGCCGTTCAGAGACGTCAAGTACGACTTGCGGGTGCACGCCGTACTGTACTTCATCCGCCCCACGGGCCACGGCCTGAAACCGCTCGACATCGAGACCATGAAGAGGATCTCCACACGCGCCAACCTGATCCCCGTAATTGCGAAGAGCGATACCCTGAGCGCCGCAGAGCTCCAATCTTTCAAACTACGCATCAGGCAGGTCATCGAGGCCCAGGAGATCAGAATCTTCACACCGCCCCTGAACAGGGACGAAGGGTCTGTGTTGTCGCAGGACGCAGCAGCGGTCGAGCACGCAAGGCAATTGATCGAATCGATGCCCTTCGCCGTGATCGGCTCGGAGGAGAAGTACGATAACGGTTCGGGAAATCTCGTCGCAGGCAGAAGATACCCATGGGGGCTCGTCGAAGTCGAGAACGATCTGCACTGCGATTTCCGTAAACTCAGATCGCTCCTGCTAAGAACCAACTTGCTAGATCTAATCTTGACCACGGAGGAACTACACTACGAGACGTACAGACGTTTGCGCTTGGAGGGCACCGCCGAGGATAACGACCCTGCACTACCCGTGAGGGCACCCGCCAGGAAGTTGTCTCACAACCCAAGGTACAAGGAGGAGGAAAATTCTTTGAAGAAATATTTCACAGATCAGGTCAAGGCCGAGGAGCAGCGTTTCAGACAGTGGGAACAGAACATCGTCAACGAGAGCATCAGACTCAATGGGGATTTGGAGGACATGCAGAATAAAGTGAAGAAACTCGAAGAACAGGTGAGGAAATTGCAACTGCAAAAGCGTTGAGCGGGGGTGCCAGGATGGCAGAATGTTTTCGATTGTATGTATGTATAATTACATATGGATTAGTGTATAAGTGGCAAAATTTATAACTTTGTATACTTATCGCTGAGCGGCCAGATCAAGTAACATGATATTCATAGGAAGCGTGACGGGTTTGTAATTTAACCTTCTCTTGCACACCTTTTTTACACAGGAAAGGGGGGGGAGGTGAAGGTAGGCGTCGTTTAATCCAATCATAAGTAATCTATGTTAATTGTACATGCTAATAATCCTCGTACGCTACACTATATGTCAGCCTATCAAGACAACTAAATCTATCGTGCTCAAGCAAAAAAAATCATCCTGGCCTAAAAGTGACTCTTCAACGCAGTTAGTTACTCCTGCGAAGCCAAGAATCTCTCAGCATCCAACGCAGCCATGCAGCCAGTTCCGGCAGAAGTAATAGCTTGTCTGTACTTGGCGTCTTGCACATCACCAGCGGCGAAAAACCCTGGGACAGAGGTCTCAGCAGTGCCTGCGACAGTCTTCAAATAGCCAACGTCATCGGTCTCCACTTGGTCCCTGACAATGGAAGTGGCGGGGACGTGGCCAATGGCGTAAAAGAGACCGTTAACTGCCAAGTCACTCTCCTTGTTGTCGCGGACGTTTTTGATGCGCAAGCTGTTCAACAACTTGCCGTCACCCTTAGCCTCGAGAGCAACGGTGTTGTAAAGGATTTCAATCTTCTCGTTCTTCTCTGCACGTCTCTGCATGATGGTGGAGGCACGTAGGTGGTCCTTACGCACCAACATGTATACCTTGGAACCGTACTTGGTCAAGAAACCAGCTTCCTCACAGGCAGAGTCACCACCACCGATAACGGCCAAAGGCTTGTTTCTGAAGATGGGCACCGCACCGTCACACACAGCACACGCAGAGATACCCTGCTGCCAGTATGTCTCCTCGCCTGGAAGATGAGCTCTCTTGGCGGACGCACCGGTGGCCAGAATCATCGCATCCGTCGTGTGTGGTGGCTGGTCCTCGTTGAATTCAGTCCAGAACTTGAAAGGTCTCGAGGACAGGTCTACTTTTGCCACGGTCTCCGTGATGACCTCAGTGCCAAACTTGACACTCTGCGCTTTCATACGTTCCATGAGCTCGCTTCCTGAAAGGCCCTCTGGGAAACCTGGGAAATTCTCGATCTCGGTGGTAGTCGTCAACTGGCCACCTGCGGCCACACCGTTGGCCATCATACCTTCGTAGAGGGTGGGCTTCACCTCGGCTCTTGCCAGATAGATGGCTGCAGTGTGTGCAGCAGGCCCAGATCCTATAATTGTAACCTTATGATGTACCATTCTCAATTGAAATGCTGTTGGTAAAGTTCGAAGCAGAAACTTTGATTTTGGTCTCAATACTTGAAAATTATTAATCATTGTTCCGTTGTATAAACTCGTTTTTTATTTTTTTTTATATATTCCTTGTTCATCGAGCTGGCTGAGATTTTCAAATTTGCTTCGGCGTGCAAGAAGGCCAGCCGATGATGCGAGATTACTAAAAGTTGGGTCTATAAAATGGCCAAAACTTCCTCCAGAGCGGTGGTTCTGGGGAAGCGCCTGGCTGGGGGGGAGGCCGGTGGTGAGATCTTGGTGAACAACTCGAGACTTCGTTAGTTGTTGTCCTTAGTAATGGGCGTGGCTGCACGCGTGCTCATGGAGTTGCACATCACGCAAGGCGCTAGTATTGCCAGGTAAGTGCTGACCCATCTAGTTTGCCGTGGACTTAGTAATGCCTAATACTGCTGGCAGTGCCGCTTGTAATTCTTTCAGCGCTACAGACTCGAGATGTAAGGGGCTAATAGTTGGCTTTTCAGATTAATACACATTTCGTTTACGTCGAATCGCTTACATATATGACAATATGGCGAGAGTCCCGGGGGGAGGGCGGTGGCACCCCCTCGCTTGCTTGCTTACCCATCGTGGGGAGCTGTCGCTGAGCTTGCAATCAAATGACTGGCGTGAGAAGCGGCGGGGGGAGGGGAGCAGGGTCCTCATACGAGGCGACTTCGTATCGACGCAGTACCAGCGAACGCCCACCCTCGTGCTCTCTGATTGAGCTGCATCAAGCTGGATGGTTTACAGTCGAGCGTCCCGCTTGCGCCGCTCCACTTCCTGGGAGGGGGTGGGCTCGCTCTACGCTTTCTCCTCGAGCTAAGGCCCATTCTGCGGCGGTTCCAAGAACTTGACCACTAGATCTCTTGCCAGGCTTACAAGTTCATCATTCAGCAGGACATGGTTCAGGAAAAACTCCAACCCCTGGCGTCTTCTGGACAGCCAGTTGTGGTTCAAGTTAATCTCTTGGTAGTGCCAGGCCTCGTACCATTTCACGCCTGCTGGCAACGCTGGCACGTCGATGTTGGGCCTGTGGGCATCTAGGCAACATTGTACCAGTTGTTCCCTGAATCGACAGAAATCCGAGTAGCGTCTGTACGTCTCCACACGGGGGAAATAGACCTTTGAACTGCATCCTGCAGGGTGCAGCAGCAGGGTCACTTTCCAGACGGCAAACCTGGTGCCGTTCTCCCCGTTCACTATGGTACAATCGCTCACCTGGCACCTCTGTAGGAAGAAATTGTCGTTCAAATCGTGGACCTGGGCCTCATCGTCTGCCAACGAGATGGGCTCTGGCATCAAAACATTGACCTTGTTCATCTGCTTGCAGTTGGTGCCCACTTTCACAGCCTGCTCGCAAGCAAAAAGTGTTTATGCAGCGTATGCGAGACGCAACGGAAGCGAAGAAGGAGTAGTTGTAGTAAAACTGGGCTAATAACAATAATAAGATTCTTTTATGACCTAAATAACGGCTATAAAAAAACATCTATTTTTCATTTTCGAGGGTCGTATACACATCAGTCAAAGATGGGGAATGGAGTCTTGTCACTCCAAGTGTAGGGGTCGTTAAATCTCAAGTTCTTGTTTAGCCCCGAGACGGCCTTGAGCTCGTCATCACTCAACGTCAGGGAACTGTCAATCTGCAAATTCTGCGTCAGACGCTCCTTCTTGCTCGATTTGGGGATCACCGCGACGTGGTTCTGCGTAGCCCATCTCAACAGCACCTGCGAGGTCGACACACCGTGCTTGTCGGCGATCTTCTTGATCGTAGGGTGCTCAAACAGAGGAGGCGTGGTCTTGGCAAGGTCAGAGCCCATCTCGATGAACGACTGGGGGCCAAAGGACGAGTAGGCCACCACCTGGATACCCTGCGACTGCACCCACTTCACCAGGCGCTCCTGCGTCAAGTAGGGGTGGTGCTCGATCTGCAGTGCGACGGGCTTGATACGGGCCCCACGGAGCAAGTCCATGATGAGCGAGCCAGAGAAGTTCGAGATACCGATGGACTTGATCAATCCCTCGTCCACGCACTGTTCCAGCGCCCTGTACGTGTCGATGATGGGCACATGCTCCTCGGTGAGTCTGCCCTCCTTGGCGTCCTGTTCTCCGGTGTAGCACCCTGGTGGGTATTTGTCCTCCATGGGCACGGGCTTCAAAGCAATGGGGAAGTGGATGTAGAACAGATCCAAGTAATCCAGCCCCAGATCGGACAGCGTCCTCTTCAGGGCCAGCTTCACGTTCTTTGGGTGGTGGTACGAATTCCACAACTTGGAAACGACCACCACCTCCTCGCGTCTCACAATACCTTCCCGGATGGCCCTGCGGATACCTTCGCCGACCTCTTTCTCGTTGCCGTAGTCTTCGGCGCCGTCAAAGAGCCTGTATCCCACGCAGATGGCGTTGTACACCTGCTCAGCACACGTTTCGTTGGGGATCTTCCAGCATCCGAGGCCCACCAGGGGCATCTTGTTGCCATTGTTCAAAGTCACTACTGTCGACATGATTCACGTATATAATGTGTGTTTCGCTTTCGGTTGTCTTCTCTTGCGTTCGTTTGTCGTAAGGGATCTTTCCAGGGGAGACGGTTACAAGACATAAATCTTCGCTTTTTATATGACAAGATCGCCACGAGACTCGAGCCGTAAGGGATGGTGATGAACGCTATGGAAATTTTGAATGGCGTTAATTTTGCTATGTACTACATGACCACCACCTCACTACTCACATGAGTGCGATGGGGTTCGTCTCTCGCTGTCAGCCCTCTGGACAACCTCAACTCCCCTTATCCGCCTCATGTTGAGAGGTGGTTCTGGTGGTTGTGATCATCGTCGATTAATGGAGAACTCTCGTCGCAGGAGGCGTCTTGACAGAAGGAAGCCTGAGCATTATTGGACTCGAGCCGCCTCAGACGCATGTCCTCGCCGTACAGAACGTAGTGCTGGTAGAAGTAGAGGAGGTCGAAGGCGACGGTGCCGGCGCTGCCAGCAATGAACGGTGCTGCGTTCCACAGGAAGGCGCTCTTGTCGTGGGACTCGATGAAGTCGCAGCTGGTGACGATACTGAGGTTGTAGGTGAGGTTGCAGAGCAGCGTGGTCCCGAAGAGGAACGGCGAGACGCCGTCGGTGGATTTGCGCTGGTAGTTCTTGACCAGCTGCGGGATGCGGGCACCCACGTAGAACAAGGCGCCGACCCAGGAGAGCGTAGTGCCCAGTGGGCTTTGGGGAACGGGCAGCGTTGGAGGCGGATGCGGTGCGTCCTCAGCTAGGGGCGCTAGGGGCATTGCGTGGGAACTGCCCAGCAGTGCCAAGAGGCTGGCTATCGCCCTGTGGAAGCCGGAACCAGAACCGGAGCGACTGGTCTGCGCGGAACCCGTCTCGGACATGCTGCTGATTGACAGCCTTTTGGCCTCGTGGCCAGCCGTTGCTAGCTTGTTCTCGTGCAGGATTCCGTAGTAATAGTACTGGCCGCACACGAATAGGTCATTGAGCAGGAAATAAAGCGCCAGAACCACTTGGAACATCAGCTGCTTAGTCATGACAGCTCCAATCAACGAGGTGATATCGCCACAGACCCATGCCAGCAGGAACAGTGGTGACAGTCCAGCGACGCTCTTGTCCCTAAAAGTTTCTATAATCTGTGGGAAAAGAGACACGAATGATAGGGCAAACGAGGCGACGCCGTTGGCCCGGGAGATCAACGGCCAGAGGCCCTCGCTACACGACATGTTAACTTGTACCGATTTGACAGTTGCTGAGCGGAGGACGGTATAATCTTTCAACTGCTAGCCATTTATTTTTTTTGTCACATCTTTGTTAGTTTCTTATCTATTCGGATGCGCCGAAAAAAAAAAATAAAAAAACCGTTAATTGACTCATATTAAACTGTACTATAATAATAAATAAAAAAAAAAAAAAATTAAAAAATGAACATATATCAACATTACATAATAATTTCGACGAAGCATCCATGCTACGTCGCTACCGTCCCAATTAGTCTAATGTTAGCGTGATACGGCAATTGCGGGTCATTAAAAGATATATATATATAAACATCCCCCGGAAGATTGCTCAGTGACTCAAGCGTACGAACGAAAATGACCGTTTAAAGAATAAATTATGCTCCCTCGATTTTTCTGCTGCTTTGTCTTTATTATTTTTACTTCGTTGTTTTTTGTTTTTTTTTGTGTTAAAACTTTTTGTAGTAGTGTAGCCACTTGCGTATGAACATTGAATTTATGGCATCCGCATCCAATAAATGGTCTAAGGGCATCGGTATGGTGAATTGCTGGTCGTCCAATGATGAAAGAGATTTCATGTCGTTAAAACCAAAATGGTAGTTTAGAAGCACGTTAAGCCCGAAGGCTAGCAGGATCTTGTAATTTTGCACCACGCGTTTCGAACGGTAGCACTCCCAACTCTTGCCTTCGTAATCGCCCGGGCCCACGGGGTATTTTTTGTAACACTGGTTGTTGGCCACCACTATGATGTCCAGAACCCACATGAACAGGCCATGGCTCACACGCTGCAGCACGTTCCACCAAGTGGTCGAGTTGAGTGTCGTTGCGTTGAACTCGTCCTTGAAGTCGTCGGACCGCAGCAAGTAGTTTGCCACGATGCCCCTCGAGTTGAGGATGCGAGTGTCGTACTTCTCTTTGCACAGGTCGTTGAAACAGGTCATTTGCACGAGATTAACTGTTTCCCAAACCTGTTGCGAACTGGTGAACGAGTCGCTCAGTAGAAAATGGTGGAACAGTAACTCGTCGCCCGGCTGTAAACCTTGTCTCGAGATCGACTTCAGTTTCAACATCGGTAACAGCTCCGGTGAAATTTCCTCCTGACCGGGCAATTTGCTACGGATCCCCGCATCTATCAACTGTTCTATCTCCTTCTCTTTGGCCCCGGGGAAATCCATCTTCTCCAACAGACTCATCATCTCGTCATAAGACTCCAGATAGTGTGATGTGACCACGCGGGCATCGCTCTGCAGCAACTCGTCGTAAACGTCACGGCGAACTTCGTCCGTCAGAGCGGTCTCCCACACTATTTTCTTCAAACTTTGCAAGGAAGAATTGCGTGTGATGCCCCTGTCCAGTAACAGCACATATTTCTGTCGGTTGGTCTCGTTACGCAGAAGACGCTCCTCCTTTTCCTTGTTTCTATCCAGTTGCTCGATGGAAGCCATGCTGGTCGATTTGGATATCTGTTCCTCGTGCATTTTACGTTCCTCGGGGCTCTTTGGTGGTAGCCAACTAGGTCTTGAATGCGACGTAACCTCCAACTTGTTGTCGCTGACTAGTATTAAGTCTTCAAACCCCAAGTCGCTAGCGGTCTTGAACTCCATCGGAAGGTAATCTGCGGAAAATGACCTTTCAGATAATTTGCTCTGCGACAAAGTATGTGAACTGTTTTCGTAGACGCTCGACAGCGTTTGGCTGGCCTGTTGCATGTACTGGAAATCAGAAGTGCCGTTGAGACCCGGAATTGGGGATGTGGGCATGTCGTAAAAGTTCAAAAATGACAGGTTGGACCCCGGCTGCGGTAACCCCTTGCGGTGGTTATGCTGTTGGCCGTGATGATGCGATAGTGGATGTCTCCCATTGACGCCACTGACGACGCTGCCGCCGCCGCCGCTGCCATTGTTAGCACTACTGCTCGCAAATGACGGATCCGAGTGGTTACGTGCATGGTGCTTATGTTGGTAGTGATTGTGCTGGTGGTGGTGGTGGTGGTAGTCTTGGTATCTGTGGCCCGACGCTTGCACGTCTGCACCTTCTAAGAACGAGTTGGTGGAAAAGGATGCCATGGGCACGTTCCACACGAGCGACGTATCGAAGTTGTCGTTCTTCAACTGCGTGTCGGCCTCTTGCTCATCGTAAAACTTCTCCTTCTTGCGAATTGACTGCCTCAGCGCTGTCTCGTTCTGTGATCTACGCAGGCGATACCTTTGGGATGGTGTCAAAGTCGCCCTGTTGGGGAGGATGGCCGAAGTGCTGTTCGAATGTCCGTAGATGCCAGAGGCTGCCGGTAGCTGTGGCGGGTGCGGTGCTACTGTTGGCAGTTCGGTCTCAGACTGTAGTGGGCCCGATTTAAGAGCGACCTGCGACTTCGCCCTGGTGGCGTTGCCAAAGATGTACTTGTTGCGAGTGCCCGCTTGAGACGATGCCAACGAAGGCCCGAACCCGGAAATGCCACGCGCAGCAGGTACCTGGCCGCGAGGTGGTGACGTGCTCTCGCCATCTGTGGAGATCATAGACTCATCTGCCTCTGCTGGGGCCGTGTCGTGTTCCAGAGCCAACGTCTCGGTGGTGCGCTCCTTGGCGTCCTGCTCGTTGTCGATGGAGGAGGACCCGCTGTTCACGTCCGAAGAGGCGGAGCTGAACAGCTCAGTGGTCCTGGTCGCAATGGAATCGTTGGAGATCGGCCTGTCGCTCCTCATGACAAAATTCTTCTTGGGCGGAGGGGGCCCGGGGGCCTTGCCACCGGCGCCACTGCCCATGTGGTCGCCGAGGTCCAACCCGTCCAGCGAAACCATGTTCAGCAGCAAATTGTCGCTGGGTCGCCTGCCTAGACCCAGTCCCACCATTCTGCTGCCGTTGCTGGAACCGCTCCTGGTTCTGGAACCTCTGGGCAGTTCCGGAGGCGTTTCCTCTTTCAATGTGTCCAGCCTGGAGCTCATCGGATCTGTGTTTTTCCTTGGCTGTGTTGATCTGCTGTGATCTGCTGTGATCTGCTGTGATCTGGTCTGGTCAAACTACGGGAGGATAGTTTGTTTTTCGATGTGCTGGTACAACTTTTTTTTTTTTTTTTAATATTTTTTTATTTTTTTGGTTCTATTTTTTTTTCCTTATTTTTACAGCTGGCCTGTTTAAACAAGAGCAGAACTGGGAACCGCGGGAAAACCAGTGCAATGGGGAGGAATGAGGAAGGGGGGGAAGGGAAGCGAAGAGAAGGGAAGAAGATGTGTGGTGTAGTGAGATTAAAGTGCCTTTGGAGCACTAATGCTAGTTCCCGGCGTTGTTTATCCTAGTGAGACACGGCCTTCTTGACGAGATACCGCTGGTGTTTTGGTCCTTCTTGATGTTGTTGTTGTTGTTGTTGTTGTTGTTGTTTTTATTCTTTGCTCTCTGCTTTGAACGCAGAGAGGAAAAAACAGACGAGAAGATATATTACCCTATTCGGAAGGATGGATCGCGGGTCGCGTGTCACCCGGATAACGCGTCTTTTTTCACGCGTTTACGCGTCGCGTTTCATCTTGCCGAAAACGCAACGCAGCTGAAACGCGGCTGAAACGACTGAGCGTGAGCGCGGGTTCGAAACGGGCCCTGGGCAGGTTGCAGACGCCGAGTTGTCTCTGTGCGGCGTAGTGCCAGTGCCCGGTCGCGCATGCACGCTGTCGCTGTGTGGGGGAGGGGGCTGCATTTATGTTTTGTACGCATTTTTTTTTTTTTTTTTTTTTTGGAATTCTGCTTTATAGTTTTGCTCGTCACAAGCTGTTTAGCGGCGGTGGCTCTCTCTTGTCTTGCCAAACTATACGTTATTTCAACAGGGAAAAAAAAAAAAAAAGGTTCACAAGGCAATTTGCCCCGGGGAGAGCAAACTTTACGTACAGAGGCAGCCGACAACTGTAAGGAGCACCGGGAGGGAACGGCGCCAGTAGATTGTGACGCGCCCCAGCTGAAGGGCACGCGACCTCGCATGGGGGGGATGGGCAGACCCAGCTTTCTCCCGCTCGTATACGAAACCATCCGATGTAGTGTAACGGCTATCACATCACGCTCTCACCGTGGAGACCGGGGTTCGACTCCCCGTATCGGAATTCGTACCACTTTTTTTTTTTTTTCTAACCTTGTCCAACCCATCAACACTGTTCAAGCCATCTTTATAATTATTTTTTTTAGCGGTCGCTTATGTCTAGCTACATATCTATTCAAACTCCAGTAACTCATCACAGATGCAATTGTTTCTTCCTTTCCTTTTCTTTTTTTTTTTTATTTCCCCCTGGTATGTTTATACATTTATCCTGTCTTTTCTTCGATCGATGCCGATTTGTGCCCCAGCTTTTTCTAGTGCCCCCGATCGTCGTACGTCACATCCATCGAGACCAACTGCTTCTTGAGTGCATTCTCCAACACGGGTAATCCGTCTTCATACATCTTGAGCAGCATCTCCAGCTTATCCAACATTTTCGGTTTGCTGTCGACAAACCGATAGTCACCACCCTCGGAGCTCATGTCGAGAAATAAATTCATGTTCAAAAAATCAGCAGGAGGCTGCACCAGCTGGTTCGCCATAGATGCCAGGGGAGTAGAGGGCACGCCCGCGCATAGGGCTGCAAGCGAGTGTGCATTTCCCGTCAATGACGGATCAGCGCTTTGCGAATTTTTCCGGTTGGCCACACTTTGGCTTCTCTTGAGCCGGTTACCAAAATCCATGTGCTTTTCACTAATCGGCGTCATCGATACAGGAACATTTGACGCTGAGCTCGTGTTGAATCCAAACTGGTTGATGTTTTCACCAGCCGGTGCTCCCGACGACGCAAGGTCGGTGGAGTCGAGTAATTTGGTGGGGACCATCGGTGTCGGCAGCGGCATGTGCAGTTTCAAATTTGGGTTGTTTCTCTTGAAATCACGATTCACACGACTCGAATCCTTGTCACCTGTCGCAGGGCCAGTGGTCGCGTTGGGGGCCACACCGTTTGCACTACTGACAGAACTTGGCGTTCCGTTATTCAAAGGCTGTAAGAGGACATCCTTGCTCTCGCTAGTGGGGCCGACAGGTTTCATCGTAGGTGGAGGGCCCGTGGGCGAACCACCGGGCTTCTTCGCTGGTGAGCCCATATGATTCAAATGTACTCTTGTAGGCGATGGACTTCTCAGTGGCCGTTTTGCTGCAGCTCCGCCACTGCCGGTAGAGATGCCAGTATTAATGCCGCTGCTTACGGAGCCTTCGGAATTACTATCCGCACTATTGCTCCCTCGTCTAGAAGCCTCTTCCGAAATTTTCCCAGGAGCCTCACGACCCATCGTGGCACGTCCATTCAGTCCCAAAGAAGGTTTGTATAAAGCATGGGTAGAAGACACGGTCGAGGATCTGGGCTTTGTATGGCTCGCTGAGAGCGGCTGGGATTGAGCCAGTGGATCTGCGGAAAGCGAGGAAAACGATAACGGTTGAGCCGAAAGTGAGGCTGCTGTACTCGTTGGCAATTCCTCTGGAATCTCGATTTCGATTGGCGTCGGAGCTGTCGTAACCGCACTGGTGGGAGCCTTTGGTGGTTTACTAAATTTGGTTTGAAGAAGTGGTAGAGCCGGAGTGCTATGACTATGGTAAGCGGCACTATTCATCAACGTAGCATGTGGGCGCCCACCCAAATCATTCGGAATGCTCTTCTGCATTCGCGAAAGCTCCGAATCGACAGATTCCTCTTCATTAATGACGTCATTATCTTCAAACAGTTCCATCAGCTTCTTGGGTGCCTTCGCATCTGTCTTCTTGTTGCTGTTAGTGCTATTATTGTGGGTTCCTGTGACGTTTGCTGTGTTTGTGTTTCCATTCTTGAGCATTTTGCTTGGGTATCCAGTGGTATTATTATTCGTTAGCGGAGCATTGAGAGTAGAATTATTGAAAACAGTACTGGGTTGGGTTTTTCCCATTGTTGTCCCTTGGTAAACCTGTCCACTCGTATTGTTTCCCGTCTGATAGTAGTATCTTTCTTCATCTGGGTAAGCAAAATTGAATTGGTCAAAATGAGATTTCCAATCTACCGTAGATTCTTCAGGTATTTCCTCCACATTAATGTCATTTTCTATAATATAATCGGAAGAACTCAACGAATCAAAATCCCACCTCATTTCAACTTGCATGTCATTGGGTTCAGAATGAACGTTCGTGCTAGTGCTGGAAGCGACATCGGATCTCTGATCCTTTTCCTCACCTTTATTTTGAGCAAGCTCAGAGGGCGATAGATCCATGTCCGCCATTGATATACTCTCTCTTCTCGTTTTAGTCTTGTCTCTGAACAAAAGGTATCTCGTAATCAATTCTTTGAGCACTGCGGTAGACGAAGTTTTGTGTTGTTTAATGAATTTGGTTTTGAGCAGGTCGTCAGCAGACAGTCTTTCCTTCGGATCCTCGTCTAGACAAAGAGCTATAAATTCCTTGAGCATTGCAGAGTAGTGTCTGCCCTCTAGTCTAGGAGGTTTCGATTTGGTTATTAGCTGCATCGCGCGGAGCGCCTCCACATCGCAGTAAGGGGGATTTCCGGTCGCTATTTCATACGTGGTAATGCCAAGGGACCATATGTCAACTTTGGTGTCGTAGTAAACACCCTCCATGATCACTTCAGGTGCCATCCAGTAGGGTGTTCCTGCCATGGTCTGTCTTTTTAAACTAGTGTGGTTTAACTGTGCAGCCACACCGAAATCGCACAGCTTCACATGGCCCTCGTTAGTGATCAGGACATTGGCTGCCTTGATATCCCTGTGGATCACGTTGTCCTTGTGTATATATTTCAATGCAATGAGTACCTCTCTCATGATTATACCAATGTACTTTTCATCAATTTTTCCCGGTCGAAGCAAAGTCCTTAGTGAGCCCCCCGCACAGTACTCAATAATGACCCAAAGACTTGTATCCCTCAAGTAAGAGCCATAGTAGTGTGTAATGTTGGGTGTCTGTTTCATAGACGCCAAAAATTGCACCTCTCTCTGCACATCTTCAACCTCGTCCTCGTCAGAGTCCAAATTCAAAACCTTGATGGCGTAAACTTGCTTCGTACGCACATGATAGCCTTTATAAACGACACCAAACTTACCTCTGCCTATCACTTCAGTCCTCTTGAAAACTGCAGTTATGTCTTGATCTGATTTTTGGATTCCTCGAGAAGACCCTGATTCAGTGCTAGGTTTCTTCATAATGATCTAATGGCTATCCGACCTCTGTTTTGAGTTCTGAAATGGGCCATAAAAAGTAGTCTTGATCCGCGCCTGAGATTCAAACCGTTGAAGTCGCACAAAAAACTTCCCAAAACTCTTGCACTCGAAACACTTGTTTCGTTCTATAGCTCAACAAAACTATGGTACGTCTATGGGCAGTCGGATGGTTGCCTTTGCCTCGATACGCGATTTCCCCTGGTGTATGCCTCGATAAACCATCATTTCCTTCGCCGCCTTGCAGCTTTATCACTTTCTAGCCCCCGTCATATATGATTTTTTTTTTTCGAAGTTCACCAAAGGTTAATGAAGTTCAAGTACCAATAACAACGCCATACAAGAAACTCCCATCGTCGTTTATGCGATTTTTGAGACGCTGCTAGTAGGGTTTTGCTCAGTGCTTTGATGATACTGCGATGCTGCACGATATGGTCTTGGCGTGGAGTTCGATGTGCGGGTACTTTAGCTACTAAAAACCCTGTTAAAGACTTAAGTTTGAAAGAAGCATTCCAACTAGTCGATTCATTGTCTATGCGTGACATCTGCCGGCCTAACTCTCCTCATGCGAAGAAGCTATTGCGGTCAATGGAATCTCTCCACGACGGTCATGAAATGAGAAAAATGAGGAATAAGATGAAGCGAAAATTTGGACAGCAGTACTCTTTAATCTATCCTTGCCTGAGAAGTCTTTGTGATGATCCTTTTAGACTCGAAATGATAATGTACAGGAACCTAGGTACGAAACAGTACGGAGTATTTGCGAAGTGTTTGGAGCATACTGTCAGCCGCGGAGACTTTAACGATTCTGACAAAAGACAGCGGCTTTACGAGATAATACGGTTACAACATGATCTTTTCCCTGCTGCTTCCAAAAGGGCTGCCATCAATCTTCCTGATGAAATTCATAAATGGTTTTGGCATCATATACCGAGAGAAGAATCGTTCGACCATTTTTACTTCTTGATCAAGAATGATGTGTTTCTCTCATCTCCTCGATATGCGTGGAATTTCGCTCAACGGATGATGCAAGGTTCAGAACTTGGATTGCAGCTATCTTCCTTCCAGCTTTTCTTGCATCAGGAGGCCCATCGACCAACATTTTACCAGAAATTTGGTAAGCTGTACAGTTTTGATTCCATGATTCACATATTGAATCGCGTGTTTAAGGGCAAAGATCTGAGATTTGCGAAGCTCTATTTGTCGGCACTTTTGCACAAGATGGAGGTACAAGGCGCTCACGAGGGATCCCTCATTAGGTTTAACAATACACTGTTGTATTACTTGTCACAAACGGAGGACATTGAAATGTTTTTGCGCGCTTTATCTGTTGAGTTGCACCTTATCAAGATGCTTGAAGAACCTCGTAAGCTACTCAAAATGTTGCATAGACCCTTATTGTTTTTACTCAAACTCTTGAGGCGGCAAGGGTACCATGAAGAATTTTTTAGCATTATTTCTATGGTGCAGCAATTATCACTGGGTGATAGCCACATTTTTAAGCAACATGTTTACGCTGAACTAATATCCCTGTTGAAGTCTTTTAACGATCCGAAGTTGGCTTGTCAGTATATTATGTCAGGCTTCGATAGAACTGCGACAGGCTCTCTACTGAATGAATTGGGTATATGGTGCTCTGCATTTCATGGGTACGTGGGTGTCTTACCACAGAAAGCTTTGCAATCAGAAATTAGTGCCCTCGATATGTTGCTTCCACAGTCTATGTCAACAGGCGGGCAGCCATCCTTGGCCACGCTAACTGAACTCTACAGGATGGTGCTATCGACTGGATCCAAGATAATGGATGCCGTCCAGTATAGGGATTTCTTGATGAGTCTATACACAAAATATACCAGCGCTCTGATGAATGGCCTTTTTGAAGACCCAAGACATGACACTGGAATATTGAGTGTCATCTTGAATCATGCTCGCTTTGATTTGCAGGATCCTAGACTTGCTTTTGTCTTGCTTCAAGATTTCTACTCTCGCGGCTTCGGCGAAAGAACTAGAGTTACATCGACCAAGTGTCCATTTTCCCTGGTGATTTATCAAAACAAGGAAATATCACGTCCAGAAATTTCACAGCTGTTGACGCTCATGCATCAAAATAAAATCCCATTGCACTTCCATTTCTGCGCTGCCATGGTTCTCAGATATTTGGCGCTGGACAACGTGGAAGATGCTCACACCTGGTATAAGAAAATCCTTCACGCAGGTTTCAAGGTACAGCATGCGCTTCTCATCAAGGCTATAAGAGATAACGATTGGGAATATCCGCCTAGCTTTGATAGGCGGCTACTGGAAGACTTGGACAAAGGCAATGACGCGCCCGATGATGCATTTTTACTCGAAGAAGACAGCGGCTTTGACAGCACGAAGGGAACGCATGACCAGCAAGAACATCTCTCATCCTTGCAACATGTAATTGACTTGCTTAAAACCATTTAATGGACTCGCTTGCTTTGAAGCGAGCCGTTTCATGGCCTTGTGAATAGATTATAGCATTAGCAGCACTGGGGACGAATACGAATACATGATGAGAATACAGCGTAGGAAGTGACGAATACACTGAAGAATTAGGTGCTTTTACACGAATCCAAACGAATACATGACGCGAATACATAAAATTAACAACGCGTAAAATACCACTGTATTTAACACAACAATAGAATTATGGCTTGCCGTCGAACTACACACATGTAATC
>PPKA02000067.1:0-49309 GCA_003707595.2 Zygosaccharomyces bisporus
TTTAGTTTGTTAAGAGTTGTTGTAGATTTGTATTTGCATTGATGATGTCTTGTTGGGAGGGGGAAAGTAGTGCTTGGAAGTATAGTTGAGAAGCTTGGGCGAGGAGTGGGGATGGATTGTGTTGTAGTAGTGTCGTAATTTGATGCGTTAACTGAATTATTGAAGGGATATGTGGTGATTGGGTGAGAAATTGATTTGCCATTTTCTTGTTTAATAGGACGTAGTAAGATAAAAGTTCAACATACAAGGATGAATTCAAGAAACATGATTCTTTATTCTTTTAGTAACCCAAAAATTATAATTAGCGCAATGTTATCACTCACGTTGTCGGAGTTTATTGTTTACATTTTTATTTTGAGATTCAAAGTGGTTGATAATGAACTTTGCGCACCCCGCCAAAAATACATGGGTAGTAATCTCTTCTGAAACTCAAGATGTTTAATGGTTTTTGTAACTGCAATAGGCGTAAATGTATGCCAGGGCGGCAAAGGCAGAATTTCTGTTTGTTTACATTTGAAATGGCAACGTACGTGTGTAATGATATCAAAAACAGTGTCACATGCAATATAGTTTAAGGCGGTGAATCTTTAGGTGAGAAACTTAGCCGTCGAATTCCATTCTTCCAGAGGCATCAAAAAAATTAAGGGACTTCACAACCTCTTCTTGTAGCTCTCGTATGTAAATCAAAAGAGGGCTGCTGAAAACGGATATAGTGCCCTCTTGTTATTTTAAAAAAAAAAAAAATTGGGCAAACTCAAAAAGATTTTTCACACTGCAAAAGCATAAGCTCATATAAACGATTGTCCAGCAGTATTATGAAGGCACAAGTTTAGCATTACAGAAATACCACAAAATATATCCTTTCTGACGAAGTGAAGACAAACAATAGCGTATTTTATTGTCTATATCACTCATGACGTAACATAAATGAAAATAAACGTCGATAAAGATATATACTGGTAAACATGTGATTGTTTATATAACATGATACGAGTGTTGTTATAATGCACGTGAAATAAGAAATTCTAAGCCCATGTAACACACATAGTATATACTCGTACTTCCAGGATTTTTTTCGTTGTTCATTTTCTTTTGTTTTTCTTAAAGCGCTGTAGCTAGGAGATTAACTTCATGAGATACAATACGCATACTGAAAACAGATAATGCTTCTTAACAGAGTAACGTATGATCTTGCTTAGGGACGCCATATTGGCTTTTTTCTAGTTCCAAGTTCAATTTCTTCTGAACTGAACCCTCTCAGTAGGCATCCCCTGTCACTTACAAAGGATCTGCCCATAACAGAATTCAATTGTCTACTGTTAGGCGCTATAAAAGGTAGGGTAACTTCATTGCACAAGCTATTGGTGTTTTTATTCGTTATTAATGATGTCCAGCTTCTTTTTGCAAGCAGGTACCGTTTGAAAATAAATTGAAATTATCAATTGACCACCAAAAAGTTAAAAATATGCAAGGCTCACTTAAGGTGAAGAATGTGAAACGTTCTGAAAAAAAAAAAAGAACGACAACTGCAGGATTCGAACCTGCGCGGGCATAGCCCAAAAGATTTCTAATCTTTCGCCTTAACCACTCGGCCAAATTATCATATTGCGCTGGGAACGCAAAAAAAAGTGTAAACTACATGCTCAACAATAATAAACAACATTTGTAATGAACTACGGTTCAATTAAGACTGAATATATCAGTACGTTCCTTGGATCGATAAGTATATTAACTCTATTTAGAATAGCTTGATCTCTTGTTGTGAATGAATAGCTAGGATCTAGATGGACCAATGATGTCCTTATATATCAATAGTTTTGGTATATTGGCATAACTGCCACAAAACCATATGTTAATTAATTGACCTCTGATCACATGATCTATCATGCTGTTGCATGACAACATTCGAACAAATGACTAAAGTTTGATGAACTAGACCTGATTTATACAATACTCTTTTTGTCTATAGCAATTCTCCCGAACGTATTGGACAGCGATATGTCATCATCACAGTCGACATAACCTCTCTTTTCAAAGGCCCTTATTAATAGGCACCATTGTTCGCCTCGACTTGCGACTATACCATGGGCGATCCCTACTTATTGTTCTGCCACGGCTCGAAATAACGGTAGGTTGTGTAGGCCTAGGATATAATTTTGTTCTTCAACAAACTATTTGTGGAATGTAAATAGTACACTTGAAAATAATGCATGGATTTAATGGACTACAGATCAGTTACCTGTGGCCATGTAACGTGTATTGACCTGAACTGGTGGTTCCAAATTATATTCAAAGTAGCTTGATACCCCTCGACTATAAGTGCATTGTACAGAGATCTTTGGTCAGAGATCTTTCTATATCATTATACAGTAGCTACAGTATGACTTTAATACGTAACAACATGAGCATTCCGGGTAGTTTTGGGTCAGCTGACCAGTCACGTTACTTCATTACAATTAAATCAGCATGTCAGATCATGTGACTTGATGTTTTGACTAATATCTGTCTGTGGCAGTAGTGCTAATGTGCCGGCATCATGACTATATAAAAAGGTTTGGGCTCTGTTTCTCACTAGCTATGTACTTACCACAAGGATTAAGTCGTCCAGTATGTAGTTCGTGAATTCAACGAATGACGTAACATAGCTGGAACGGTATCCATTACAAATAGGAGCTGTGTCATGAACATGACAAGTCAGGTAAATAAGAATATCTATTAGTTTTTATATTGACTTCATAAGTTGCAGCATAATATAATAAAAGGTTCCTCGGTCAAGAGTCTTAATATACGTATGATCGAGGGTTATCAGCCCATAGAAAAATATAGTTAATAATTACTAAACCAAGGTAATACACATGATATATACTTCCAAGTATTTGAACCTTAATTTGCTACAGGAAAGTGTAATCCGAAAAACTGGATTATCGTTGGTGTCTTCCACTTAATCCATACTATAACATCTTTTTAGTCACTCTCCTATATTGTATACAGGTAGTTCTTCATTCTAACCGACACGCTCACTATATAAATCAGACTTTTTGTATTAAAAGACACCTTCTCTTAATTTTTTCTACTATAACAAGTGAACATCTTTGCAAGTTTCTACTTGTGGTTGTACCATGGGCGATTCCTCCCAATTATTTTGGTTCAAGAGTCGAGCACACGGGTAATTAAAGAAGGCTAGTGTTAGACATTCCATTCTTTGACAAAGGTGCAAGGGTAGACTAATTAAATGGGCGCCGTAAACCAACACATACGATATACGAAATGGTAGGGTACCAAAATAATGGGCTGGCTGACATATTTGAATAAGCGACCTGCTCTTGATATCAACCACTGCGTCATTCCTTTTTCACTCATATGACTGTGGCAGATAGTTGAACTTGTGCATTAGGTACTGTACGTTACACCAAACTTTGGAAAGCTTATTCTGGAATTTGTATTTTTCTATTAGTTGCACTTTCAATGTATAAACTTGCAATAGAATTGAAGGTACGTTTTCCATGTCCCCATACTCGAGAGGGTTGCAATGAAAAAGAGAGAAAAGTTTGTGCATATTAGGGTATTTTTTGCTCATGATAATTGCCATACCTGTAACCTGATGCTTTAACGTTCTAGTGCCTGAGATACTGATACTTATGGTGGCACACGCATGGACTTTTTACGAAGTAACACGTAGCCGTATTAGCTCAAAATACAGAGAAGGGGGGGCTACAGAGGAATGACAAGAATGAAGATCAAGCTAGATCCATTAGTATATTTAGAAAGAACGTCATCATTCAGATCTTTGAAATCTGCGACCTCATGAGTACACCTACAAAAAACAGAGCGTAAGTGTATTCTTACTTTTTCTTCGGTCTCTGCTCCTTTACTTTTGTTTTTATTCCCTGCTGGTGATAACAATATGCTTCAAAACATAACTCCCGTGGAACAAAATTTCAACCTCTGCAACAAAACATAAAAATCTTTGTCGAGATTATGAACATATGGTATATCAACTGCCTGAATGTATAACTTTGATGCGTCCTTGCACCATGGATCCCCTGAAACATTAAAATAAGAGAAATAAGCACAACATATAAAAGAGCTATCGTTTTGTTATCAAATGGCAACAGCAAAGTGCAAAGTAGATACTTCATTAGCAAATGTAATTTTAAAATAACTTCTTGATCAGGTCTAGCACAATCTTGGAAATAACATCCATAAGGGGTTGGTATCACTAGCAATAATATTCATAAGTAAACTTTACATTTATTAACTAATTAGCATTAGACTTTATTGTCTATATATTAAATAAATTATTACTTACAATTATTTACAAAAACATAATCACAGAAATTAACCACCCTATTTCAAATTTAAAAAGTATTAAGACACTGACAAATAGAAAGGTCCCGAGGGAAATGAGTGAAATAAATACATACATTTACATATATATATATAAACATATATATTACTTATAATCCTTCCATGATCTGAACATGACATGCTATATCAGAAGTATTATGCTTTACAATTAAGCTGAGTGAGCTAAGAACTTTATTTTTATAATAGCCACTTCGTCGCTATTGGAGAAGGAGACAAAACTACCATAGGAATAGTTAGAAGCGAACAAAATATGGGCTTTTTAAAAGGCGACTGTTTTACCATTAAAAGATATTCTCATTTTTAACTTACTTTATTAGTTCCATCTCATTGTTATACCACCTTAATTGAAACTTGTGAATATTATTACTCAAGTGAGCCCATACAGTGAGACAGTCTCCAAGAATTGTAAAAGACATAAGAATCTAATTTCCCACAGAGCTTTGATTTGGAGGGTTAGAATTGACATAATAATATTAGCTATATGTTTACTGAAAATTTGCATATTACTATCTTAGATTATATTTCTGTATAGATGATAATTCAGTATTGAGCAACACAACTCGTATCTATTTTCATAGCAGCGGAGGGCTCCATTCAAGCTAGATTTTTGGAACAGGTCTTATTTTAGGAACAATAATTGCACCTTTTTGCTCCTTGAGTTTATTCTGAATAACTTTCAGTAGTTCGTAAATTAAAGATAGATTTGGAACCGGAACGTCATTCTCCTCTGCAATTCTCACAGCATTACCACAAATTACCTCTATTTCCATATAATTTCCTTTCTCCACATCCACAAGCATGGATGGTTTGAAATAAACGGGATCGTCGCTTCTAATCATAAATTCGATAACATCATCAGGAAGATCAACCCCATCGGATTTTGCCACCTTAATTACTTCATGCATCATGTTCCTAATAATTCGATCGACGCCTCCGAACAGTTCCAAGCGTCCAGTATCGATGCCCGTCAAAGCACACACTGGATTGAGACAAGCGTTATAAACAAGCTTCCTCCACCTCGAATATTTCACGTCACTATCGTATTGACAGTCAATATGTTCATTACTGTACAACTCAACAAATTTTTTGCAAACTTCTTCTTGCAAATCTTTTTTTATGTTAGGGTTATCGAAATACCCTACTCTTAAGGCATCTTGACCTGTGTGTTCAATATAACCATTCCTGTTGATTGATCCTATCAAACTTACACCACTCAAGACAGAATTGTTTGGAAAGCGCTTGAAAAAGTCTTTTTCTATCCCAATACCATTTTGAATTAGTACTATGACAGAATCTGGCGTCACTGCTTCCGATATGACCTCTCTGATGTCAGTGACATCTGGTATATTCTTTGTGGCAACCACAATATAAGTAAATGGTCCAAACTCCTTGGCTTTTTCCACACTATCAACAACATGGGTAGTCCTAAATCCTTCGATATGACCATAGTCGCACGAATCAATGGTGAATCCGCACTTCACGACGTTTGCATAGTCTGAACGAAGCACACTAGTGACTGCAGCTTTACCCGAATATTCTAAAGCGTATGCAGCCATGGTTCCAACGCCTCCTGAGCCTACTAACAAAATACTTTCCTTCGTCATTGCTTATTCTATCTTGACACAATTGTTAGTCAATAAAATCTTGCACGACTCTCCAGAGTTCCCTAGATTCTGAGGCAAAACAGGGCAGCAGAGAGAGAAACATTTTCCCCACAACGGG
Organism: Zygosaccharomyces bisporus; assembly: GCA_003707595.2. Lineage (NCBI taxonomy): Eukaryota > Fungi > Ascomycota > Saccharomycetes > Saccharomycetales > Saccharomycetaceae > Zygosaccharomyces > Zygosaccharomyces bisporus. The sequence continues at coordinate 6,091 of PPKA02000067.1, forward strand.
CGTGTTTTATAGGACAATACAGAGTATAGAAGGAGTACTTTAATATTAAGTTCATATTATCTGCGCTTGTCTTCAAGAGTTGCAACCATTCTTCACGGCTAATTATCTACCACACTTAGTGTGATAAGATACCTGCCTTTTACGGATTTTCGGAATTCTGACCTCACCCTTTTCGAAGTTTATTATATGGATCTCCAATTAGTTCTTAGGAAATCTTTGTGGTTTCAAAACCTAACTTGATACGTTTTGAGTCGGTAGTTAGTACCTCCGACCCTTATCTTTTCAAAACGGCGTTCTCGCTTTAAGGTGAAAATACATTACCGCACCTGATCAAAGGTACCGAGAGGTAAGTGAGAAAAGTGGCTAAAGCAATGGGCAAAATACTATCTCCACTCTCACAATAAATAAATCGAAATCGAACTTATTTGATGCATGGGGACAGACCTTTTTTTTTTTTTTTTTTTTTTTTTTTTCGGGTTCTTGTTTTCTTCGTCTTCAGATGAAAACAAATTTGCGTCGGATCTTGAGTGGCCAGGTCCCGCTCGTGAATCATTTTTGACGGTTACAATCAATAAGCTTATCGATAACAAGCCTTTCATGATGTGCACTGTAAAAGACGACGTACTCGAGCGCTATAAAAAATGAAGAGGAATCGAGAGCTAATAGCTCCGTATAGTGCGTCAAATTAGACGTATCTACAGTAATGTCTAAAAATTATAAGGGTTTCTGTACACCGTGCATCCAAGATAATTTCAAATGTGATAGAGGCAAGCCTCGCTGTAAGAATTGTTGCGAGAAGGGTGCGAAGTGCAGCTACGCTTTTACTTTACGGTGGGGTGGACGACAGTACAAAAATACCAATAGAGAATCCAACATACCAAATACAAAGTTTTATAAAGGGGCACTTTTGGTGAAAGATAAGAGATTAATTGCAGGCAAGAGAGCTCAAAGAATCAAAGAATTTTTGCCATTTGAAAAGGAGTCAACTCTGATCAAATCGTTGGAATGTGGTGACAATCAAACAGAAGCAAAAGTAATCCCAACTATCCAGCTTTGGGATTTGAAGAAGGTCTGCTCAAGTGAGTTTCCGGGTTACAAAAACCTTTTGAGCAGCTTCCCTAATTCAACGCAAATTTCTGATGAGTTTTCGCATAATTCCTGGGAATTTTCATCTCTATTTGACCTTTTCGTCAATGAAACTTCTCAATTTTTTGTCGGGCTCAATACTAAGGCGTGTCCGAATCCATATCGAACAATTTTACCTCGAATGGCGCTTTCTTGCCCGACTCTGCTAAAGTTGCTTGTAGCATTCGCGGCTAAACACCGGAGAATGATAGGTATTTTGGAAGAAGAAAACATTTTCCAATCGCTGGAAGACAGTGAACTTCCGGTTACAGATTTTGAGACCATGGGAGAAGAGTTGCTAAATCAGGCCCTAAGAGAGGTTGATAACAAAATACGACATTCTGTCGATGCTTTCGATGAGTATACCATGGCTATCGTACTACTTTTATCTAGCCTTTACATGTTTTCGAGCGAAGGAGGGGGGCATTGGCGCACACATTACAATGGAGCTAAAAGAGTTGCCTTCAATGCATTAAAGGCCCAAGAAAAATCAGCAAAGCCTGTTATTTCGTACAAGACGGATCTGGATGCACATTCCTTCTTGCTGAGATGGTTTATTAATGTGGACATTGTTGGGTCTCTTTCTTCCGCTGCATTCACTGGAAAAACTGATGAAGCATTTCGCTTACCAATTGACTTTAGTCTTAAAGATGATCTCAACCTGAATAAAAAGATGATGGAAAAACTGGAAGACATAAATCCACTCAATGGAATGGACTTTAACGTTTTGGCATACTTAAAAGATGTGTCGCAGCTAATTATGCAAAGGAAAAGTGTTTCCGAGAGAACTGGATCGTCACAATACGAGGCTATTACAGAGGCGATAGAGCTGGATTATAAACTTTCAAACTATTTGAAAACAAGCGAGGAGTGCAGAGAAATACTTTTGCACAAGTACAGGATGCTAAATGAATCAATTCTTGAATCTCGCATTAATGATTACGAACTTATGAGAAGCACAAATCTAATCATTGGCCTAACCGGCATTCTGCAATTGCGGCGCAGAGTCATGGAAATGTCACAAGATAGCAAGTTGGTCAAGGGATTGGTTTTGCAGATTACAGAACTTATTGTCCAGAAAATACCTGTGCATTCATCTGTCTTGACTTCTATCTTATTTTGTCTTTTCGTTGTCGGGTGCGAGTTGGTTGATGACTGCATGGTGAAATATCGTCAAGCGTACCTCGATCGCCTTGAGTCATTGTGGAAAAGAGGCTTCCGAAATGTTTCGCAGGCAGTCGAAATTATACAGGAAAGCTGGCGTCTGAAGAAAGCTTGGTGGATTCTCCTCGAGGAAAAAAATCTGGATATATGCCTGGCTGTTTGATTGATATTCAGCGAAACTTGATCCCAAATTTGATTTTAGGAACATGGAAGCTTTAACAAACCAATAGATAGATGACTGTCACGGTTATGAGGTCTGCTTGCAATTTTGCTAGCACGTATAGATTCATTGTGTGAAAGCGGCATACATGTTTCACTTGCCACATTGCCTTCATCTGGTATGCATAGGCAATTCTGACCTGGTCGAATATAAGCTTCCACTTTTTAGTGCAAAGTTATAGAAGCTCTTTTGAAGACAGAATAATTTAATGGTTTTTTAGCTACTTTTTCATGATATATCGAAAGTAGGTAATACAGCTAAGATAGGGTCTGGGCAACACTCTCAAGTTCCACCTTTATTTTTGAATCAGGGAAACTAACAATGATGCAACTTCTTGCAGGCGCACTGGGAAAGTACTCCTTATAGACTTTATTCACAACCGGGGAGTATGAACTGTCAGCCACGAATAACAAAACCTTCACAACCTGGTCGAGTGAGGAATTACTAGCGCGCAGCACTCTCTTTAAATTTTCTAAGGCGTTGCGAATTTGCTCCTCTAAATCCTCAGCCAATTCACCAGTATCAGGATCAGTTCCTACACAGCCTGACGTGAACACTAATCTTTTGGTGTTGCATGTGATATATGCTGGAGAAAGGAGCGCATGGCCACTTCCTGGTCCGACTTCGTTCCACTTAACCTGCGTAACCATTTTTTTTTTTTTTTTTTTTCTGTTATCGTGCGATCTCTTGGGCAGGCGTTTCTGCAAATGTAACAAACCCTTATTTGAACGGTAAAACAAGTTAATGCTTATATATGTATTATAATTTCACTAGCTTCTTTTTTTATTTTTTTTTTTTGCTTGTAAAAGACTATCCGCACTCATCTAGCCGTAGCTACTAAACTAGGAAGTTCAGTTATCTCTCACTATCAGGCGCGGGAGAGAAGGTCCGCCTTATGTTTCCTACCTTGAGAGTATACAACATCAAATAAATAAACATAGTGTAGCCCCAGTTATTTGTAAGAGCGAGAAACCCTGCGATATACAGGATAGATCGTGAGTACTGTTATCCGATTTAGCACTCCAAAGCTGAATTGTGATTACGTAACTTTCACTATATCTCAAAAGTGGAGGTGAAAGAGTTACGGGGTATTGAAATGCAACCATTCAGACTTCAGAGTGGTTAACGGTACGTCTAGAGATGGTATAAGAGCACAAAGACTGACACTATAGGTGCAAAACAAAATTGGAAGCTTCCACTAAGGCTAAGTAGTTAGAATTATTGAAAAGCTTGTCATTCTCAATTGAAATCATAAAGGTTGAAATCCGAGAATTCAGGAAACAAGCAGTACTTTGTATTCTCTCTCGGACAGCAAGCTCTCAATTGCCCTCAAAAAATCTTGTTAGCAGTAAAAGGATTGATACCGCCCAGCTGGTGGATTTGTCAAAGAAAAATTTCTTCTTGATCATATCCACCAATCAATGCTCCAGGGGGCTGCGGGGCAATGGAACTTATTTCTTTGAAGAAGCTTTACTGGGTGAGGACAAAAATGCCTAACAGAGAGCCATTTACTCCTTCGCCCTGAGATAAAGTGCCCTCTATTGAGTAATGCACGGTTAGCGTCTGTTCTAATATCAAGGGAAGAGTTAATCTTCTCTGTTTTCAAGCGAGGGGAAAAGTTGGCAAATTGTGCTCATGGATTACCCGCTCCAAGTTTTCGTACAGCTTTTCAGACAGATAGAAGGATGTTTGTGTCCGTATATACCATAATGCAGTAATCAGTGGTTTTTACTTACAGATTACTAGTAGTTGGTTTGTAAAAGCATTCAACAACAAAGTGCAGCGAAAAAAAAAACAAGCAAAAGAAAAACTCTGTCACTGGCCCATCGCGTAGCGTAACGCGATTAGACTTACCGGCTCATGAGGATGATTTGGAGAACCGATTGAATATTCCCCAATGGGTACAAACTTCTTTTAGAGTTTTTATGCATTATCTCGTTTCCCGGACTGATTTTCCATCTCAGGATCTCTTTCTTCTTTTGTTTTCAGGAACTAATAAGGAAGCTCGCGTAGCTCGCTTTGACTTATGGAAGAGCTTATCGCATGGAAGTATCTCCCAAGATAGGAACTCGTATCGACGGTGCTTAGGGGTGGAGTAAGTAGCGTCGGTCCACTTTATCAATGAAGTTCATTCATATCCATAACGGCCCACATGCACATATAAAGTAAGCCTATCTTTTCTTTAGAAAGTGCCTGGCTCTGAGGAAATATCCACAAACATTGAAGTAAACCCTAGTGTTAACCAAATACGAAATCATATGACTGTATCTATTGAAGAACTAAAGACCCCTCCCGAACCCTCTTACTGCTTGCAAGCGTCCGTTAGCGGGGTCGGCGCTCAAGTGGTGGACGGCAGAAACATTCGTATTGACGTCGAAAAAGATGGTAAGATTTACAAGAACCTTATCGATGGTGTTAGTGGTGCCGCAGTCGGTGCGTTGGGATGGAAGGATGAAGAAGTTTTTGAGATCATCAACCAAGCAGCACGCAAATCCACCTATAGTTACGCTCCATTAATCTCAAACAAGGGCTCCGAAGAGCTCGCCAAATTTTACATTGAAAACTCTCCCAAGGGTGTCTTCTCAGCTGCTTTGTGGCTAACTTCGGGCTCTGAAAGTAACGAAAATGCCTTAAGAATTATCAGGCAATACTACTTGGAGCGTGGATTACCAGATAAGGTGAAGATCATTTCCCGTGACAATTCATATCACGGCTTTACTATGGGCGCTCAAAGTATGTCCTGGAATCCAAGAGTTGACGATTACAAGCCATACTTGTTTGATCAAGATCACGTTGCGCTCAAAATGCCATCGGCCTACACCTACCGTCTTAAAAAGGACGCTGAGACTGAAGAACAGTACTCTCAGAGATTGCTCAACATTCTAGAGGAGAAGATAGTCGAGAATGGCCCAGAAACCATCGCAGCGGTTCTCGTGGAAACCTTGCCTGGCTCTTCCCTTGGCACAACTCCCCCTCCAAAGGGCTACTTGAAAGGTATTAGGCACCTCTGCAACAAGTATGATATTATCTTTTATCTCGACGAAGTCATGTGCGGAACAGGTAGATGCAACCCCAATGGCAAGCTGAACTGCTGGGAAAATTTCTTGGACGCTTCTGAGGGCCCAGACATTCAAACCGTGGGCAAGACGCTAGGATCCGGCTTTGTTACCATTGCGGGTGTTCTGGTCGGACCAAAAATCAAGGATACTATCGTTAATGGGTCTAACACCATCTTTGGTGGAAACACTTATTCATCTCACGAGTTCAACTGTACTGTTGCTCTTGGCGTCCAAAAGAAGATTGCGAGAGACAATCTAACAGCCAACATTTACAAAATGGGAAATTTGCTGGCCGATAAGTTGCGCGAGTCGCTTCTAACCGAAGATAACATTGCTGGTGATGTTAGAGGAGTTGGAGGTTTCCAGTCGGTTGAGTTGGTCAAGGACAGAGACACTAAAGAAGCGTTTGATTCTAAATTGAATGTGGGGAGCCGTTTGAAGACTCTCTGCTTCGAGAATGGTATGACTGTGATGGGGATGCCTGCAAACCCAGATGGGACATGCGGTGATCGCATTTTGTTCGCACCAGCTTTCGTTATTACAGAGGACGATGTTGAAGAAATGGTCGAGATTTTCGTCAAGAGCGTCCAATCTTTGAGCAAGACTTTAAGACAAGAGGGCGTTTGGTAAATTATATCCAATATAGTACTTTTTGAACTTGATTTGTAGCGATTAAATGCACTCGTTAGTAAAGGTATCTCAACTGAAAGAAAAGTTTCGGCTATTCGAATCAAGGATCTATCGAAAGCCTGAATGACGCTCTAATTTTTACCTGGAGATCCCCTGAAGACGCCCTGCTCACTAATGGGCTGCTGTATATCCACATCATGCTAGATGATTTGCTTAAACAATTGCAAGTCAACAAGCCATACGTACTGCAGAAGTATGCGGTAAGGAAGTGTGGCAAATACTCACCCCATTAACACAAAACAAATTGAATCCTTCCCGCTTATTCTCTAATAGAAGTGGTACATCATTAGCTTAGCGCACTAAGCGCACTATGAAGGAATGTCTTTCACAAGAGCAGCAAGTCATCAAATGAAAATGAAAACGAGAATTGTGGGAATTTTGTAGAGCAAAGAAAAGTTATGATAGCATAAAAAGTGGTCAAATTGACAGCGAACAAAGATGGTTCAGTAGTACCGTTAGCTATTTATTCTTCAAGTACTTTTTGCATATCGAAAAATATGAATGCATTGCTGTTGTTAGCTAATAAACTTTGTAGTAAAATACTAGCCCCTATGCGATAGAATAAAGTTTGCTGCTCGTTTGATACATACAGGATCAAGAAGAAACTGTGCTGGGCTTCCAGGAAATATGTTACCATAAGACTATTTATACCAACAACAAATGATCGGATAATGGAAAATGAAATCGCACACAAGACCAAGCTACTACTAACAGGTAAGGTGTTCTTCCCACGTCCCATCGAAAAGCTGTGTGATGGGCTCGGTGGTAGCAGTATGCCGATAGGTTGATGAGAATGCTTCACATCAAGTGGTATTGAGGCCTCACAGTCAAATGGTATAAGAAACCCTGTTCAAATTCTGTGGTCCATGTAGCACACGCAAATAACAATACGATATTTCGTACAGAAAATTTACCTGTGCAGATTGCAGCTTGTCGGTATTTACGCACCCTAGCGGACAGCAGAACCAGAATTAAGCGGCGGAAAATGCTTTTACTCAAGGCTTTTATGCTGCACCATTCAACCAACTGACAGATTTATAACCCTTAAGTTGATTTCAATTCACCAAAAGTCTGGGAAGCCTTTTACTTTCTAGCACCATCGAGGAGGTCCCACAACGATTCACAATGCACTCAACAGGTGTCTGAGGAGCACACGGATGATTGACATAACCTAAGGCCAGATTCAGCTATCGTATACAAGCGAACTGGGTGACTGCACTATAACCATTCTCGACGCCAACCTCTACTACTGGACGTCAGGATCTCACGGATAGATTCGCAAAAAAACTTTGCAAACCTAAGCAGATCTTAATGTGACATGCACCCTCAGTCGAAAAGGGGTCGAGAAAAGGAATGCAAGATTTCTGTTGCATCCATAACTATGAAGTTTGTCCTATCTTTTGAAGTACCCGGTCTCCACTTGAGTATCTGTGATGATCAAAAATTAAAGATCCCTAGGTCCTAATCAACTGATCTATCTGGGTCTAACGGTCTGAGCTGTCTTCTCGAGATACATGACAATGGATTGGAATCATCACGTTTGTATTTTTATTTCGCCCCACTTTCCTGCTCTAGAAGGTCCGAACTTCCGACCCTTTCCTGTTTTTATTAAAGATAAAGGAGCTTCGATATCACATACATATGAGAACTTCTTATCTAGAGAACTTCAGGTCGGATCATTTAAAGTATATCCGCGATCACCATGCGTCTCATTTTGAGCTGCCGATATGAACAGTTGAAAGCAGAAGCATGTGATTCCAGCGTTTGGGACGTCTTCTAGTACAGAGGGAATGGTAGTATATAAGCTCAGAGAGCCTGTTGGCTTTTATTATTCTGAGGGGAGCATTCAGTCAAAGATTCACAGAAACGATCAATGTTATTGTTTACCAGGGTGGCTTCCCGTGGGCTCAGGAGTAGTCATCGCGAATGTTTTTCAGCCGCTGTAAGACGCAAGAGAATTTCCTCGAAACAGTTGAGGGCATACTCCATAGACAGGAGGTCAGATGTTCCTGTTAAGCCTGGATCTGTCCTAAGAAGCTCTTCATTGATTGCCGGTGGATCTGTACTTGCTGCTCTCCTCGGATTTCTTGCTGTTGGTTCTTCCGATGGAGACGTTCCAGTAAAGGAGGTTATGTCGCACAATAAACCTAACGACTGCTGGATCGTTTTAAATGGTGATGTTTATGATGTCACGGGATTTTTGGAGTCACATCCTGGTGGAGTTTCTAGGCTTTTAGAAGTTGCAGGGAAGGATGCAACTACTAAATTTCAGCGAGTGCACTCGCAAGAAACACTAGAGCGAATGAAAGATCAGTTGGTGTATGTTGGTAAGCTTAAAGGCAAGTTTAGCAACGTGGCGACACCCGAAGAGCTAAGGATAGAGGAGCAAAAAGCAAAGATTCCTTCGCTAGACACCATTTTCTGTATTTCTGACTTCGAAAGTATTGCAAAGGAAGTATTGCCCAAGTCCACTTTCATGTATTTTGCTAGCGGCTCCTCAGATGAGTTCACACTTCGTGAAAATCACTATGCTTATAGCAAGGTCTTTTTCAGACCAAGAATTTTGCAAGACATTGAGCCAGATAGCATTGACAGCAGCACTTATTTCCTAGGGACCAAAGTAGACATGCCTATTTACATATCTGGATTTGCTGGTTCCAGGTTGGCCCATCCATTAGGAGAAAAAAATCTTCAAGCTGCAGCTTATGAAGCCAATGTGATGGAAATGGTGCCAAAGCAGAATTCATTCAGCCCCGAAGAGTTTTATGCAGATGTTCCTGACGACCAAAACCAATGGATGCAGTACCACTTTCATGACCGGGAAGAATTTGAAAATGTAGAAAAGGTTTTAAGGGAAGCAGAATCCCGTCCAAGTATTAAAGGTATTTTTTTTAATGTCGATCTTGCCGATATTGGTAACAGAGAGAAGGATAGCAGACAAAGGATGAAGGAATTAGGTGATACCTCAGATCTTGACTTCATTATAGATAACAAATATGGGCAATATTCTAAGTTTAGTTGGAAAGATTTGGATAAGATTATTTCCAGCACAAACTTACCAGTGGCTTTGAAAGGCGTTCAAAGAGGAGAGGACGTTGTTCTAGCTGCCAAAAAAGGTGTTAAAGCTGTGGTTTTGTCCAACCATGGGGGAAGGCAGCTTGATTTTTCTAGGCCACCTCTGGAAGTTTTGGTTGAAACGCGTCAAATGCTGAAGGATGAAAACTTGGAGGACCAGATCGAGATTTATCTCGACGGTGGTGTCCGCAGAGGCTCTGATGTGATTAAAGCCTTATGTCTGGGCGCGAAAGGGGTTGGTTTAGGAAGACCCTTTTTATATGCAATGGCGGGATATGGAGAGGAGGGTGTAACTCACTTATTGGATATCCTAAACGAAGAAATCAAAAACAACATGAGACTTTTAGGTGTTAGTAAAATTGAAGAACTGAATGAAAGTTTCATCGATCAAAAAACTTTGAAAATGCGTATCCCTAAGGCCAACGATGTCTTATATGATACAGCATATGAACCCCTAGCATTCCCTGAGTTCCGCTAGGATGCAAAATAATACTTTTACTCATTGGAACACAAACATGGTGCACCATACTTGATAGCCATTCTTTTTGCAGGACTAAATAGAAAAGGAGATAGTTTGGAACATTGCTCACAGAATGTTAGATATTTACTACTTGCTCGAGGCTGATATTTTCGACTTGTAATTGTTCGATTACTGAAGGAGAACAATTCACAATTATATTTTGCACTTATTGTATCTTTTTCTTTTTTTTTTTTCTGGCGGGTACGGCATGATTTTTAATTTGCTACATTTTTAGTTATTTATATAAATTTTTTGTCTTTTAGCTTCCAGTGAACTGTTTTTATGAGAGCACAGTTGAAGAAAACTATTGTCTGAGAATGGCAAACTTGAGGATCTACTAAAAATGGTATAGTAGGGTTGGTAAAGTTGAAAGCCAACTTCTTATAAATTCCACGTGTTTTTCATACTTAAATTCACCAAAATCGAGAGAAATGCTAAAATGTCTACTCCCAACTGCATTTGTCCTCTCTTTTACAACGTCATTTTCGCTCAAGTTGGTTTTGTTTACGCTCTCAGAAATCACACAACAAGTAACGCCTTGACAAGTGGGGAACTAGATATTGCAAAAATAACGAAACTAATCCAACCCACTGGACCAAGTATATATCATTTTAGAAAAAATCAAATGCTGGACTGGAATGCATATCGACATGGAGGACCAAAGGCACTTATGGAGACGCTAATCTGACTCGAAGGATTCTTCAAGCACAGCCTTCTTATACAAACGAGACCTGGCAAAGGAGATGACAGCAAGCTATATGCTAAAACCCACGTTTGTGCTTTAGAATATTATATAATAAATACATTATTGCCCTTTTCGCCTTGCAAAAGCTCGCAGATGAAAAGCACTATTCAGAGAGTTATGCGCTCCAACTGCGCAATCCAAGAACAAGACCATTTAAATAATCCAATGCCATATTTTTTCCGCGAGATTCTTGGGAACAATGGGAATTTCGTTCTTTTCATCTTCATCAGCACGATCTATCTTTGGAACAATCTCAGCTATTATTTCATCCATATTTCTGAGCCTCCATGTTTTAAAAAAGATGCAGCTGCCAAAGTACAGGACTGCCACTAGCCCAATAGTAGTATAACACGCGAAAAAATTATTGACGCTCCAGTTGCCTTTTATGAAGACTGCATATCCGTTGGTTAAACTCAAAATCACAAAGAAACCACAAGTGAAGTAAGCCAGGGGCTTCATAAAACGTTTTCTAAAAGGTACCCTGTCGTTCAAATCACCATAATCGCAAATTTTCCTGAAACGAAGGTACACGAAGCACACCAGTGCCCAATCCACAAAGCCGGAAATGGTTGCGATGTTTGAGAGCCAAGTGAAGACGACACTCGACGAATCTGAACAATTTAGATATGAAAGGAAACAAAACAATCCAGAAACACCTACGCTCACATATGGAGTGCCAAAACGATTGGTCTTTGCAAAGATTTTAGGCATATCACCTCTCAAGGCCATCGAATGCAGCGCTCTCGAAGCTCCATATAACATAGAAGTACCACATGAATACGCACTGGTTAATATGCAGGCATTGACAATGTGCGGCAAAACTCTTATTCCAACTTCCTGAATGCCGATAACGAAAGGCGAAGCAGCACCGCTGGATGCGCCTTCTGCAATAGCATTCAGTAAACGTGAATTATTGTATCCAATGATCACACCAATCACTAAGGTACCGCAAACATAGAAAAGGAACAAACGATAGACAAATCTCTGTGCAACTCTTGGCATGTTCCTCCTTGGATTCACTGATTCTGCAGAGCAAGACACCACAACTTCGGGAACTAGCACATATGAGAAACCGCTTTTAATTATTGCTGTCCAGCAGGCTAAAAACTTACCAGTGTTTCCCGGAACTAGATATGGATTGAATGCACCCGGGTGTTTCCAATAATGAAAACCGAGAACACCATGTTGTTTAGGGGCACCGCCGAAGAAGATAACAATGCCTACAATAATCAACCCCGTAATACACAAAATCTTGATGATTGAAACCCAGAACTCACTCTCACCAAAGAATCTAACAGGAAGCATGCTCAAAGTTATAGTAATGACCACAAAAATACTGATGAAAATGGCAGAATTGGCGTCCGTCCAGTACTTAATCACCATCGCTGTCGCAGTAATCTCGGAAGGAGGAATCATCGCTGTAGCATAAAAGAGGTTAAAACCACACATGAAAGACAGTGGGCGATTCAGATAAGTTCTCGCCATTGAATACATAGAAGTTTCACCAGGTAAAGGCATCACACAGACCACTTCAGTGAGCATGTTCATAACACACCAGATAAAGAAGCCCATAATCATATAGGAGATTAGCAATGGTGCAGGACCACAAGTGCTTAAGGCTCCACCAGAACCAATAAACAAACCTGTACCAATGGCACCTCCAAGGGCGATCAGTTGGATATGTCTTGACTTGAGCCCTCTGACGACCTGATTATTTTGTTCCTCAGAACCATCAGGCAGCAGGTCAACGCTGCCACTTTCTAGCTCAATAAGTTGATCGATGTGATCTGACCCTTTTTCTATCTTAAACGCAGATGAGTGTGGACTGATATCTACTTTACCATTACTCCTTGATATGGCAACCTTAGAGGCATACGGTGATAGCGGAAGTTCTTGTGAACCTATGTAAGAAGACACGACTTAGTGTACCGAGTTAGATGCTACTCCGAAAGTTATTATTGAGAGGCCGTGGTACACTCTTATATATGCCCAACGGAGGGCCCCGGACCACCCCCCATCCTCACACTAGTGATCTTCACCTGTTGTAGACATCTGATTGTCTAAGAGCCAAAAAGATTGATTGTCTTCTCCGTACGTTAGAGCGCTCGTCTCTCTTGTTATTATCAACACATCCTTGAGTCTCACCGAAACGATATCGCCATCTATTCTGATACCGCACCCATTAAGGAAGGTCGCGCTAAAGCGATGTGGAGATTGACAAGGTCACATGCAGCAGCCTGCCAAAAAAGAAATTCAGCTTATGATTAAAGATAAGGAAATCAACAGATACATTACAGTAAGTTGGTATTTGTAACCGTTGACGGGAAGGGAGAAAGGGCAAACACCATCGGGATCCTATCAGCCACATGTTAAATTCCAAAATACAAAGAGGAATACTGATAAAGCAACCCCATTAACGAAAGGTTTCGGCACATCCCTGCGGTAATGTTTAGCTTATCCATAAACGCCTGCAGAAAGCGCTCTTTGTACCTGCGACCGGCGCAGTAAAAAGAAAAATGGACAAAACAAGATCGGTAGCAGCATCTAGAGAACGGCGTGATAAAGCTTCTTCATTTTCGAAGGCGATACAACAGACACAGCAACCTTTGTAGATTCAGTGACAATAAAACATTGCTTGTTCTCTAACAAATGAACTTTTCTCGCTGGAAAAACTTGAATAAAGCTGTAAGCGAGCATCATTTTGCAGATGCAGCCAAGTAAGTGTATGCTTCTCTAAGTTGATGCTTCAGGGGGTAGTGACAAGTGCGCCAAAGTTAACGGATGATGGACTCTTCTACGTGGAATTCACAGCCTTTCTTTGGATATAGCATGAACGGTAAATAGTGTTGTTCCGATGATTTGAATCTACCTTGAGAACCTTCATTACATGAATGTGTATGTGTCTGCTTGCCTTAAGAACGGGGAACTTACCATCAGGAAGTGTAAAACGGAGCAGTTGACTGGTTCGCGACTCAGCGAAAGCTGCATAATTCAGACTAATGCCTTGTTGAATGAAAAGTCTTCGAGCAGTTAAGCTCGGCTATTCATCGATAATGGAATTGGTGTGGTGGGAGGTCGTCAAATAACCACTCAGGTAAGCTTATTGAGGATGCTCTGCGTTTCCCTGTCATTGTTGGACTCTAAATGTTTGTATATCTTCCATGTGCCATATGAATGTTTTTCAGATTATGCTTTACCGAAAGAAATCCATTATTTATATTACACTCCTCTGGAAACAAAGCGGACTTGTATGTTTTTCCCGCCGAAATGACAATGTCACGGCATCATCGTTTAGACCAGAGCTGAGCAGGAACGAGCATCGCTGTTACTCATGATGAGTTGCGACAACAATGTTAGGAATTATTTGGCGTCTGTAAGAAATATACGTGTGTCGAGGAAATGACTAATTCGATTTTTTGGATATCCATTGCCCGCGACCTAGCCATGGCTCACAAATATTAACGCTGAACTTTGATCGCATGGCATGAGTAAGGCCAAGGGTGGAAATTAATTCCGTTCGTAGGATAATGTAACGCAGCAAGGATTTGTGCTAGTCCTCCATTTGGTTGTTCTCAAAACCGCTGAGAAGCCACCGTATTGGTATGAAGAAGCATGGTGCTTTAAAGGATAAAATACCTACCGGACCGATCTGCGCAAGCGGCCAGCCAGTTTTCTCATGACCCGTTTTAAATAATAACTACACGCAAAGGAGGGCTGTACTGGAGACGCTGCTTGTTTTTTGAATGGCCTTGGGCAGTGCTCGGAGTTTCATTTTGCAACATTACCAATATTTCAGCTTTGGTGAAGTTAGTGTGTCCTGCAAAAGTTTCGTAAATGTTCATATGCTGACCGTCAGACAGTCATGCCTGCTGGCAAGTAATGCCTGCTGGCAAGGTTTAAAGCCAAAATTGCTTCGCCACAATTCCTCCAGAGCTGCGACGCATGCCAGTAGAAAATCCTAATGACAACAATAGCTGAATCGTAAAAAGATAAATGTAACAGAAATGTTGCAAGAGAAAAATGACATTGGGAAAATAATTGTTGCAATCAATTCTTTCGCATACTAGCTCACTAAAAGAAGAACGGCACTAGTGTTCAATGTTGCCTGTGTCTAAACATTACATTATGGTTTTCAATTAGCTTTCCAAAGCTTCATGCTTTATAATGGCGGGCTCACATGGGTGAAATCATAATTGATGACAAAGCATCGCCTCCAAGTGGAAAAATACCAGTAGAACATGAAAGGGAGCATATCGCGTGCTTCGGAAAATATCGTGGTGTACTCATGTGCAATTTATATTTTTTTTTTCCTTGACAATTTGAAAATGTGAAAAGAAAGACTCGGACTGTAATACCACAATCTCACATATTATTGAGCACTTGAGCAAAAATAAAGAACTTTGGATAACAGAGCCATCTATGAAACAGATGAAACTGTCGGAAATTCAGGTGCAACACCAACAGATACATAAACAATTCGTCAACCTGAATTGCTTACGTGAGCCCTCTCTGAAGTTTCTCTTTCATTTATTTTACGTTTGATCCTTGTAGAGGTTTACCCCAACATAAAGTTGAACCTAATATTGGGGAATTTCTTGCCCAAAAACAAGAAACATACTGATAAATAAGAATCTAAGCAGGACTTTTTCTGTTTCAGAAATAAATGAATATTCTTCACCATTGCCACTGAAGGATATGGTTGCTTGTCATGATACACCGATATATACTCTTGGACTATATGAGTCGTAGTCAAAGCTGCAGATGAACTTCAAATGAACATCTAATATGAAGGTACTTCAGCACTGTCCGTTGACGGCTTTTACGGAGACTATTCCTCAAAATAGGTCTTCTCATTGACATGATGCGAAAACAGTAGCTGGAAATCGAGATTTTATTCGGGCATTTTTTTTCAGGAGGAGGTCCAATTGGCAGTTTCGATGTTAGATTTAAATTTGGATTGTTTGTACGCCAACGGTCAAACGACGCTAACGTTCAGAAGCTAACCTTCTTCCGTTGGAGGGGAATGATGATAACCGTCGCATACCCACAACTATGATGCAGGTAGTAAACATCATGAACTATCTATCCTTCAACTTTTCAAGAAAGTAGCAGCGAAGAGAAGCTTTTTTTGCACAAAGTGTCCTTAAGTAAAACAATAAGAGTGTTCTTTTAAAGCAGATCCTGGGCTAAAGAAAGAGAATATTAAGTGAAAAAAAAACTGTATTCTGAGTATTAAAATTTATTTCTGAGGCATCGAGGTGATAATAATAACTTAATGTTGTCAAACTGTATATTCAAAAATGGGTCAAGCAAGCAGCTATGCTGATGGCGAAGGCGCGATATACGAGTCGATCAAGAAAATACGAATAAAACGCCTTTTTGAAAAGTCTGAAAGATGACTTAATGGAAATATCTGCTCTTCATTAACTAGTATATGGGTTTCAAAAGCAAAAGCTATACTTTCACTAGATTTATCTTTTTGAACTTGGTATATAAAAACTAAAAGCGACAAATACGCAGTGAAAGTTACGAAATTTAAACTTGATTTTCATAGCATTTAATAGATTTAAGCGAACGTTTTTCCGGGATTTACAAAAAATGGCGTTTGTAACTGAGGTTTGCAGAGGTATGCTATTTTAGCAGTCACTCCTCTTTGACGGCGGTAGAGCACTTTGATAGTGTGAAAATAGTGCAAGATATAAATAAATAAAGAAATAGGCTGCGAGTGCTTAAAAGTTGTAGTACTCAACTTTTGATATATGCTTTGATTATATACTAAAGCTTGTTGGAGAAATGATGATCTTGGCATTTTGCAATATAATTATAGGTAGTAAAGTTTACTAGAACCAAAGACAACACACAAGAGACACTAAACGATGCTTAGCACAGTATTAAAAATTACATACCATGCAGAAAATCTAGGCCAGGTAAACATTCTACGCCATCGATTCAAATTAATTTGCAGCTAAACCACCATTAGCAAAGAGCACTTGGCCTGTCATCCAATTGCCTTCGGTAGCCAAGAAGGCAATGATAGGCGCAATGTCCTCAATCTTAGTCAACCTCTTGTGTAGCGCACAACTCTTATAAAATTCAACTGCTTCTGGAGTTTCTTGAGCATAGAAGAACGGTGTATCCATCGGGCCAGGCGCAACACAATTGACAGTAATGTTTCTTGCCATCAATTCCTTGGAGGCAGATTTAGAATAATATTCGACTGGAGCTTTGGTTCCTTGATAAGCTGGGTAAAATGGTGTGTAAACGGCCAACAAAGATGTAACGAGCGAAATGATACGTCCGCCGTCAGAGACCTTTTTACCGGCTTCAGAAATGAAGAAAAAGGCTACCTTGTTGTTAATGAGGTCCATTTCATCAAATTCCTCTTCAGTAACCTCTATACAGGGTTTTTTCAGAACCTTGCCGACATTGTTAATGGCAATGTCAACCTTTCCAAACTTCTCAATAGCAGCATCAAATAACTTCGCTAAAGAAGCTTGACTCCCTAACTTACCTTGATATAATTCAACTTTGACCCCATATTTGTTTCTGATTTCCTCAGCAACAGCTTCTTCATCACCCTGGGAACTGTTGTAGTGCAGAAATAGGTTGCATTTGTGTTTTGCGGCCAACTCAGTTGCAGTGACTCTCCCCAAGTTCTTCGTACCTCCAGTAATCAACGCAGTCTTTCCAGCTAAACTCATTTTATACTTCCTTTTGAGGTATTCCTTTTAATATTTTAGTGATGTGGTGCATCCAGAAAGAAGGTTAGACAATGCTAGGAGCAGGGGATGCCTGTTTATATATCAAAGGATTACCATAACTGATTTCAATGCTGGTGGCCAGCGCAACGGTTGCTAAAATTTTATCGTCGGTTGATATGAGGCAGCAAATTACACCCAACGGTCTAGAATATCATTGCTACCTCTAAGGAGTTTGACAGTTACTTGTGGGCGGTTCTATTGGTTATTCGTACTCAAATAGAGTACAAGTTGCGAGAACCGCGGACGTAGAAAGGCCCTTTTCAGAAAAGAAAAGATGGTCACATGGCTTGATTTCTTGAGCAAGCAATTTCGACTGTATAGGAACCCCAAATAGCGTCTTGAATACTACGTCAGGAACTCCGTCATGCGCAACCTTCACGAGATAATCGGGTCATGTTATGGACGGTTTATTTTGTCAAGTCAGGTCACCAAAGCCATGAGCCAAGATAAGTTTGCAAAAAAAAAAAGAGCGAATACTATGTGGGTCGCCATTGGGGTCAATTACCACCAATACAGAAAATAACTTTGCGAATACGGTATTCGAGAGTTTAGACGAATGGTATTAGATGAGTTGAACTACAATAAATAAGAGACTTCTGTGCTGCATCCTGCAGAGTAACGATTCCCTAGTGCACACGAGAGACGAACTTTTGTATAGAACCTACTATCAAAAATAATGCAGAATCACTCTGTATCTTCATCACAATCACTGTAAAGAGTGTACGAGGCGAAAATCATTAATCTCAGCAGATTCCCTGTGGGTCTTAATACCAGACTATTTCCCCTTCATTTCCTATCCATTGCTCTAGCAGAATGTCACCGACCTCTTGCACATTAAAACCGACTCCGATGCACTTTAGTCAATTACGAAGGACGACTGTGCATTCCAAATTTCATGCTCGACAATGACAACCTATTCTATAGGGCTCTCTTCCTTACTGCAAAGTATTTTCGGCGTCAGCAGTTGATATTTTGTATGCTAGAGAGAAAGAAAGAGTGGGATTTACTCTTTCTTTCTCAAGCCAACAATCTAGATAATCGATAGGATTCTTAATTGGTCCTTGAAAATGATATTCGATTTCACTTCTTGCGTTTACTAAACCAACAAGAATGTCCTTGGTCCTGTCTACGCTGATTTATCTGGACTTTATTTGCCTTTCTTCAATGATTGCGATGCTTTATTGATCAAGTTTTCCTGTACCTGTCAATTTCTGTTATCTTCTATTCTGGCTTGCAAATGCAAAATCTCTTGAAAATGTCAAAAGTTTGTCACTGGATGTTCCCGTTGAAATTACTCGTGGGAATCCCTGTCTTACAAAACGGTGCATATGAAGTGCTACCCAGTACCCTGGCGTGACAACAGTAGAGCTCAAATATTTTTTCAAAACTTGGAATATGCTTCTTTGATTATGAGAAAGTGTTTGAATGACAAGTTTTCTTTTCTTTGACAGAACATAAATGCATTTCTAAAGACCCTCCCTTCGAAAGAACCTCTCATCACTTGAGCCATTTTTTATTGCTTGCATGATTTAGAAATGTCGCCAATTCGTACATTGTACTTGACGCGGTTTGTCAGTGTTTAGCGTGTCATCTTGCAGCAGCATCATTTACCATGAAAGTAATAGCACGACGGAAAGTTTATTTCAGTTGGTTCATACCGGAATGAAGGAACGTTGTCCGGTCTCAGCTAGCATTCGTTGTCTGAGAGCTTGCCAAACTTCAGCAGGTGCTGTTGGCTCCAAAAACTCAAAAAACCGCCTGTAGCGGGATAACAATCAGGTACAAATGGTTCTCGGCTTGAGTTTACTCACCTTATTTCAGATGAAATCTTCATTATAGGATAATATTCATCAAATCAATTCCTAAACAATGATTTTTCAGGTTTCTCAAAAACCCGCCATCGCGTCAAGGAATACTCGGTGTCATATGTGACTCAAACATCTTATTTATATTACACCTCCCTCCGTAATGGCTCCCGATATTAAATATGATCGCCTGGATCGTTCAGCATAGAGATATAGTTCCATCGTCAATAGTAAATGCTTCTAATTGAGCTCATGATTGCAAACTCCTTAAAGTTGCTAACACAGCTTGCTTAAAATTATCACTGATGTGCTTTTGTTCGGTCAAGTTCAAAAAACCAATAACATTAAAATAAGGAGCTACATAGGTAATGACATCTCACTACCTATATATATTGGAACCCTTTCCATCGCTGCGTCGTCTAGGGGATAGCAGATCATATCGGCTGGATAGCTTCCTCCTTTTGAGAAGGCTGACATAACTAAAAAAAAAATCATTGTCAAAAGATTCTGTCCGTGTTGTTTTCATTTAAAGGTTAAACAGCTCTTTATATGTCATAACATTGTTTGCCTATTCCTTTATCAGTCAAATATAATCACTATTTCTACTAGAAAAACGTTCGAGAAAAATCCTGAAAGCAGAAATTTCGACTGCGCTAACTGTAACAATGGTTTCAGTAAAGAAGTGCGCTTGGCTATTAAGATCGTTTCCAGAGAAGAAAATTAATTAGCTACCCTCTGGATTTGCAAAAAGTTTCTTTTCCATGAAAGTGCGCTTAAACTTCCTTGACTGCGGTTGCACTGTTTTAAGCGCATATGTAAAATAGGTCCTATTCTGCTTATGATTTGGAGTTGAGCAATAGTATCCGAGAAGGTTGAACTAGTGGCATAATTGAGCAAGTGTTCACAACCACACACTTGGAAATTGTGGCCCAGAGTAGCATTTTTCGTGACTCAAATCCCATTGGGCGGACCAAAACTTTTCCGAATGCTTTTCTCGCAAAAGAGTCTACTCAGTATTGGAGTGCATATCGGGTTTTCCAGGATGATTGAAAAAGTCTTCGAGACTGAGGTTATATTTGCTTTTGGATACTGCATTGGCACTAACAGAGCCATAATTGCGGTCCTCATTTACTTGGTTATGATTTTCCTGCCCCTAACTGCCTTCTGTAAAAGCAGAATGGTAATGATTGCAAAATCAAACACCAGGCTGAAGAGACATATCATGCGGGCTTTGTATCGAAAACGTCTCAAAATCCTGATTTATGGCTGGGAAGTCGACTATTTGTGGATGACGTGTCCAACCTTAGTAAAAGTTTCCAGAATATTTTGTCTCACAATTTTTTGCGAGTTTTGACCAATGCCCATTCTATGATCAACTGCTCCTGCTAACCCTTCTTGGCAGGAGCACAGAGATGCCGCCTTATGCTGACCTTGTTCCTTTGGATTGGGTGCAGCTTGCGTATCGCTCGATGACGAGCAAATCTCATCACTAGCATCATCTGGTTGCTTATGGGCATCGAATGACTTATCGACTGTTTCAAAACTAGCACAACCGTATTTCTGCTCAAATGCGCTAATGCGTCCTCAGAGCTCTCATGAGGTAGAGAGTCAGTACTATTAAATCATTCAGGAGGATTAGCTCTGGTGTTGCTGCCTGTGTTCGTGGTACCATTCTTCAGCTACTCATAGTTTTGTCTCTTTCTTGATTCAAATGATACTGCATGCAATTTGACAGTAATTCCTAGACTTATTGCTTGCGGTGGAATTCCGAATGAAGTTAGAGCTTTCCGAGCTTGCATTTTCGCTGATTATACTTGGATTCTTGTTACGGATTTTTATAAAGTCGTTTAAAGGTACTCAATTTTGCCAATGTTTTCGTTACTACATACGCTGTGACTTCATTGCAAATTTGTGTTCGTCCCAAGTGCTGCTGCACATCTCCAAGCAATTTTTTCCAACCTTGTTTAAGCCTTCACAAAAGTGATTCGTGTCATACGCTGTTTTTGGCCTCTCAAACTACCGCTACTGATTCAAAGCAATACTGGCTTGAATTTCATAGCTGATAGTGTTTCAATCTCAATATGAGTTCCTGAACTGTAGGAGTGCAATAGTGCGTCCCATAGAACTGAGCATACTCAACAAGCTCCAACGACATTTATCTGCGTCATCTAAAAACTCTTTTGAAGATTCCACAACCAGTTTATTACCGAGCGATGGGGATTTGACTTTCACTTCAGCAGTATGCAGTGGTAGGATCCTCTGCAGGTCACCTTCATTCTGCTCGTTTAGATACAGCTACCAGATTGTGCCCCTTAAACGAGATCCCCGAAGACAAGCAGAATTGGTTCGTAGAATTTGATTCGACTGACTCCGTACGAAAGCGCGAGTAATTCCAAGTTTCAAGAGCCTGCTGTACTGCTTTTGTCATTTTCACCGGAAGTTTTATAAATAATAATGGATTGGACAGTCTGAATGAAGACTCATTTATTTTTGCACTGCATAATTCGGTAATCTCGATCTCTTTCTACCCAAAGCGCCCTATTAGTGGTATCTTCAGGGAGAGGGAAGGTCTACAGAGAGATAGATGCCTCCTTAGCATATTGCTGGATAACCAAAATAGCTTGGACAGAAAACAGGACCGCTGCAGCTCAATATTAACAACCAATCGCGTGTTACAATACAATACCTGCGAGTTTTTCGGTGTTTAACTTTTTGCCGAGTGTTTGATGGTTTATTGCACACACACAGAAAACAGTCGCTAATTGATAAAATCTAGAAAATTTTGTAAGGAAAAATATTACTATCATTCGGTATTGGTCTGAGTTCACGCAGAAGAAGTTAAGTGCAAAAGTGATAAAAAAAAAATACTTGTCGTTTGCCCGAGCTGACCAAATAGATTCAATGGAATTTGGACTTTTAGTATTGCTTTTCACTAGGAACAGTACCATCAATAAATGGTTCAGAGAACCAAATCTATTCAATGGGTGAAGCATTTTCTTCAATCTAGACTAAAAATTAGTAGCCAACCATATAACTTGACGTTAGGGCAAGCTATAGGAAGAACCAGAATCTCAGGGAAATGATGTAGTGCAGTGCAGGAACAATTTTCGGAGTTTTATGCAAAATTAGGAACTCGCTTACCTGGCAGCTGAATTGCAAACATTAAGATTATATTAACAGAAAAGACCTTTTTTTTGAAAGTTTTCTCATATCCTACTGTATGGTTCCGGTCTTTCATACTAGCATTTTCCTTTCTTCATAGGGTGACCGAGATCACTTATTTTGTTTTCAGTCGAACTCCGCTTTTCGAGACTTGCCGTACACATTCAAAAAGAGATTTCGAAACAAGAAGTGATTTAGAGCAGACCGCAAGCAAACATAGCAACGCTTTACTCTTGCCGTTGGCCAAAGAGCATGTAAAGGGAAACCTTCTAGTACTATTATTTGTGTGATACATATACTTCCCAATGCTGAAAATTTCAAGTGGGGTAAATGTTTTCTAAGCTTAAGAAGAGGATGCGACAAGGATTTGAGAGCAGCAGGTTCTGAAATTTCTGGGGTTACAAACTGGTGTATGAAACATTGTTGAGAAACCATTGTGCCAAGATATATATTCCAAAAGCAACTTTCAAGGTCTCGGATTATGCTGCAAATTTAATCACAGACATTTAATAAGTTCGTCTAATAATATTGGTTCCAGAAATTTTAACAGTAATTCCCTTCAAAAACGAAAAGGAAAAGCTGAAGTGTTACATGTGTCATAGAAACCTGACTAACACCCCATAGCGCAGAAGCAAAAAATTCCTATAAAACTTGATGAAAGTGCTCAGCTCGGTTAAAACCGCAATGGTTGGCTTCTCGCCTCGATTTCTCATCGTCGCTGTTTAATTTTTCTTATAGAATACCATGGGTCGCATCAAAACCTCACACATTTTTAGTTGAAATGAATGTGGCCACCTCTAGTCAGGCAACCTCGTTCCATACAAAAAGCTGCTCGAGATAATTGGAGGAATAGCAAAGAGAAAGTTGTTATTAGCCATCATGAAGTTTTTTTTTTTTTTTTTTTGGTTTCAAACGTGGATATTCACCCGAGATGTATGACATGTATCAGAACAGACAATGAGGTATAGTTTAAATTATTTGATCGTCTTTTTCTGCTTTTTTTTTTTTCTCGAAGCAACAAAGTTTTTTGTAGTATTTTCCTTGTGGACAAACTTGATACTCAGAATGTTCTGCGAGCACTTAGCGCTCAATAGCTCCTCCCACACCAACTTGTATTGACCCAACATTGCTTGCTATGATTCCAACTACTTTATTTTCTTTTCTAGGGACTGACAAGGTGCAAACGTCCGTTATAATGATGAGAGACTCAGATTTCGCACTTAAATCGTGTGAATCACAAGCAATTCGGGAGCGAGCAGCAACGGTTTCTGATACCATTCCGAATGGGTTAAACTTAGTCTTGGGCGGCTGTGGTCGGAAGTCATTATGTTCTGTATCCGAACAACCTGACAACGCCGTTTGGTTTTAGAGTTTTACCCAATCATTCGCATAAAAGCGATTCGTTAGCATGGAAAATGAAAGGACGCTGCGCACTCTTTTGGACGAAGCGTTATCTTAACGTTATACATAACCATCACCGGTATGAGGGATAGCCATCTTTTAAGGCTACGATATGCGAGAAATCTTACTGTCATAGCTGAAGTTCTCTGATCTGGCAACTTGCAGAGGAGATAAACACAGCCGAAATTGTATTGATTATTTGGTCTTTAAGTACCGGGGGGTGTGTATACCGCGTCAATCCAATTTGTTTCTTTTGAAGAGAAGAGAAGAAATTTAGAAGTGCTGGCGTTATTTGTATCCAGCTTTTAGTCCTTAATCAAAGATGCTACTTTTAAATGATGCTAATTTTTACTGAGGTAAGAACGTACACACAGATTCCCAGAAAGATATGCGCATCTCAATTATATAATATAACGATGGCCGTTAACGAAATTTAAAATAGCCTAGCGTATTCAATTCCTTCGAAGTCAGCTATTATACGCAAACTTCTCGCCTACACCTTGCTCCACCTCGAGAACTTGTCTGCTTAGGCGGTGGAATATTGAGATCTAAGGGAAGAAAAAATTTGTTGTTTTTTTTTTTCGTTTTTTCCAATCCATGAAACTCTTCGAAACTTTATGTCCATAAAGTTCACGATTGTGTCCAGCATATTCGACTAACCGCCTGATGGCTCGGTAACGCTACATGTAATACAAGTCCTTTCGGGGAAGAAGGGCTTGTATTGGCAATTATCATTTACGGCATGGAAGAGCGGGTCAAAGTGAACAAATTAAAACATGTTGGCATACTAGCGTGGGTGTAACTACGGAAGATGCAGCGGAAAATGCCACCTCCTGATGGAAATATGCGCGGCATGAACATTCCTTGAGTCATCTGCTAACTGCCGTTTGATACGCATCCGCATAGCAACGGAAAGCAAATGAGAGAGCACGTGCCCTCTAAAGGAACAGCAATGCGCACCCAAGGTAATGACCCTAGCATACTTACTCGTATTCAGAGAGAGACATGGGACAAGATCTTGGCAATTGCAGAAAATGATCAACAAATTGAACCATTATGGTACATTTTCGTGTTGAGCCACGTTTTCACTCTCAGATTCGAACTATGGTTTCATTATAGTACTGAAAAAGAAATAACGAGGAATTCGTTTAATTAGCAGATTGGTTGGTTTAGGCGCTCATGCTAGTTTTACGTAGAGAAACTTCCGAGGGGGATTTTCACGGCGCTGA
This sequence comes from Zygosaccharomyces bisporus, assembly GCA_003707595.2. NCBI lineage: Eukaryota > Fungi > Ascomycota > Saccharomycetes > Saccharomycetales > Saccharomycetaceae > Zygosaccharomyces > Zygosaccharomyces bisporus. Next base: position 31,047 of record PPKA02000067.1, read on the forward strand.
CGTTGGAAGTGTTTGAACATGTGAGCAGTGCATGAAAAGGCACGTGTAGTAGGTTAACATCTAATTTAGTCTTTGGTTGCGCAAGCTGCCGCTTCAATTAGATACCCGAGCTCTCAGGAAATGATATTTAAGCCAAGGTAGTACCAGTACAAGGACTGTTCAAGATATGCACGCTAATCCACAGACCATTGAGCCCACGAAGAAAAAATATCTCCTAAGGAAAAATGTTGCCTGCTATCCTCTCTTTGTGTTTAGCCTCCCAAGGGGCTGCGGCTGTTTATATCCCCCAGGGAAAGAAAGCTGACGTGTCACTGATAGGTACTCAGGAGCATCTGTTCCCTTACTTGGCGGGTTCTGCTCCATACTTCGAGTACCCGGCTGATTATGGCGTGCCAACGTCTGCTCCGGAGAATTGTCAGATGACGCATGTCCAACTGGTTGGAAGACACGGTGAAAGGTATCCCAGTAAAGGTGTTGGTGCAAAATTGTTCAGTACATGGTACAAGATCTCCAATTACACCGCACAGAGTTCTAACGGCAGTGTGTCCTTTTTGGAAGATGAATATACTTTTTTCATCCAAGACACAAACAACTTGGAGAAACTGACCACTTCAGAAAACATCTTGGATCCTATTAACCCATATTCCGGAGAAATGGACGCCAAGAGACATGCGCGTGAGTTTTTGGCTAATTACGGAGAGCTGTTGGAAAACCATACGAGCTTTCCGGTTTTCTGCACCAATTCAAGAAGAGTGCACGACACCGCTCAAGACTTCATCGAAGCTTTGGGTGAAAATTTCAATGCCACCTTGGAAGTCATCAGTGAGGAGTCATCCGCGGGCGCTAATACGATTGCAGCATTGAATTCTTGCCCAGCATGGAACTCAAGCACCTACGCCAACGTTACCGATGCCTACTCTAGTGACTACTTGGAGGCAATTTCTTCTAGGTTAAACAATGAGAACTCTGGCCTGAACTTGACTTCTGACGATGCCCTAAACCTGTTTAGTTGGTGTGCCTTTGAGATCAACGTCCGTGGTTACAGTGATGTCTGTAACGTCTTCACCCCAGACGAACTCGTGCACTTTGCATACTACGATGATTTAACCAGTTATTACCAAATGGGCCCAGGGTATCCATTAATCCAAAGTGTCGGTGCTAATTTGTTTAACGCTTCCATCAAATTGCTTCAGGAGAGTGACACTGCTGACCAAAAGGCTTGGATGAGTTTCACTCATGATACTGATATTGTCAATTATATGACAACTATTGGGCTATTCGACAATGGTGTAGAACTTGATCCTTCAACCATCCCTTTCCTGGGATTTATCTACCACAAATCCTGGATGACTCCACAAGGCGCCAGATTATACACTCAAAAATACCAATGTTCAAATGAATCATATGTCAGGTATGTTCTGAACGACAAAGTAATCCCATTGATGGCTTGTTCTGACGGACCAGGTTTCTCATGTCCGATTAATGATTTCTACGAATATGCTGAAAACAGGATGAATGGTACAAACTATTACAGTGACTGTGACATAAGCCAGGTTAGCAACACCACATCGTTAACTTTCTACTGGGATTATAAGAATACCACTTATAATGCTACTTTACTGGACCAATGAGCTATCGCGTCTCTGAATTCGGAGTTTAAGCGCCATTTGTGTCCCTGAAGAGCATTGCAGTTCGTCCCCTAAGAGCCAAAAACTCTTGGTTTTACAAAAGCTAAAAAAGTATTGTTTTATTAGAGATAACATTTTGGATGTTTTTCTTTGCAGTAAATGCCTAAACTCGCTAAATTGACGCGTTCATAAACGAATAGCAATTGCAGATTTATGACTATTAGTCTTGTATTTTTTAAAAGTAGGACTTGATAAGAAACGAAGTAAGCTAGTTTGAAAATGCCTGTATTGAGAGTAACACAATTTTTCTTTTATCTTTTTTTTCTGTTCTTCTATTTTGCGCTTAGTATAAGGTCGATGGACAAAGATGCATTATGACCAGTGCAACAATCGTCCTGTGAGAATTATCAGACTTCTTGAAGACCACAAAAGCTAACTATGTCATCTTTTTTGTGCAAAATTAGGACGCAAAAGTTCAACCTTTCAAATCCTATTGAAGATTAGGTTTACATTGCTTAAATTTTAGGTTAATATGTATAAAACTTTTTGAGTGGCATGGAAAATCCTGCAGAAGATAAGAACTTTAGAATTGAATAATGGCTAGACAAACAAACATCAAGATCATTGCAACAAGGCCGGAATGATTTCAAGGGTTCAAAGATGGAATGTTGATCTTCCAGAGTAAAGTGTGGGGGGGGCAAAACCAAGAAATTCTCACAATGCTAGGACTTTCGAAAGCGCGATGTGTACATATATAGTATTATCGTTAAATACTTTTCATTCAGTATACTTTCGCCAATATGTTCTTTCTCGTTACACGCAATGAGACGTAAAGCCAAAATTCAAGATTTCATGTTTTGGCCAACAATTATTGATTTCACCGGTGTGACAGAGAGAAGGCTGAATTTCCTGGCTTCTAAGGTTGCAGCGCCAGCCGAGTAAAATATTGTCTGGTTGAGGTTTTGGCTGGGACTGCATGTCTTCCAAACGACAATACAGACGTTTGAGAGGGGCTGATGGCGAAGAAAAATCGCTGTTACGGCAGATTAATGGAGCTATGCACTATAATCTTGGGGCCGCGTCGACAAAAATAGGACGGACGGAATTAAAGGAACCTTTTTTTGAGTCACGTCCGTCTTGCGGCCGAAAATCGAAATAAACTTTTGTGCTACCCCGAAGATGATACCTGACACGAATTGTTCCCAACTACAAGTTAAGATAGTTTAATTCATGCTATCACCTATGCTCTTTGCGTAGCATTGTAGTTAAATAGTTTCAAAATGGTGTTTGTTTTCATAGTATTTAGACATCAAAGATTGTTCGAACGTATAATATCAGATGCAGCTGGTTAACTTTGAAGCAGATTGGCAACAGCATCATTCTTCTCTAGCAACGAATGGTCTAAGTGATGAGCGCTTTTTGCTACTGGAGCTTTGGACTTAATTGATAGCGCCGTGACTCCTGAATTACGCAAAGCGGGTCACCAAGTGATAGGCCTAGTGGAATCCGAAGAATCAGCTAAAAAAAATGGAATAAATGCGCTAGTGTGAGAATTTTTGACTGAGTGATTCAATTAGCCTTCATTAATTAATTTAAAATTTTGAGATATGCTGTGGAATTGATCATAATGCTTAACGGAATTTCAGGTTAAAGGTGCCAGAAAAGTTACGACAGGGGCAACTGGTTTTTGGCAGTCAAGGGGGAAGCATTAATAGCGACATTGCTAAAAAAAAAAAAAGCCTTTTGTGATTCTTAGGGGTTGGATTATCTATCCCAATGGAAAGTTGTGATGAGAAACCACCGACTAGTGAAGGCTTTCAGAGTGCAGGGTTTGTCACTGAGTAACATTCATCAAAAGTTCCCAACCGAGGGTGTGAAAAAACCTATGTGAGGTTGGATTTTACTGTGGACGGGAAAGGAGATTTGGAGGATTTCTCCCTGTGTTAATGGCGAGCTGTAAAGAGTTCCGGGAAATACAATTTTGTAGCAAGAGGTCAAAATCTTTGAGCAGCTGTTGCTACTAGATGCAGCTCTTTTGTATAGGTTCCTTCTTGGAAATTTTCAAGCCAGTAGTGCCTATCATGGCATTCGTTAAAACTAAGGAGATTGCAGAAGTCACCGGTGAGATACTTGGTGTTTCACGGCTTCTATATCTACTGAAGACGCTTTGAGACATCTAGGTTTCCCTGGTAGACTTGCGACTAGGAACATTGCAATGTCAAATGAAATTACTCTCAAAGAGAAACACATGGTCTTCGGCCCTTTGAAGATATGAAATAGAACTACAACTCTTGATTATTTAGAGCATAACAATGTGATTTCATTAAAACTTCAATCAGTTCCGGGACCTGGCCTATCAGTCAGCGGCAAGAAGCAAAATGAAGGATTGCCCGCGGCCGGACCTTAGAAACTGCTAGACACAACAAAAGTTAAAAGGTAGAAAAAAATTGACCTTAAGTAACGTTATCTTTATTTCAAAATCAACCCATGCGATACTTTGAGAAATCAAAATACGGTCATGACTCGAGCTCTCACAAGTTAGACCAATATTTTGAGCAGTCCTGCACAAATATATCTCAAATTTTCTTGAAAACATGCATGTGCTATTCGGTTACTTGGCTACAAATGGTTTGATGAATTGATTCACTTTCTTACAGATTTCAACTCCATGAATAGTCTTGGTCCAAATGAGTAGTCCGGCCCACGGATCATATCATAGAATGATTTCTAGAAGATATCCTGCAACCTTGAATAAGAAAAAAGTAGTCGCCGAATAGTTATAAAAACCATTTAAGAGAAAAAAACATTTATAGAAAACCATTTGATGGGACAGATTGGAGAGAGTGTGAAAATTACAAGTTGCGGAAAAACAATAAGTGCTTCAGAGAACTGGTAGCATCAAGCAACTTCTTTAATTGCCCGTATGAAGCACCAAGACTGGTTTGCAGAAATTCTGGAGCACGACTTAATCAAACAGATTAAATTAAGATCAATTCCTTGCTTTATACTTTGCTCAGCCTCGAAAGTGGTAAACTTGCCTGCACAGTATCTGCCTGAGGAAGCAGAAATATTAGGTGGTAACTGATGAAAGCAGTATAGATACGATGGCCAAGCTGGTGATGACTTCTTTGCAATATAGTTACTTCACGTTAGTAAGGGTGACGTCTTGGAAGTCCTCTTTACTCCATGAAGAAAAGGCACTATATCGAAGGTAATGGTTGATGCGTAGTGTGAAAAGTTTTGTTGGCCGCGCCCACAGTCCGCTCGACCATATCGCGCGGCCATCTATCGGACGAACAGAGCAACTCCGGAGTAGAGACTATTTTTTTTTTGAGATTCGCTCCTTACGTCTAATCAATATAAGCTAAGAAATTCTTTACTTATCAGGAAATTCGGGCCAAAAGCCTCCTGTTGCTTTGAAGATTGGGGATCGTGCTAAACCAAATAAATTCTGCCGTTACTTACTGTTGTCCTTTACTTGATGTGGGCTGGAGCTCGTATCAATCGATTTCTCCCGTTGTTATGAGAATAATGAAATACACGTGGCCTCTTGCATTGGTTATTGATTTGTGGAAAATTGATAAAATCATTATTAAGATTTTTCTATATAAACCTTTTTCCATCTTTGATTCCTCTCTTTTTTAGCTTATCCAATGAATGCCGAAAAAAAGTCTTGGCGGGCTGTGGCACTCGGAGAGGAAAAAAAAAGAAATTAAGCTGCAGCCACAATCTCCGCCCGGAAATACTAAGCAATCAGGATGAATACATAAAGCTAGAGTTCCAAGTTACTGGCGCCGCACAATCAAATGGTTACATCAATATTTGCTTAAAATAGGATGTAGCCTCCAAATTCGTGAAATGTCCTTTCGCGGCTACGACAGTAGTACAGGACCATCTACACTGGATGAAGTTGTAACCCCTAAAGAAACTAAAAATTTGGGGATTCAAGAAGGGCAAAATGTAAGTCAACTAGGCCTGGATACTGAGGCACGCGCCTCGAACATGTGTACTGTAAAAACCCCAAATGAATATCTGGTTGTGTTTAGCGATGGAGATCCTGAAAAGCCGCTTAATTGGCGTCTTTCTAAAAAAGTTTATCACACAACGATTTATGGTTTGGCTACCTTTGCCGCTCAATTTAACTCTACAACTACTGCTCCCTCAGTGACGCATCTTAAGGCGTACTTTCAAGTGAGCAGAGAAAAGGCTTTGTTGGGTACCACTTTGTATGTATTAGGTGTTGCATTTGGACCAATGTTCTTTGCGCCTCTTTCCGAAATGTATGGACGGAAAACCGCAGTATTTGGCTCCTTGTTTGTGTCAATGATATTTACGCTGGGTACTGCAAGTTGCAGAGACTACGCAAGTTTCCTTGTGACGAGATTTTTTGCAGGATTTTTTGGGGGAAGTCCAGTTGTATCATCCGGCGGCGTAATGGCAGATCTCTGGCCAGTTAGTGTAAGAGCCATTGCTATGGTATTTTATGCAATATTTGTAAATTTTGGTGTTACGGTGGGACCGGTTGTTTCATCCTTATTAACATTCCAAGTTGGCTACTCGGAAGAATGGCGGTGGGCGTTATGGTTGAGTTGCATGATACAAGGTACGCTTCTGATCATTGCTGCTCTGACAGTTTCTGAAACATTTTCTGGAGTTCTGTTGTCATATAGGGCCAAGAACATCCGTAAGGAAACTGGTAACTGGGCATACCATGCAAAGCACGAAGAATGGGACCTGGACTTCAAGGAATATTTTCAAATTCATCTCCTTAGGCCGTTTGCTATGCTCGCAACTCCCATTGTATTTTCTCTCGCTTTGTTCGCTAGTTATGTGTTTGGAATAATGTACCTGATCGTAACGTCGTTACCACTAACTTTTCAAATGAGCAGAAAATGGGAAGGTACTATTAGTAATCTTCCTATGTTATCTGTTCTAGTAGGAATTTTATTAGGTGCTTTTGCAAATATATGGGGCGCTCTTAGATACAGGCGGGTGCTCTTGAAGCACAATGGTGTCCCAATACCCGAGGAGAGATTTCCGCCTATGATGATATTTGGCTGGCTGATGCCAGCAGGCTTGTTTATATTTGCATGGACTTCGAGGTCAACTATCCACTGGATTGTCCCATGCATAGGTCTTGGATGCATGGCTATTGGGTATTTTGTCATTTTTCAAGGTTGCCTTAACTACTTGGTGGATTCTTTTACAAAGTATGCGGCGTCAGCGATAGCCGCAAATACTTTCTTCAGATCGATATTGGGTGGGGTTTTTCCTTTATTTGGATATGCACTCTTTCGGAATCTAGGAGTGCATTGGGGAGCTTCAACAATAGGCTTTGTTGCGCTTGGTATGATTCCCATTCCCTATGTTTTGTATGCCTTTGGTTCAAAAATTCGTTCAAAAAATCCATATATTAAGAGAATCAGCTAGAATTGAAAAGAGAATTCAAGTTCTAGGCAAGAGTCTTTGAAAGACGTCTGATTGATTCAAACTATCAGCTCAAGATATATACTTAGAATATTGTAAGGTACTGTTGACTCGAGTGTATATCTTTTAGTCCTACATTTGTTTAATGTCAAAAAAATCCTTTTATTAGGTAATTCCTGGAGAGCACTAATAAAAAAACCAGTAGATGTGTATGACTCTAAACTTTCGTGCAACATATGGCATTCAATGCCATGTTTCGAAAAAAAAAAAAAATGAATAAAAAATTCCAACACCAAATCAAACGCAATGATAAAGATCAAGGAAAAGTGGATTTGATCCATATTCATTGATTCTCAAAAGGTCAAGATAACCAAGCGTGAGTCGTAAGTATCGCAGGTGAAAATGCATTCGTTTCTGTGGTTTTCTCGGACGATTAAAATGGTGAGCTGGCAACCAACCTTTGACTTATGGCCTACTATGACATACTGATTGTAGATAACACCTTGCTGCGTGAATCTTACCTTTATAAGTGATATCTTCAATTTTTTCTCTGAGCAATGGCGCCAAGATATTATGGCTGAGCACGCATTAAACATGCTGACCATAGATATATAGTAGTATGCTTGCAAATTGTGTTAGCATTAGTAAGAATCATCCGATCTATTTGCACCATTTCCCGGTGTTCACTTCTTGCACCTCCTGAAGGATGTACTTGAAGACCGCACTTCAATATTTTTTCATTAGCCACCATTCGGTTCTACATGTTAGCTTATTTAAAGAAACTGATGGTAATACCGATAATCACTGGCAGATTTTCAGAAGCAGAATTCCGCCCAAAACTTTTACTACTGCATTAACTTGATATAAGCATAACGTTATGAGGCGGAAGCGATGTTCGGCCATTTCGTAAAGCACCCATGTGATATGATTCTTGACATATCTCGGGGTAAGACGCGTTTTCCCAGTTTTTTCATGTTTGTTTTTGTTAAATCAGTGTAATCATCGCTTTCCTGAGCTATTATTGTTAAAGACGAGATGCCCAAAAATTGATAAAGATCAAGAAACTTGGGGTTGTTTATGTCCGTGTGCTTATGCTATTAGGTGCAGTCTTACTTGATCAGAGTGAAATATAAGAAAGCGCCATCCTTGCAACAATGGGGAGGGAAAAATAAACTAGAAATATACGTCTTCTTCGTGTAGTAAAAAAAAGTATTTACTCCAAACATCTGTAACAACAAAAGGACAAACGGAACCTAAATTGCGAGCAGGCTCACCATTGAAAATCTTTGCCCTCTCCAATTTCAGCATGGTCGCACTGATGTCTTCTGGGAAGTTATCGGTTTACGAATAAACGCATGCCAAACCACGGATGAGATAGTTTAATTTCATCTGCGCTTTTCACCTTCTCTTACTTGAAAGATGAAAATTATTTAAGCAGTAAAACGTCTTTCATCCGCCAAAGTTCTATAATGTACCTGATTGCATCCGGAAAGAGACATGCAACCCAAGAAATAAAAATTCACGTATCAACACGAAGATATCTCGAAGTTTTGTTCTTCTTTAGCGGCCTATTAATGGTGTTTGATCTACCTCAATTTCGCCAATGCGATTCAGCCAACAAAAAGAAAACAAACAAACAATACTATATAATGAGCTTCAAAGCCGCTGGTCTCGGGGTTTCACCATAAAGATTACTGAGATATGTAACCGATTATACAAGAAGCTTTAACGTACATTTCCATGGTAGTGAGTTTTTCTCCAAAGGTGAAAACATTTGGAGACAACACTATGCTCAAGCATATCTCTGCATTATGGAGCGATCTCCCTCCGTCCAGATAATCTTCATAATCCACTTCTGAATTTTCCACGACCCATTACTCTTGTCTTTCAGGAGATCGAGAAAGTACCTACTGCCCGCCGAAAACTTGGGACTACTCTGATCTTTGCCTTTCTGCGGTAAACAATGTTGAGATAATGCAAGCGCTGTAAGAGATGCAGTCGAAGCACCGTCCTTGTATCCCACCTGGATATTACTGATCATGTGCGTAGTGTCCATAGGCCCTACACAACCGAGGATCTCAGTTCGAATGTTCTCGAAGCCCTCATAGACGGCGCCGTCTAAATCGAAAACAACATCTTGACTACCTAAAGTTGCCTGAAGAAGCGAAACGTCGTCATTATCAAAGGCCATAACGGCACGATATAGCACATCGATGATGGCTTCACGCTCAACCAGAGAATTCATATTGCTGACTGAGTCTGACATGACGATTAAGTATCGTAGTTCTTTTAATCAAGGCGCTTTCCATTTCCATCAGTGAATAATGAGTGGAATTTATAGTTCACCGACTATGGACCATAAGAAAAATTGGAGCGCAGAGATGACACGGGAGGTGGCATTGCTGGAAGTTTAGACTCCGTTGAAGTATGGTGCAACGGCCGTTTTTCAAGCATGAATGATGAATTTAGTTGCACAGATCCCTTTTTTATGAACAAAAGTCTTGGCAAACATACGAGGTGGGCAATGCCGAGAAAGGATGGCCTTTTCGACCGCAGACAAAATAAAAAGGGGAGAAACGCTTCAAGGTGCAAGGTTATGAAAACTGCGACTATATCCGCTTCGCTTCGCGGGCGTTAGCAGGCTTTTGCATGACAGCTGTGAGAAAAAATAAATGCTCTCAAGGAACGTCTTCTGTTGCTGATGTTACCCTCGCCCAGGAGAACACGCGCGAGGTTGATAGTTCATAGGTCAGCACAGAGGCAGGTCAACCTGCGATTTATACCTTGTAAGTATTGACATTTTTCATTGGAACGTGATCATAAATTTCGCGTTTGCACTGCATCCTCAACATGCCAATCTGGAAGTCACATGAGATACAAGAGCTAGATCTGTCATTTTGCGTACACGTGACTTATTCTCGCAGATCGCGGCCGAGAATGGGGCCATATAATCTATTGTTTACACATTTATATATCCCTTAGGCTCCCTGCATAAGCTCTGACTGCTTCTAGAGGTCAGAGGCAGTTTACCTAGAAAAAAGCAAATGTCAGCCATGTACATTTTATAAAGAACTTCTTAACCTTTGTTTTGTGATCCTTCGATAGTATACACAGTTTTTTGGAACAAGCTTCACATTTTAGTGAAAAGCTCAGGTAATAAATGAAGCGAGATGGAAACGTTTTGTCCGTGATGCCTAGAAAGTGCACGAAGGGCATTTTGGTCGCCCCGCAAAGGTACCTTTATCCGATCATGATTCTATGATCTAGAAGATCAAAATATTTTGGCTTCTCAATTGCCAGGGGGAGGCAAAGGGGAACGTGTGAAGAATGTACTAGTATCGGATATTTCCTGAATAAGTTGCCTGAAGAATTTTGCGATAATCAGGGGTGCTCATCTCAGGAACCTGATAAATTGTGATCCCGCTGATTCCCCCGTGACGAGGTTAGCTGGCTTGTTCAAACTAAAGCGAGTGACACCGCGCGCGGCCGCGTGTTCGAGAAAAACTTTAACGGCACTACATTCTCGGACAAGGCCGTGGGAACGATCGCGTGACCTGAAATACATTTTCAGGGCGAGACGTAGAAGAGTTGTTTTCCGGTTTTCAGGGGCAGCAGTGTGATTTAGAGCGAACAACGGGGTATTTATGTTGGAAGTACTACTTGCTTCAACTTCTAAGTTCGCTTTGGTTCAAGTCAACCACATTTGTGGGATACACTATAAAAAACACTGAAGTTGTGTGCTGATGGGGTAAGTTGAAAGTGTACAGGGAAGTCCTGCATATGATTTGAAACCACTTTGTTGTGCTTTGTCGACGACCATTCTAGTGGTCCAGCCATATGCTTATATCACTGGCAATCGATGGAAAACTATAAAATGAAGGTGAGTTACTCGCTGGCGAATTAGCCGTAGGTGAATTCTCTTCTGTCGATTGTTTGCTGGCAAATTGTCCATTGGTGAGCTATTAACTCTGGGGTTAAGCGCTGACAAATCATGCATTGGGGAACTATTACTTGGCGCATTATTCACTGAAGGGCTACCCGCTCGAGAACTGCTCATTCGTGAGTTATTCGCTGTCAAATTATCTGCTCGCTAGTTATTCACTGGTGGGTTAACCGATGGCAAACTATTCTGCCGGTGAATTACCAACTGGAAGACTATCCGCTGGAAGTGATCCACCTGTCCATTATCCGCTGGTGTGTCCACTAGCTAGTTAACCGCTGGTGAATTGTCCACTTGTGCACCATTTACTGTAGAATTATCCGCTGGTGGATTGTTCTCTTGCAATTCATGCTTTTCGGGGTTAGACTTTTTCCCTATTTTCAAAAGCAGCAGAGTATTTGCTACAAAGTAACAGGTAAAAGTCAATTCCGCAGCCAAAGGTTTTTGTACTTCGTTCAACCTTTATGAACATAATAATGAGTCCGATAAAATTGAAAGCAGGTGGAATGATACTCATACCTTCCACTTTTGCGCATTATATTCCCGTAGACTCTTCCTTCCCCCTTTTGAATATGCTTGAAAACAACGTCTTGACATCGGTACAGTATGGCAGAAAATAAGAGAAAAAGCGATTAATGAACTGCCATACACAGAAATACTCGAAAATAAACGTTATGTCATCGTTTCCCGATTATATATATAAAGCCACTGTGGGATAGCAGCAAAAATGGAGTGACTGATATGTAATATCCTTACGATGGCCTCTCTCCTTTTTGCTCCTCGTTCACTTTAGTTAAGTCCTCTCCTGTAACAACGGACCACATTTTGGAGACCCATGGGATGCAGGACCAGAAACTAAATTCATTCTTTTTGTTTGGTGGCTGGAACTGCTCCTGTCGCTTTTTTCAACGCCAGCATTGCCGTAGCCACTTTGTCGGGCACCAGCTATAATGCTGTCACTTCGTTAAGGGAGGGATAGTGCCATGTTCTGAGGAAAGAACCCCTGTCACCACATTCTTGTTAAGTCATCCTGATTTTTTGGGAGCTCTTCATTCAGTAAACGCCATTTTTACACTCTCTTTCAATTTATACCGAATATGACACTGTGACACAAAACTCAACAGCAGTTTTGTCCGCAAAATATTCAAGTCTATACACATTTGTGCGAAATGAGAATTTCCATTTGAAATCGTACTTTCTACCTGTCCTTGATTTGCGAGTTATAATTACTCACATGGACATGTAGGTATGGACTTTACCAAAATTAGATTTCATGATGGAGTTATAGCAGGAAGTTGAATTCCTCAACAGCAAGCGCCGACACTAGAAGAAACGGGCATACCTTTGAAACCTTGAATGCAAGCACTCTCTTCGAAACAAATTTCTTGGATTAGAAACTAAGGTGCTTGAGCCAACCGCCTATTATTCGTGTGGTTGTAATGTCTTTGTGGCTCGAGCATCTAACATTTGGAAGCCTTTGATGCTTTGGTTTCTTCGACATGGAGTTTCGCGCGGAGTAGGAAATCGTCCGGCGGGGAGGGTGGAAACAAACATGGATAAAATATACATAGACGTAAACAGATTCTGGTATCTATGGTAACAGAGATGAAACTCTCATATATATGACCGTAATTCAATGTAATGGAAGCTTTGTTTGGCTTGATGGAAAGTTGCTTATTGGTACTGAAAGTGACGCTTCACTTTATTAGCTCTTCTCGTCTGCGGAACCTTACAAAATGTCAGTGGTGAGATTCTCAACACCATCGAGATTTTGGACTTCATGCTTGACTCGGACTTGACGTTTGTGATTTTATTGTATTTCAGGAGTCATTTAAAATCATCTATTAAAATTGTCATCCTGCATTGTCCTTTTTGGAAAGACTTGAAATTCTTTAGTTAAGGATTTGGCATAATCTTTTTTCGCAGTCGAGTATGACCGCTTTTCTTGTTTCGTTTAAAGCATTACTCTTCGAGTAAGGCTACGTACAGAGCAGATCAAGAATGCGTGGGAGCTGAACTATCCCATTAAGTGAGTCAAATGTGAAGTCTTACGTGGTATCGATAGGTCGCTTGTCTTTTCTCCAAGTGTTTTTTGCTACCTGACTTATAATTGCTAACATTTTTCGGCTGTATTGGCGATGCAAGCTGAGTTACTTTGCTGAATAGCTGTACTGTTAGAGATAACAGTGCTCTGAAAAACCGTTCAGGGAGACGGCTTTTGAAGTTCTATCCTTAATAACCCACTGGGGTGAAGTTACCTCTTAGTAAGAAAGCGAGCGTCAAGCTGCAGAAATCTTCCTACGTAACGGAAAGCAATTTTTTTTTTTCGCAAAAAAATTTGAATACTCACCTTTAAGATAGAACTGACAAACCCCTTGATGTTGTTATTCTGCCGATGCACACGTACACACACGCACACACGCACACACGGTAAACATCGACGTCCTCACGTAATTACGGAGTGATTAAGGTGCAATCAGGCGAGTGAGTTAAAGTTGACAAAAGCAAAAAGAAGAAGAAGGTGATACTTCTACGAGACTCGAGCCATATCAAGGTGTATAAATAGAGAGGGTCTCACTATGTAGGTTTCCATTACCAATTCACCAAACGCCACGTTGTCGATCGATCTGACGAATAATCTAAATCATGGAATACCTTGAAACATCTGCTGGAAACCCATTGCAGTATATGGCTGATGTCTATGGGCATGGGCTTAAATACGAACGTCCGCCATTCACTTTCCAAAGTACTGAGTGGGAATCTCTCGCAAGGGAACGCATGTCCCGGGAATCTCTCGGTTACGTTTGTGGAAGTGCCAGTACCGGGGAAACCGATCGCAAAAACAGGGAGGCGTTCCAAAAATGGTCCATTGTACCAAGTCGTCTAGTCAAAACTACTTCCTATCCGTCTCTCAAAACACAATTACTGGGACAATCCTCTCCATCCCCAATAGCCATTGCCCCTGTTGGAGTTCAGCGCATATTTAATCCTGATGGAGAGATTGCAGCGGCCAGGGCTGCTGCAAGGGAGAAAGTCCCCTACATTTATAGTACAGCTGCCGCTACATCATTAGAGGACGTTGCTAAAGCCAATGGTGATGGTGTCCGTTGGTATCAATTGTACTGGCCCTCTAACGAGCACAATGACTTGACCGCAAGCCTCTTGAGAAGAGCCAAGGCCAATGGTTTCAGTGCTCTGTTTGTAACCTTGGATACCTACAAGCTTGGTTGGCGTCCCAGTGACCTCAATAACGCCTACAATCCATTTTTACGTTCCGACAGTATAGGCACAGCACTTGGGTTTTCTGACCCTGTATTTCGAAGCCATTTCAAGTCAAAATACGGAAAAGAGGTTGAAGAGGATCTTCATGATGCTGCTAGTGAATGGGCTGGTTTAGTGTTTCCTGGATTTAGTCATGGATGGGAGGACTTAGCTTTCTTGCGCGAGAACTGGGATGGGCCGATAGTCTTAAAAGGCATACAATCGGTTCAGGATGCGAAGCATGCTGTTGAGTTGGGTATGGATGGAATAGTGGTTTCTAACCACGGCGGCAGGCAGCAGGATGGCGGACCCGCATCCTTGGACTGTCTCGTGAAGATAGTGAAGGCTGTGGGGAACCAAATTGATATCCTTTTTGACTCTGGTATTCGTTGCGGTGCCGATATTGCCAAGGCCATGGCAATTGGGGCCAAAATGGTTCTCATTGGTAGACCATACATTTATGGTCTGGTCTTGGGCGGCGAGGAAGGTGTCGGTCATGTGTTACGCTCCTTACTGGGTGATTTGACAATGAATCTACACTTAGCGGGTATTCCATCCGTGTCTCAAAGGGACCTTAACTTCGATTGTCTAGAGTATAGCAGTTGACATATCAGAGTCGATGTAAATAACACTTATTTTGATTTATGAAGATAAACAACTAATCGTCCCGAAATGACTTGGTTAACTCAGGGTATATTTGCGTGCGGATGGCAATGTCAGCTGGCGTAAAAATAGGCAAGTTTTTCAGGGCATAAAAAATGCACAACGAAGTATGCGCAAATCAAAGAGCAGGCTTTGTTGGCTGAATTCCCTTTCTAAAAAACAAGATAACTGCAGATCACAGCGGGACAAAGGAGCTAAGTCGTGATTTGCATCAGACAGGCAGGGGAATCACAAGGCTATGCAGGAGTAGCTTCGTCATTTTGTTGGGCTAGTAGTTTTGTACAATAATATCAATTTGCTTTCACTAGCTAATGCAGGGACATTCTAGGCTTTTTCCTGCAATTTTGGATAGACTCAGAGAGAAAACCGGCTCGAAGAAATCGGGTGGAATTTATTTTATTTTTACAAATTTTCAATTTTGCTTTCTGTCTAAAATTTCGCGGCAAAGGAGGGTGAAATGGGGAAAAAGAGAGCTAATTGAAGGGTTTGGTACAGCCGACGAGGGTACTTAGTCCCAGTAATTACTAATCTGTATAATTTTTCCACATACTATCAAACAATAGTGTTGTACGACTGAAGTAGGACAAGAGATTTAGATACATAGCGCCAATGCAACGTCGACGCGAAGCGCGTTGTCGAGAAAAACTTTTGAACGGCACTACGCCTTCGGACAAGGCCGTGAAAGCGATCGCGTGTCCTGATATACATTTCCCTCACTGAGCAGCAGAAATCTTTTGGCTTTCAGGGGTGGCAGTTAAAGCTCTAATAAATTGCAGACCAAAGTAAGACTTACATTTGAGAGATGGAAGTAACTACTCAAAACATACCTCTAGAAAATGAGAAGCATTTGCCACAACCCATGTCTCCAATCGGAAATTCTGACCCGCACCTTGTGGTAATAAATGAGACAGAATGGAAAGAGGTTTTAGAACGCACGGCAAAACTGGAGGATGCGTTCAAGCAGATGAGAAGAAATCGTATGCACAAGCGAATCACATGTGATGGTTGTTATCCTGGCGATAAAACTGGAGCAGAATGCATTGTTGGGATTAGGTTCAAATGTTTGGAATGTGAAAATTTCGATTTATGCTCCACATGTGAAGAGAAAGGAGTTGATAATGGCGTGCATGAAAGCTCTCATAACATGGCAAAGATTAAAGAACCTTTAGAGAAGTGCTTCTGGTGTGCCTATTCATCCAAATGTCATCGAAGTTTGTGGCAGAAAATCATGTATGTTGCCCTCGGTTGCGCCTTGGTCGGGCTAGTCAACATTGTTTTAACGAGTAACATCTTGTAGGAGGGCATTATTCACTTTTTCCAGAGAATTTCCTCTCTTGCCAGTCCTCTATTTAGTCAAGCATCCTAGCTGGTAAAGACCCAACTTCGCGAAAAGTTTTTATTTGATAGACATAAATCGTATCATGGCAATACTGCGGAATAGATCAAATAGTTTGCTACGAGAAGGGGAGACAACTACTTACAGATATCAAAAAATGCTTGGTACCTGGTTATTACTAGAGAAGGAAAACAATTAGTTTGTTGGATTCGATAAGGACAGGAAAGAAAGCCAGGTTTTCTCCATGTCAGGCGGCGATTGACAGTTGTATTTCAAGGTATGGAGCAATTTTCGAGACTCAAAAATGGAGGCGCTGTGGTACTTTTTGAACTGGGACGAAATAAAATGCTAGAAGCATGGGAGCGAAGGCGATAGGTTTGCTTGAGAGGGTGCTTGATAGACTTGAAGTTTTCAGTGTTTGCGTCCATTGACAAGGGCTGGTCCGCAAGATCCGTAGTAAATCAAGCTGCAGTTTGGCAGGTACCATCAGCAGCTTAGTAGAAGATAAGAATTGAGTTTAGAAAAGCGCTTGCGAGATCAGATTGTACAATCTAAACTGCCGCATTCGTAGCGAGCTGGTACTCTCGGAAGACCTCAGTAGGGGCTTGGTCGCCCACGCGACAGAGATGGCGGACTTGATAAGAGAGCCTCCATTGGGCCATGTTCACAAGATGTTTAGAAAGGCTAACTCCCCTTCGCTAGAGGTATTGAAGCTTTTACAGGCGTTGTTTGAGGCAGACCCCGAGGCAAAGGCAATCGTAGTGGCTAGCACGACTGCCCTGGTAGAAGAGCTAGCAAGAAGCTGGAGAAGCCATTTTAAAGTGATATGGATGCATGGAAAGCTGAACCACCTTGAAAAGAAGTCGCGGACACAGATGTTTATCACGGACCAGGACACCCGAGTGCTAGTGGGCACAAAGCTGGTTACCGCAGGTATTGACATCAAGGCGCTCAAAATGGTGATTGTAATAGACAATAGGACGAATATCATTGAGTTTATCCAGGGTGCCGGGAGACTACGGGGTGGAGGGATATGCTGCCTATTATCGCATACCCACAGAGGCGGGGCTGCAGTGTATAACAGAGCAGGGGAACTGCCGCCGATCCAAGAAAGGTGTCTCACGCAACAGGTGCGTGTGTTCTACGGCCTTAAACTGGGAACTGGGGACAACGACTACAGGCACTGTGGATGCTGTGACTCAAAGGAGAGCTTGTCTGGTGAAACGTTGGAACTGATCGAGAAATTCGAAAAGGCTTGGAAGGGGCAAGCTGCAGCGGCCGAGGAAGCAGCAGCGGCCGAGGCAGCGGCATCAGCAGCAGCATCAATAGCAGCAGCTGCGGCATCAGCGGCGGTGTCGGGGGTGATGGCTGCTGGTGCAACGTCGGCAGCTGGCATAGCAGTAGCAGCATCATCGTCGTCGTCGCAAACATCTGGCAGCCGGTCAAACGTGAGCGCGAATGTGAATGCAAATGCAAATGCAAATGCAAATGCGAATACTAGTGGTAGTGGTGGTGGCGGTGGCGGTGAGCAAGAGCCGGCAAACGAGTCGCGTCGCAGACAGGCCGACGACGAGTCACCGGTAGAAGTGGAGAGAAAAAGATTGAAGACTCAGTTTCAGAGCAGTTTTGGTCGAATGAACCTGTTTAGGTTGTTGGGGTTCCGAGATGAAGACATCAAATTCCTGTTCTTGTACGGAATTGACATTCACTTTTGCCCCTCGGGAGTGTTTACCGAGTATGATGTATGCAAGGGCTGTCAGAAGAGGCTCGAGCTGTGCGTCTGTTTACGGTATCAGCAGGTTTCGTACTGGAGGATGGCGTGGGAAGCGCTAGCAGTAGAACGGATGCTGCGGAACGACCAGGAGTACGAGGAGCACCTGAAAGAGATTGAGCCATACTACAAGGATCCCGTGGAGTACCTGAAGCAGTTTGGGGCGAGAAAGGACCAAATTTATATTGAGTTGCTGAGAAAGTACATGTGGTACCTCGACATAACCAAAGGTAGAAA
>PPKA02000068.1:0-17932 GCA_003707595.2 Zygosaccharomyces bisporus
AAAAAAAAAAAGGCTCGGCGATTCGGTGACAGCTTATGCTCACGCCTGTCTTCCCATGCATTGCGTCAAACGGGAGCTGAAATTCTTGAGCTGGATCCTGCGCCAGCCCCGGACTCGGAGAATAACCACAAACGTAGCGGTTGAAAAATGGAGCGTCCGATGATATTATCGTTTGCCACAGATCAATATGCGCTCGCGGATAGCTGAGTACACATTCTCTCTCAAATGTAACATCATTTAATCGCTGCGTATACGACACATGCCGGAATTCTTTGCACCGCAACACTAAACTAGTAGTACAAATTATAAAAGTTCGGAAATTCAAAATTCCATGCCATCGATAACAAGATACACAACTTGGGAGGGGACCTCGCTTACGCATTCACTTTCAGATACAACTCACCCACCCTCGACAAAAAGATCTTGACAGCCTTGCGTAAATCTGCCGGTACGCTCTTATCCAGCATCAGCATGACAAGACCGTACATGACAGCGCAGTACTTTTTGAAGTCGTCGTCGTCGAATTCATAATAACCTTGGAGAATCTCGACAATGACGGGACGCCACGAGTTGATACTGCGCTCCATGGTGCGATCGTCAAGGGAGACGTACCCCTCTACAACCGAAGTGCATATGTCAATGAGCCTCTTGCTCAAATCAGGTTTCTTTTGATCATCATTGAGGTACAGCTTGAACAAAATGTTGATTAGAACTGCCGCCGCGCTGGTTTCCTGCTTCAACAAGTTTGGTATTTTGTCGACCACGCGTGATTCCACCAGTCGCGTACGCAATTGGTAGTCCTCGTTGAAATCGCGAGCAAACTCGTAGGATTTTTCCAGAAGTACTGTCACTTTAATTGCCTGTTTGTGCGGTATATAACGGGCAAAATCTTCGTTTTCAAACAGTTCACTTAGAAGTTCGATCATCAGCAAATGCAAAACGCACTTGACCACAATCGAATTCTTCACGCTTATTCTGTGACGCATTTCTTCGCTGCTCTTTGTATGTACCAATCTCTTGGAGGGTTTATTATGGCTATTCGTGGCCATTTGTTGCTTGCCCAACTGTGGTGGGTTAGTTGGTTTAGCATTATGTGCAATTTCGCCACCCTCTGCGATCATTTCGTTGCCAACATCTTCACTGGATTCCTCCTCGTGGGCGCGCTGCACTGTTTCACCAATATTACCGTTGGACTCCTCTTTACCGTTCCCGTTCACGTCGGAATCCTTGGCCGCATTACCCTGGGAAGAAATGCGACGGTGATGGTGTGAGGCAGGTTTGCGCCTACCTTGATGCATCGGGTCGTATTCAAACAACTCAGTCGCTGTTGTCAACTCGAACAATCTGTCAAAAACGCCGCCAATGTCTTGCCAATGGGTATCTTCGAACTTCGCGACATTCTGCAAAATAAGCTGCTGTAGGCATGATCTACCGATTCTTGCAATTGTATCATTCTCTTGGCATATGCAGGATACCAATAAACCCAGAAATCCATCCAACAGTTTATTCAAGGATTTGAAGTAGTGCGTGAATAGTGCAATCAAATTCCTCAAAGCTTGGATCAAAGTCGTAGAGAGCCAAACCGTCAAATCATCGTGGCTATTAAATTGATTTACCTCCCAATGTTTCGATAGTACACCGAAAATAGGGAAAAGTAGCTTGGTGCAAATCTTCTCCCAAAAGTCATCATCAAATTCATTACCATAAGCAACTAAAGCATCGAACATGTAGTTCAATGCACGCGATCTAACTTCGAGATCATCTGCAGTCATGATGGTGTCATTGAAACAGAACAACATGGGGAACCAAATATTTTGGAAGACGTCCTTTCCGCGTAGGATTGATTCGTAATGGGATCGCTTCGAAACATCTGCTCCCTTGTAAAAGCATACTTCGGAAATCTTCTGGGTCATTTTTCTTAAACCCTCCAATGCATGCAGAGACAGCTTCTGAGACTTTTTGTTCTTTGTTATTTCCCTGAAAACAGATACCAGCTCACCGAAGGCATCATCCTGACAAAACACACTTTCGAAATGATTGGCCACAACATCGTTAGTAGCCAACACATACGTCTTATAGATGATTCCCTCCCTTGGAGATTTGGCTGTATACTGAAGCGATTCCAAAATAGGCTTCCAACCTGATTTTATTTTGCTGGATTTGGTCAAAATGAAATTGCGAAAACATTCAATAATCATTTCCTGTACATCTGTGCTGTTGGTGTTTTGAATAATATACTCGAAGGGCTTTAGGAAATCGTGCTGGAACTCAAAACCGGACAATTCTTCTAAGTTTAGAAAACGCATGGACAATTGGCGCAGAGAGTCCACTGCAAAGAATACGACGGCGAGATTGGGGTTTGTGGCAATTTTGTTAAAAGCGGTACCCATCACGGCCCAAATAGGTGTCCACTCCACTTTAATACGGTCCATGTTGTAATAACAGACGTCAACCATTTTTTGTAATGAGAACATTCTAGGGGTAGAGGCATCCTGGGAAGATTCGATCTCCTCCAGCGATACATCTGTCAATGCCTTGATGAAGTCAACAATTGCATTTCCAGACAAGTTCGAACTTCGAGTGAATATATTGTCCATTAAAACAACCAATTCACTCGAAGAAATAAATTTTGAAATTTCTGGTGATAAGGCTTGGTTGTAATGCTTCTCCTGTGCCAATTCTAGGGGAGTGGCCCTTTTAGTCCATTTATCAAAAAATGACACTGAATTCGATCTCGTGGATTCAAATGAAAACCTTTGAGTCGCGACTCTAGCTTGAGCTACATCTGGTACGCTTTCTCTATCAATTCCCTTAGAAATCAGCTGCAACCTTTCAACTTGGGAAACTACAAGAAGAACATCTTTCCATGATTCTTTGAAAAAGGTACCTTCCGATAGTGCAACCTCTAATAAAACTATAATCGCGTTCACATTCTTAATTTTTATTTCCTCCAAATTTTGCAAATTACAAAATTGTACTAATGCACCAATGAATGACTTTCTAGCATATTCAATACCAAAAGTTGCGGAAATTTTAATCGATATCTTTAATCCCTCTAGACATTTATTGGTAGTATCCATATCATCGTACTCTTTGAATGGAGGAGTTAAAGCAGCAAGAAAAGACATCCAAAGTGTTTCGAATACAGATTTCACATGTTCCACATGGGAAGCAGCATAAAAGATGTCAGTATTGCCTTTTCCTCTAGCTTTATTCAGGTTCTTGAAAACAAGCTCGGTTTTGGAAGACATCTCCTTAGAAACTTGCATGTATGCCTCCCTGACGAGGTCTCTGCTGCTGAAAAAGTTGAATGCAGACTGCTGCTGTTGTTGTTGATGAACCAGATTGCCATCGTCAGACAGCATGGCTTGATGCTGTTCAGAAAGCAATTTGATTTCGTTATTGGCAATCTCATTGTACAAGTTCACCATGAAATCCTTTGAAAGATCTTTGCCATTGTCAATTCCAGAGTTGTTTTCTAGAAACTCTTGTAGAGACATTTTGCTTTTGATTTGGGAGGAGTGCAGATCGGTGTTCAACATAATAATGGAATATGATAGAACATATGCAGTATCGGCCTTTGAAAAGACACCAGGATTTTGGTCAGTATACCTTTCTGCAAACTTAAGCATAAACCTATCGATTTTTTGGCCTTCACCGGGCAACCTAAACTTTTGTAAAAAGGTTCTGAGCGCGTCTACAATCGAAAGACCAGTAAAATCAAATTCATCCACAAATGCATGCATAATTTCAATATTTTTCTCCTCGCCTTCACCCAGATAATCACCTACCATAGCTAGATCTAACCCATCAGTGGCTAAAAGCCATTCCGCAATGGACTTTGGCGAATCATCCTTAAGGAAGTTCTTAGCAATTAATTCTGGAATGGCCCTCTTAGGTTTAGAATTGAATAGTCTTATGCAGGCTGTCAGTTCTGTCTTTTGCTGTTTTAAGCTTTCGAATTGAGATGGATCATCTACTTCTTGGCTTACCATAGATTCTTCTTCCTCCCCGGCGCCGCTACTTAAACTGACATTTGAGCCATGAAGAGGTGTTTCCTTGCGTCTAGGACCGACAGAGACACCTGATATAGAGCGTGCGGAGTGGGCATTAGCACCGTTGTTGACGTGCACAGCGGGATTCAGAGCACGGTGCGCCCAAGAACTTAATGACCTCAAAACTGAGACAATGCAATTTAAAGAAGTCATCTTTAAAGCAAATTCGAGCGGAAAGGGTAAAGTTGGTTGATTGGAATCAAAGCTCGAGGACAGATTCGAGGTGGATAAAAGCGGTACTTGGTTAACATTGTATGTTGCCAGAGGTTTTGACAATTGTTCCACGTAATAAGCCCGCTGAGTTGGGGTTATTTCCACCCTTGTTAAAGCCAATCTCGTCAAGTAGTCCACCATCATCTCCATAATATTAGGCATACCTTGGTTACAGTCATAGTTTAGATAAAATTCTATCAGCGTTCTTGGGTCGTTACAAAGTCTTTGAATGATACTCAAAAAGTAACGCTTTTGATGTAGAGTAGAAGTTTTTAAATCAGAAATTGGGAAGTATATTTCTGTGAGAAAAACGGGTATTTCTCTCTTGAATTCAGCCCTCAAATTTGAAATTATCAACCACATGATTTCCAAAGTCACTTCGAAAACAGGAGCAATAGAGGACGCTGCATTCCTGGACAATGATAGGCATAAGTACTGTCTCATTGAATCAAGTAGTGTAACACGTTCTTTACCCGGCAAATAGGCAGTGCGGCAAAGAAAAATTTCGATGTGATCTTTAATAATTGAATAAATGATGTGCAAGGAAAGAAGCTTGGATCTCACAGCATGGGAACGCATGTCCAGCTCTGTTTCTAGTGGTTTTGCAGATATTTTAGACATGGCTCTGAAAACGAGGAAAGCGTCTTTGATCAAAAGCTCTTGAACAGTTTGCTCATCGAGCTCGCCGGGTTGGCCCATCTTAGAAGTGTCTTCCATTGCCTGGTCATCATCTTCATTAAGGACATCCATGTTTTGTAACGTTAGGGGTGCATGCTGTACCGTTGATTCATTATCATCTGCTTCTTGCGAATCTACAGACGAGTATGTTGGTAGTTGTTTCAAATCAATCTTATCGAACACTGTGCCCACAATTTGTGTTAACGTAGCCTGCGCAATGCCTTGATTTGATGAGCTGAGAGAAAAAATAAAAATGTTGTAGATGGTTCTCACTGCCTTAAGCAAGGATGCACCATGGCACAGTGAGTACGAGTCTTCCGTTAGGATGCAGCTAGATAGTGCGCTCACGATCTGCAATTCTATTCTCTCATCAGTGCCCTCGCCTTGGAAACAATCTGATATGGTGTCAATAGAGGCATCGATGAGCCTCTGCTTAGGTGGCGGAGTGATACCAGTTGTGGCATCCTCTTGAGTTTGGTCGTTGGATGCCATAGAATCAGGTGGATTCACTAGTATGGCTTCATCTAAAGCCCTGAAAGAGAAGAGCTTGGCAATACAGTCCAGTGCTCTAAGCTTGATGCGTGTCGACTTAGTTCTACAGCAAGAGCGAAGCGCTTCAAAAATCACAATAGAGTCCAGAAGGTAGGCACCGTTGCCACCCTGTGCACTGATTTCTTGCAGTTTACCCTGAGTCCTCTCAGCCACTTTTTGCACACTGGGGTATTTCTTAATGTCTTTGTCCTCTAGTATTACCTTCAAGGTTTCTCTAACGAGTGCAATCGTGGACTTGGCATTTGAACCACCCACAGAAGTACGCACTGCTTGTGGCGGGGCTTCCTCCTCGCCCTCATGTTCTTCGGCTCTCTGCTGTGTCTGTACCTCCTCTTTCAAAATCCGCTCAGGCTCCTGAAAATTTGCATTTTGCTTCGTTTCATGCTCACCTTCTTTGTGCTGATCACCTTCCTGCTCCTCCTCTTCTTCTTCTTTTCGTCCTTGTTCCTGTTCTTCTTCCAACTCTTTGTTATCCTGTCCAGATTCAGTTTGCTGGACAGTCACCTCTGCACCTGGTTCAGTGGTCGATTCCAACGGCAATGAGACTGCCGAAGCTGGGGCAATTGAAGTCACAGTCGCCTGTGCTGAGTCCCCAGCAGCTAGCTCGTGATCTGACATGGCTTGCCTCGAGCGTTACCGATGGTGTAGTCGTGAAAATTTCCCTATAAGAGTGATCGAATGACTAGGCCAGCTGTGGAATGGGATGCTCTAATTCCAATTGCAATTACTTTTCACGCTTACTTAACTGAAGATAGTTGCTTCTTTTTGATATGGCTTCGATGCGCGATTGCAATGTATTCATGTTCATGGCTAGTTTTCCAAGAGGCCGCTCGAGTGTTGACCCTTTTCTTCATTAGAAAGAGTGTAAGGCGGGTAAGTAAGGAGAGACAGTAGTTGGGCGGCCAATGTATGAAAGCGAATCAAGTTACTGTATAAAGATATGAGCAGTGAATTTCAAAGTAAGGAACTTGGGAAAATTATATTTTCTCAATACCTTTTCCTTTGTGGTTGGCGGATTCCAATTTCTCCCTCTCCTCCTTTAACTTCCCATTATGGCTTAGCTAGGAAAAACGAAAGGTCGGAAGAATTTCGAAAGAATTAACACTGAAAAACAATAACTTTTTAAAGGACATTCAGTTGAATATTTATTGCTTTCTTCTTTTCTTTATGGAGACTGAAATGAGTGGTCACTCAATATTAATAGAGCTGGAGTGAGCCTTCATTTTCTTCAATAATCTAAAAGTTTGAAGCCGTGGAGGTCAATTTAAAGGATAGGTATCACACGGAGGGACTTTAATAATTAGGCCGGTATTTTCATTTGTGTTTATTCTCAAGAATGGCAGAACTTCTGGAAAATTATATAGAGGTAGACACATAATTTTGAATTGATTGTTTTTGGAGAAGTCAGCATTAAGCTAGATTCCTCAAATCAAAAATGCAAAAAGCTCATAATATCATAAAATGAATGAATTTCTCAGCAAGTGGTCCGTTCCAAATGTTTGCCATGAATCGAAAAATTCTTAAATTTACAAAGTAGTGCTGTTCTTCCCGAAAAAAAAATACGCAGACAAATTGCTGTATCGACGGAAATACTGATGCAAATGGTAAATACTGTAAATTACTCTCAAGAGCAATTAAAGCGGCATGCAATTCTCTGAATGTTGTTATAGACTCATAAAACTTCTCGACTCGCAAATGCTTTTCAGTAAGTTGGATATATTGACCACAGGAAGATGTTTATGACCAGTCATCTGATAATTAGGTGGTACGAGTACCAAGAGAGCTAATAGAGCTCTCGAATGGAGATGCTTTCTCTATGTTTTTTTTTGCTACGTCAAACTTTTTGGCACTAGCTGGATAAAATGCTCAAATATCTTTTCTTTTATGATCATATGCAGAATCAGGTAGTTATTTAATAGTTTTTTAGAGATGATTCAGGTCCAATTTAATCTAATGAAAGACAACATCTGAGAATCAACAGTGCGTACGCAATCTTTTGCGATGGAGATTAAAAATTATGAAATCTCATGGTTTCAATTCTAGCTCAAGGCTAGAAAATTTATACCTTTATTATTTAAGCCCCTAGCATCTTTCTGACTGTTTTAAGAAAGCTCTTTTAGTTTATTATATAATATAAATTGTAACTTGATTTAAACACTGGTTGTTCGAATAATACACTTGCCATTTGTGAAACTGGTTGATCAGCTACTTGAATTTTTGGACGATTATCTAATCCTGAATATTAATTTGTTCGTTGTCAAATATTGAGTTAGTGGTCACTGTGATCTGCCTAATATAGCATCGTAGCTTTTACTTCATGATGGTCTCGGACTTAAAAGAATTGTCACTAACATAGATTATGCACTTTGTTTGCTACCATTGCTTCTTCCACCTCCCCGAACATCACTCTTTTAGTCCAATGAAAGGCAATAATATAAAAAGGTCTCCTTCGAAAGCGTTGATAGTGAAATCGTATATCAACGTGTAAAACCAAGTTGAGCTAAGGTTCCTTTTCTCAAGTTTTTTTTCTTCTTAAGCGTTGTTAGAACTAACGTGAAAGTAATGTGATGAAAAGCTTTACTACCATTAACGGGACGTGGCTGGAGGTGGTTTTTCTGTTTTAATGCATTTTTTTTTTCGCAACAACGATGATGCACTATTCATCTCATTTTATGTTTCGTTGCCGAAAAGCGTTAATTCATTCTACTACAATTAAAGCAGACATACTAAAAGTTGGTCATAGGTATAATCTTCACCGACGTATTTAAATTCTCGGTTTCCCAATCTCGATATTTCAAATA
This sequence comes from Zygosaccharomyces bisporus, assembly GCA_003707595.2. Classification (NCBI taxonomy): domain Eukaryota; kingdom Fungi; phylum Ascomycota; class Saccharomycetes; order Saccharomycetales; family Saccharomycetaceae; genus Zygosaccharomyces; species Zygosaccharomyces bisporus. The sequence goes on from PPKA02000068.1 coordinate 8,300, forward strand.
CAAGATGTACTAAAACGTTGTAAGTTGGGGATTTTTGCTTAATAGATTGCTTCAACTCTCCACCAAAAAGTCACTGCGCAATTTAAGTATGTAACCGTCCAAGATGGTTTCCAATGAAAGTCTGACATATGTCAAGTGGCACCATGGAGTCAATCATCTCCTCATTAAAAGTGGATATAGACAAATAGCTTCTAGTGTGCCTCCCGTCAGAGGAAATAAGGTTGCCAACACTGGAAATGGAAGGGCAAGTGAACCATCATGATACCTTTGCCTCAAGCGCTAAAAAATAGCAAGTGTATCAGCCCACTCTACGACACGGACTAAACAAGCGTAATATGCATTGCTCTTTCTGCGGACGAAACATTTAGTGTCTCTTTACTTACTTTGCGGAACAGTCAGGGAACCAGAGGTCTCTTACCATGGTCCACTATTTAATCTACTATTCTGCCATAACTTCCGCCCTTAAAAAATCTTGCTTAGAAAAAAAAAATATCTCCATATTATGTATGATTAGGTGCCTTCGAATGGAATTAGCTTCTCCTCGCTTACCGAGTCATTATTTCAAGCAGTCGTGCCATTATCGAATAAACAAAACAAAGACCTCTCCTGAATAAAGGGTACGGTTCGAACTGTTTTAATTTCGCGCTAACGAAAAACAAAACAGTACGCCAAAGACTGTACTATCCAGAACTCCGCCGCGAACATACGGAGCTTCAAATCACCTTGCCATGCTGCATTGTATTACCATCGTTAACCGTTGGATATATCTCAGAATATCTTATTGAGAGTATCTTTAGTCCCACCTCGCCATATGCTGAGGCGCCTTAACAGCTGTATTTGAAGATGCATCACAGTCGGGGAAAAGGTTTGTGAGTTTTCGCCGTCGGACTTCATCGGGGTTAGTGGGCATTTCACATATCGCCGTCGGAGATTTCTCACTTGGAACCTCCCCTAGGAGAAATTAAGAATAGCATAAACAAGAGCAACGTGTTTTCAGTTTCTCACATATAAAAAGGCAGCCTGTTGTCTTGGATATGATAGTTGCTCTATAGAATCTCAAAAAAACATCATTATCAGCGTCATCTACGCATTCATTTACTCTTTAACTGAGCTGTGTTTTAACAAAGTTCGAACAATTTGACTTCCCCCTTATTTTAACCGCCATGTACCCAGTCGACATTACTGCCGAGGCCACGACGCCATCGTGTGGCCCCACCTGTTGCCCTGAGACCCCCGTTGCGAAGGAGGTTCCAGTCACAAAATCTTCGCCTGTTGAAAGCATCGTTTTAACGACTTATCCTGAAGATTCGAAGATGCTCGAAGTGAACTGGGGAGAATCCTCGCCTGAAGCAAGAGGCCCCATTGTGGCTTCCAGGTACAAGGATGGCCTTTTAAAGCACAACGCCATCGGCGCCCACTCTGGACCTTACTGCGTCTACCACGCGTTGGCCGTGGGGTCGAATCAGTTGAACCCAGATTACGTGGCCGACTACACCAACTCCCAGCCCGCTTTCACGATTCCAGAGCAAAAAGCTTGGTTTAACAAGGAAGACATAGTAGCCATGGATGTGTTTGGCCACCTGACACCTTTCTTCTACGACGAAATCTCCAAGCAGGAGAATGTTGATGTTAGACCAACTATTGCCATCACAAAGGCTCACATGCAGCTCATGGAGATGAAAGATGCCGTGGAGAAGGGCCGCTTGCAGGTAGATGGAGACATCGTGATTAATAAAAACGGTGATTTGAATGTTTCTAAAATAGCTGTCGAGCCAGTTTGGTACTTGCCTGGTGTTGCTAAAAGATTTGGTATCACTGAGGATGAATTGAGGAAAGCTCTGTTCGAGGACACCAACGGCATGTACCCCGAATTGGTGACCAGGCCGGACATTAAGGTTTTTGTACCTCCTATCGGCGGCTCCACCGTGTACATCTTTGGTGACCCAAAGAACCTTTCTGACCCATCCAAGGAACTGACCCTCAGAGTTCACGACGAATGCAACGGGTCCGACGTTTTCGGCTCGGACATTTGCACTTGCCGCCCTTACTTGACCTTTGGGATCGAGGAAGCCGTCAAGGGCGCACAGAACGGCGGCGCAGGTGTCGTCATTTATTTCAGGAAGGAGGGCAGGGCCCTCGGTGAAGTAACAAAATACCTGGTGTACAACGCTCGTAAGAGAGGTGGCGATACTGCTGCAGAATACTTCAAGAGAACCGAATGTATCGCAGGTGTCAGGGACATGAGATTCCAACAGTTGATGCCAGATGTTTTGAAATGGCTGGGCATCTCCAAGATCGACAGAATGATTAGTATGTCCAACATGAAGTATGATGCCATCGTCGGTCAAGGCATTCCTATTTTGGAGAGAGTTCCTATCCCAGACGAGTTGATCCCACCTGACTCCCGTGTCGAGATCGACGCAAAGATCAATTCCGGTTATTTCACCAATGGAAAAGTCATGACCATGGAGGAATTGAAGAATGTGAAGGGTAGAGACTGGCACGATGTGGAGTGAAAGGGATAGAAAAGATATACGGGGAAGAAGAATAGAAAAAAAAAATCTTTAACTACGAAAGAAAAAAATCAACAAAATACAAAATGTACTTTAGTCTGGCACCGTATATACGTCTTTATGTGTAAAAAAAAATTTGAGATACTTTATTTAGGTCCTACCCGGATTCGAACTGGGGTTGTTCGGATCAAAACCGAAAGTGATAACCACTACACTATAGGACCTCAGAATCTTTTAAAAGCCGTGGAATTCCAGCAGTGTCTCAGGAGCAAAGACAAACACGCGTCAGCGTGTCACAAGAATTATGCGTGTGTCTCAGAGAGTATGGGGTACCTACAACTAACTCCATTTTAGATTCAAATGTTTAATGAAGTCGAAAATGAACGAAAATGATTGAGATATACTGCCGAATAGAGGCTAAAGAAATCTGGAATTTTGAGCCTTAGTAGGGAAGCTGTTTGCTGTATGAACAGCAACCAACCGAATTATATAAAAGCTTATTTAGAATAGCTACAGAGGTGGAACTGGAAAAAACAAACGTAGTAAAACTGCAAAGTATTACAATCCTTAAATAAATAGCATCACCTACCAATCAATTTGAGACATACGAGAATGGTAGTGATATATGGTTTTTACGAAAATTTTGAGACTGAGGGATGTGTCTTAAAATTTCCAAATGGCCCAAGAACTAACGATTAAAATCACAGAATATTTTGTCATGTGTCAGGTCATACCTTGGGCAGTAGCGTTGCCGATCCTGGTGCCGCAAATCGATCTTTGAGTGTCATTGCTACCTTTTTGTTTTCTGATTACCCTATCTTCTTGAGTTTTCTGGAATAACGCGGAATCATTCTCTTGAGCAAGGGGTATCATGCTAAGTATAAGTTATAAAGAGGGATACTAAGAATCCTGTAAGGCCAGCTATGGATAATTTTATTCATCTGTCCTCTCTGTCGAGCCATCGATTCAATCGGTTAACACATTGAGTTCCTTTTTAATTCTACCTTTCAATTATGAGTTTTTATCAACCATCTTTATCCCTTTACGACGTTTTGAACGCATTGAACAGTCAGGCCCCAGCCAGGGATCCCAGAGAACAGCTGTTCAGAAATCAGGGTTATGTTCAAAAACCCCCGGCTTATCGTACCTACGGAAGTAGTGGTGTCCCAGTAGGATTACCAGCAGGATTATTTTACAGACTGCCCGGTGACACATGCTACTACAGGCCTAATTACTACTACACAGGAGAAGATGATGACGAAGAAGCAGAGGCAGAAGCAGAGGCAGAAGCAGAAGCAGAGGAGCGAGCCGAGGAACAGGCTGAAGAGGAATTAGAGGAGGCAGAGCGTGCCGCTCGAATTGAGCGGGCCGAGCGTGCACAACAAGAGGCTTCCTACGACCAACTTCCCTCGTATTATCATAGTAGAGCTCCTAAGGGTGGTCTCCAAAACAACTCCGAAGACTCAGATCCTTTGAGTGAGCTTCTGAGCGGATTATTTGGCGGTGCGCCCTCCTATGTGCAAGCTCCTCCCCAGCTTCCTTCACGCAGAAGTACAGGCACCGCTGATGATTTGGTGAAGCAGGCACTGTTGGAGAAATTGGGTCTGGCTCAAGATTTCCAAGAGGAAGCACCAGAAAGCGGGGTCCAGGAGCCCTCAAAGGTCGAAAACCCTGATGAACAGCAGCAGCAGAAGCCCAAAGAGAAGTTGCCCTTCCCACTCAACAGGAAGTCATCCTCGCTGAATACGCAAGCCCACACTTCAGTACCTGATCCACTACAAGTCTCAAAGCCGGAGGCCCGTTTGGACCTCCCATTCTCACCCGAAGTGAACGTATATGATTGCCCTGAGCAGTACGTAGTTGCGGTGGCTCTGCCTGGTGCTACGTCCAAGGCTTTCAAGGTGGACTATCATCCATCCACGCACGAACTGATATTAAAAGGCGATGTCGATGATAAGCTAGGTATTAACGAGGAGTACCTGAAGGTGACTGAGCTGAAGTATGGTGCTTTCCAAAGGACGGTGAAATTCCCAGTGGTTCCACGCATTAAGGACGAAGAAATCAAGGCCTCTTATAAAAACGGTATTTTGCAAGTCAAAGTGCCCAAGATTTTGGGAGAAAGTGAGAAGCCCGCTCCCAAGAAGCGTATAGTCATCGAGGATGTTCCTGACGAAGAATTAGAATATGAGGAGCACCCCGGTTTATCCTTGTAGTTCTTTTTAGTGTTACCTGTATAAATGTGATAATACTATTTACTGAAATTCGTACCTAATGATACGCTGAAAATTTTTTATGGTGATTGAAGTAAGCGTAACGTACGTTTGAGAAAACATTTAGTTGGAGAAAGCTGAAGAGTGCTCATCGATTGCCAACAGCTAACTGAAATGTCTGATCCCAACCAAGGAAGCCAACAAGGAGGCCAGCAGGGCGCTGGAAACAACTACTATCAACAGTATTTCCAAAAATTGAACCAGCAAACCCAGGAAGGAGGGTACCAGGGATATCAAGGATATCAAGGCTATGGAAATTATCAAGGCTTTGGCGGGTACCAACCTTATGGTGGCCATCAGGGCTATCAATCCTTTTATCCTGGAGGACAGCAGCAACAGCAACAGCAGTACCACGGTTACAATGGTTATCAGAGCAATCCCCAGGACAATGGCCAGGGTTCCTCATCTCAAGGAATGACTTTAGACGATTTTCAAAAGCAACAGCAAACTACTCAACCTGCAGCTGCTCCTAAGCCAAAGAAGTCCTTGAAATTGGTCTCCAGTTCGGGCATCAAGCTGGCAAACGCTACCAAAAAGCCCAAGGAAGACGAGAAGAAAGAAACCCCTACTGAAGCTAAGAAGCAGGAGGCCAAGAAAGAAGAGTCTACAGAACCCAAAAAGGAAGAAAATAAGGAGGACAACTTGCCTAAAGTAGAAAAATTGAAGATCAAGGAAGAATCCTCTGCTAGCAACCCCGCCGCTGCCAACTCCGCCGCTAGTGCTGTTGGTGCTGATTCTTTGATTAAAGAACAAGAAGATGAAGTGGATGAAGAGGTCGTTAAGGATATGTTTGGAGGCAAAGACCACATGTCAATTATCTTTATGGGCCACGTCGATGCCGGTAAGTCTACTATGGGTGGTAACATTCTTTACATAACTGGTTCAGTGGACAGAAGAACGGTGGAAAAGTATGAAAGGGAAGCCAAGGACGCCGGTAAGCAAGGTTGGTACTTGTCATGGGTGATGGACACGAACAGAGAAGAAAGAGACGATGGTAAAACTATTGAAGTTGGTAGGGCTTACTTTGAGACGGAAAAAAGGCGCTATACGATTTTGGATGCACCCGGTCACAAAATGTACGTGTCAGAAATGATAGGTGGTGCCTCTCAGGCCGATGTGGGTATTCTAGTCATTTCCGCTAGAAAGGGTGAATATGAAACCGGTTTTGAAAAGGGTGGTCAGACTCGTGAACATGCGTTGCTAGCCAAGACTCAAGGTGTCAACAAATTGATTGTAACCATCAACAAGATGGATGACCCTACCGTTAATTGGTCAAAGGAAAGATATGATCAATGTGTGAAGAATTTGAGCAATTTCTTGAAAGCCATCGGTTACAACGTGAAAGAGGAAGTTGTATTTATGCCAGTGTCTGGTTACAGTGGTGCTGGCTTGAAAGACAAGGTGGATCCTAAGGACTGTCCATGGTACACTGGCCCTTCTCTACTCGAGTATTTAGACGGAATGAGCCATGTAGACCGTCGCATGAATGCACCATTCATGCTGCCCATTGCTACCAAGATGAGAGACATGGGTACTATCGTGGAAGGTAAGATTGAATCTGGCCATATCAAAAAAGGCCACTCTACTTTGCTTATGCCCAACAAGATTCCAGTGGAGATTCAAAACATTTACAACGAGACGGAAAATGAAGTCGACATGGCAATCTGTGGTGAGCAAGTGAAATTGAAAATTAAAGGTGTGGAAGAAGAAGATATTTCCCCTGGCTTTGTGTTAACTTCCCCTAAGAATCCAGTCAAGAATGTTACTAAGTTCGTTGCGCAGGTTGCCATTGTTGAATTAAAGTCTATTTTATCCTCTGGTTTTTCTTGCGTGATGCATGTTCACACGGCCATAGAAGAAGTGCATATTACCAAACTACTTCACAAACTGGAAAGAGGAACCAACCGTAAGTCCAAGAAACCACCTGCATTTGCCAAGAAAGGGATGAAGATTATTGCCCTCTTGGAAACTGAGAGGCCCGTGTGTGTGGAGACATACCAGGACTATCCTCAACTAGGTAGGTTTACACTAAGAGACCAAGGCACGACTATTGCCATTGGTAAGATAGTGAAAATTATTGAGTAAGCCTCTCCTTTCTTGGTCCTGTTATATCGTCATATAAAGTGTAAAATAATTACTCTCCCGAGTTATCCCTTTCTAATTTTTTTTTAAAAAAAAAATAACACGTTAAGTACATTAAAGCATATTGATATTACATACTGGACGAGGAAACCTTCTAACTGCATAAGTCTTGGAAAAGTTCCATCAAATTTTCGACAGCATCCACCACGTTTTCATCATAACCTTTCCCATCAGCTAATTTCGAGTGCGCGAAATCGATTAATGACAATGAGCTCAATGGCGTCCTTTGAAGGACTTGCTCCTCATCTTCATCACTTTCCTCATCGGAATCTAAAAAGCTATCTCGTATCAGTGTATCTTGATCATCTAATGCATCCCAACGGTCGCCATCACCTTCGTATACGAACAAAAGACTGCTCGAGATCATCCTCACCTCTTCTTCCAGCAAAGTGTTGTACAAAAGCTGTAGTCTTTGAAGAAAATTATGCTTTAACTGCCAGACTCTACGAGAGGAGAGACTGTTATTGGAAAAATACATTTTGAAAGCGTCTTTAATGTTCTGCTTTTTCAAACTGTATCCAAAATCCTTATTGACAAAAATGTAATCATCGCTTGATCTTTCGTAATGCTTTGGATCGAGTTCCTCTGCCTGTATATTATGCTGTATCTTCATCCCACAGATCCTAAACCCAAGTGAACCAGAGGTAGTAGTTCTGCTGACTTGACCGAGACGGCTCATCTTTTCGGTAGAGGCGTTTTCATCGTGCAAAATCCTTCCAAGCTTTACATCCATGATGTTGGGCTTGTGGAATCCATGAAGTAAGTTTTCCAAAACAATGTACTTCGACTTGTGATGAATCTTCAACGAGTCGTTCACAACCTTGCCACTGATATCTCTTTCGGAACTAACAGCACAGGCGGTCTCCGGCACTTCTCGTAATCCCTCATCCAATACGCCTAGAAAAGTAGGCATCCAGGAGTACAGCGGAACATCCCCATCTGTGGCTTTAGAAGAATTAAAGGTTCTTTCCTGCACAGCTCTGTAAAAATCTAGCTCTTGCGTTGTTGCCGGCTTGAATACCAGAAGCTCATCATCATCCGTCAATGTGCCTTCGTGACCGGCTGCTTTGTGCCTCAAGAGCTTATGCTGAACCATGGGTACGCCTGCTTCATCAAGTTCAGTGTGAAAAGTTAAAAGATTCGGCTGTTCAACTTTTCTCAAAATGTGATGCTTTGAACACGAGGAAGCCACGAAAATGACGACGGGCTTCGTGATTCTCCTCGTGGTGCGCGCGACATCAAAGCCGTCACTAACCCCGGATCGTTCAACTCGGGCGGTCTATCGTAATAACAGTAATAACATGAGACTAGCAGAACGAAAGAAAATTTTTTTAATCTCCGTTAGTGACATCTAGAACTCATGACGTGCCGTGTTGTATGCATAGCCCAGGTTTGATGCGTTGATTTCACAGAGATCTGCACGTGAATTTGAACTTTCCCCCTTAACTAGAGATCCGGCCAACAGAGCGGGCCACCATCCATAGCAAACGGCAGGTGGCGATACGAACAAGCAAGAAGTGGACCCTTTTTTACTCTCTCCCTTTTCCCCTTCGACGAAATCTTGATCTTTTTTGTTGTGCATAAGGCCCAAGACGCGAGTAGTTTATTTATGCCCTAGTTTAGGATTTTTCTAAGTAGAATGCAAAAGGAGACCGAAATACCCCATAGCATGAGCTGAAATTTGATCTAGAGAGTTTTGAGTAAGTTGATGGTTTGCTGTATGCCATTCTTACCGTTCACTTTTTATTATCGTAATACTTAAAAGAAGGATAACATTGATCATAATTTTTCCATGCTTTTTTTTGCTCTTTTTTCTGTGAATGAATCCATTTGAACATAATAGAGTTATTGTAAATAAGGAGAATCAACCAATGCGGCTTTTTCGGTGTTGAGGAAAACGCGCTTTGAATATTTCGGTATATTTCAATTATCGGACATGAGTATTGAAGAATGCAGGCCAAGCAAATCATTGCATGATTGCCAATAACAACCGGCATAAAATAAAACAAGTCAATTTAGAGGAAGTTTGATTGTTCCAGAACCATCAATGACAATTTGGCCGAGCGGTTAAGGCGAAAGATTAGAAATCTTTTGGGCTATGCCCGCGCAGGTTCGAATCCTGCAGTTGTCGTTTTTTTATCTTTTCTGTAGACATTACAAAAATATTGGTGCTCTCTAGTAAATTCCATAAGGTACTAATGTGCGAACGAGCCCTGCTTCATATTTGAGTATAGGTGGACTTTGACTTCTTTGTCCAGTGAATCCAAACTGGTTCTGAGAGACACTACTTTTTTCGCAATTCTCACTAGAGTAGCTCAAAGGCGGGGGAATCGGACACTCTTTCTCTGAACTTCTTCTTCTCATACCGCGCCCTGTATCAAACAATTATCGTGCTATGAGATTTCACAACTGCCGTGTACTTAGAACGTACCGTCTTTACTTTATGTTTGTGATGCAACAGCCGTGTGACTCTGTCTTTTAAGTTCTCTCCCTCCTGTAGGATAGCGTCAGAGAGCTGGCTATAAAAAGTTTATCATATTAGCATAATATTTTGACTAGACTAAAGGAGACAAGTAAAATCTTGTAAATGGTTTCTTTCACCTGTTTTAAAAGTGAACACTGTGTGAAATAAACCTGGAGTATTTCAAGAAAACTACTCAGTTTATACTCGCAAAAATTATCTTACGGAAAACCGAAATCATTAAATT
>PPKA02000068.1:18032-48663 GCA_003707595.2 Zygosaccharomyces bisporus
GAGTCCCCCTGGTGCTTTTTTTTTTTTTTTTTTTTTTGGACATCAATTAAATGAGGAATGATGGCCTAATGCCCATAACAATAATTTGAAAAATGCGAGGCGTTTTAAACTAAGTTTCGTATAGAATTTTGCAGTTCCCAAGCTGCAGGGCATTTTTGTCTTGCTCTCATGATAATCCCCTGATCGGGTGTGATGAAACAATGTAGGGTTTGTTTGCCCTACTTAACAAGTTAAATTCAAGTTTATGTCTGGGTAAAAATATGCTACAATGGAGAAAAGAAAGGGTAAAAACTCAGATTCGGGAAAATTCACAAGCAGGCGGTTCAGTTTATTTGCTATGTTATTTGACAGGTATTTCTGATTTTGAAGATCGATTCGCTCAGAACAGATCATGATGATGGGACTCTTTGCAAATTGCAAAAGGCAAAATTGTCGCTGAAGCACGAAGGCCTGCTGTAGTCCAGCTAAGAGAATACGATTCTTAGTTATAGTCTGATTTAGGCGCCAAAGACTGGGATCATCCCCCCAAAAAGCATTCCAAAGGTGCCTAACTGATATTTTCTGCAGCAAGCACAACGAAAGAGCCCAGAGCGCCTGGGTATTACATGTGTCCAACTGCTCTCCTAATTGCTGGCTTGCCACGGAATGGTCGCCGACTGCTAATAAAAAGACGAATTCGCGCGGAACACCGTATGGCCTTTCTCAACACACCTATACTGCAGAACAGCGGATTGAAGAAACGGGAGTAGTACGGAACAAGAGCCGGGAATCGGAACCCTTCCTCGCCACTTTAACGCTCGAAGATGGGAGGATCCGGGAGAAAGCTCACTTTACATTGATGCTACCGCCTCTGTTAAGAATGTTCAGACAGTCACTAACATACAGAACTAGTCAGGCAACAAATGCTCTGGTACTTCGTTTGTCCTTTAGTTGCACTATACATCTTTCTCTCAGAAGAATGGGTTAGCTTGGTGGAACAGTCCTTCCTAATTACTTTTCCTCTTCTCGAACGTATTTTATTTTTTTCCTTGTGTAAAGTGTTTAAAGCGAATGCACTGAAAAAACTAACCGACTTGTGACCACATCAAGCCTGGTGACCTTGTCTGAGAGATAACAAAGTGTTATGATAGGTGTGTCAATGCTTATTATGTGTTTGTAACAGCTGTCGAAGCGGTAAGAACTCGTCTTGTCTCCTTTCTTGTTTTTTCTTTCTTTCTTTTTCTCTCTCTTTCTTTTGTTCTTTCCGAACCGAATAATATGTAACACTACATGCACTTACTAATAACCACAATAACACGCCGCTGTGACACACACTAGGTGCCTCCCGTGGGGCAGGCTCTACTGGTGTTCCACTGCGCCAAAATAGTATCGCCTTGCTTCAATTTTCGACACTGTAAACACCAAGGCGGTGGATTAAGCACCCCCGCAGTTATTCCGCCTCGAAAAGGCGCGATCTGCGCGCTTTTCTTTTTCTGCAGGGGATGTGGAGTATATAAGTAGGGTCTTTGCCAAGTGGGAGTGCACTACATTTCCACTGCCATTGACACAACGACCCCACGACCCAACATGACATTCCAAAGCTTCATTAGAGGCCCTGCTGAAATAAAGGACGTGCCGCAGCTTCCACCTACGGAGCAATACGCCAATGCCAAGAGCTTCCTTGATTTGTTCTCTCAGAAGGGCAAATTAGTTGTAGTGACTGGAGCTGCTGGTGCGATTGGGGCTGCGATCTGCAAAGGGTTTGCCTCCGCAGGAGCAGATCTGTGCTTGCTAGATTACAAGTACGACCCCAAGTTCGCGACGGATTTGACGAAGGAATACGGTATCAAGGCAAAGGCTTATCAGCTGGACATCACCAACGCGGATGAGGTTAAGAGCTGCATCGCACAGATCAAGGAGGATTTTGCCGGTCGTAACATCAACACTTTTATCGCCAATGCCGGTGTTGCTTGGACCAACGGCTCCATCTTGAATGAAGACGCGACGCCCGAGGCGTGGAGAAAAGTGATGGATGTCAATGTTCAGGGCACATACCACTGCAGTAAGTATGCTGCTGAGGTTTTCAAGGAGCAGGGCCAAGGAAATCTAATCTTGACTGCCTCGATGTCCAGTCACGTGTCAAATGTTCCAAACTATCAGACGTGTTACAATGCTTCCAAGGCTGCCGTTAGGCACATGTCGAGAGGGTTTGCCGTCGAGTTCGCGCACTTGACGACACCAGCCGGTAGAATTCGCTGCAACTCGGTCTCTCCTGGTTACACCGACACAATCTTGAGTGCATTTGTTCCGGAAGAGCAACGTGCGCAATGGTGGGGGTTGACCCCTGCTGGCCGTGAGGCGTTGCCGGAAGAGCTGGTGGGTGCCTACTTGTACCTGGCTTCTGATGCTGCCACTTTTACCAACGGTACCGATATTGTTGTTGACGGTGGTTACACCTGTGTTTAATCCGCTTACGAAGACTTGCAATTGTTGAGTCTCTTTTATACAAGGGTAGATCTAGTGTACATCAATCAAAAAATGTAAATTTGGAAACTTACTTTCGTACCTAGGGCTGCATCACTTGAATGTGTGTCTGCGAAATTTTTTTATTGGAGGCAGTTTTTCAGAGATAGCTGCAAGATGTAACGAATTTCCTCAAATCTAGATAGAACTGTGTAGAGGTGGACCCATCTGGGATGTTAAATCAATTCTAGAATTATGTCTGCTGGAAGTTAGTTTTTTCAGATACGAGAAAGAAGGCTTGATACAGAGCATACAACGTAATTGAAATAAATTTCAGGACATTTTTTTCTCCTCTTTTGGTCACTCATGTTGTCTTCCTGTGAACTTAATTCAACCTGATACTTAGACTTTTTTTCTTTGCTCTTTCTCGCTTCTAAGTCTCCTACGCATGTCTTCCTCACGAAACTCGTCAGTTCTAAAGGTTCTCGGCCGTAATCCCGAATAAAACCAATCAACGAGGGTTACCACGTCATACACCGGCTTGCCGGTAGCATGAAATATAGCTTGAGCGAAGGGTGGCATTTGAGTGCACTCAAGTAGAAACACAGTTATCTGCGGGTCGCGCGAGATCAAATCTTTGGCACCAGTGACAATCTCGGCTTCGAGCTCTTCATGCACGTAAGGGTCTCCATTCTGAATGACTCCCCTCAATGCACCGTTCGCAGGGCACCCAATGATTGTTATCCTTTTTAGCATTTCACTAGTGACACCGATACCCCTGAAATGTGCCTCTCCGAGAGTGCTGCTGTCAAAAGTTATGATTCCCAGGTGTTCATTTACATGCCTCGCCGCCAACAAAAGCGGTATTTGAAGCAAGCTGCTGGTTATAATAGGAATGGAAATCTTGGCCGCTAGACGCTGTTGAACCTGTGCCAGGAAGCCGCATGATGTGATGATACCTACTGCCCCGCGATTGGCCAGTTTATTACACGCGTCAATGAAATTCTGGAGAAATTCTTCCGTGTACTGCTCTGATGCAACCACATTCCATAGAGTAGCATTTTTCACCGTTTCATATATTAGAGGAAATTGAAATGAAAGGGCATTTAAAGGGTCACCAGGAGGCCGATGAATATCGTCAGTGTAAGTCAAACAGAGAGCACCCAAAGGTGGAAGTTCTTGTGGGGATAGGTAGAAAGACATAGCGACTCTTTTATTTTATTTATTTATTTATTTATTTTTTTTCGAGAGATATCCAATACTTTTCTTGAAGTAAAACTATTTATATTCAATCCTTTCTTCTTGATCCATCCCATGTGTTTTGATGCTGTGCTATTAAGCAATCGCTTCGTTTTTAAGTTGCAAGCCTTCAAGCTTAGGGTTGGAAAGTTCCGGGAGATAAGGGCGATCATATATATTTTTCGTTATCTCTCCGTATCTTATCCGTGTCTTTTTTCAAGTATTTAAGACTCATTGGGAATGGAGCAATACGCAACATGCAAGTTTTCGGGTTTCTTCCGACAGGCGTTGGAATCCTAGTAACTGCTTTGAAGGCGATCTTTGAACGTACCTCAAGTGCGTTTTTCAACAGGAAAGAATACTGAAATGGCGAACAACATAGGACAGCAATTGCGAGAACATTTAGGCGGCGATAGGAAATCTCAGAATCAGATTACAAATGACAGCCCGGATTGCAGGGCTATGTCTGAACGGGAGGAATTAGAATCAATTAAAAAGTCAGTTACCGTTGTTTCACCTCCGGAGGAAAAACTCTACCGAGGAAAAATTCGGAAGACTAGAATACATGGTAAACATCAAATGGCAGCTTGCTGCCAATGCAAGAAAAAAAGAAGAAAATGCGACGGTGGGTACCCCTCTTGCGAGCCGTGCGTGTCAACTGGTGTCGAATGTACCCTGAAGGATATTCTCACTGGGAGAGAAATTCCTCGTAACTACTTGGACATTTTGGAAACAAAGATCGCGCATTTGGAAACTGAACTGGAGAAATCAAATGGTTCTATACCTAACCACATGAAGAGAAATCAAGAAAACCCTTTTTCTCATGAATCAAGCAGTGAAAATTCCGAGGGTAAGTCAAAGAATAATACGTCAAAGGATAACGGGCTCCCTCTAGAAGTTGGCTACATAACTTTGACTGCAGCCTCAGAGCCACGGTTTATTGGTGCAAGTAGCGCCTACTCGATTGCTAGGGCGATGCAACATGCAATGTACTACTATGAGCAGAAAAACCCCCCTGAGGAAAGTGATTATGATCCAAAAGTCAGCTCCCAATACTCGGTTGAAAATCAAACTCAAGAAGTAACTTTTATAAAACCCAGCTTTGCTGAAGGGCATCGGCTATTGAAAGCTTATCACTACGGTGTGCAATGCCAGTATCCCTTTCTTGATTGGAAATGGATATCAGACTGCTTCGAGAAGGTCATGAATGCTGAGACCAACGAGCATGAGCCCGTATTCTTCATTTACATGATTTTTGCAGTTGCAAGTCAATTGTTAGAGCATTCCACCGGCACGTTACCTATTCAATATACTCGCGCTTACTATGATAAGGCTTTTGAACACATAGCGCACATCTTAGAAGAAACTACAGTGCGCTCAGTACAGGCCTACCTACTCCTTAGTGTGTTTTCGCAAAAAATGCCCTATGGAACTTCCATTTGGCAGACAACGGGATTGGCAATCAGGACTTCTGTAGCTCTAGGTCTTCATAGGAAACCCTATCTGAAAAGAAAAACAGGCTTTCAGAAGACTTCTGAATCAGATGAGAACTTACGAACTCGTATATTTTGGTGTGCCTATAGTATGGAAAGAATTAATGGACTAGTTCTGGGAAGACCATTTGGAATTGCAGACGAAGACATCGATACTCCTTTACCCCATACTGAAGAATACGCGGTGGCAGTTCACGTTTTTAAGCTGAGAATACTCCAATCTAGCCTTTGTTCTTTTGTCTATAAGCCTAGGAAACTTCCTGTGGACAATCAGAACATAGAGTCAACGCGGTATAAAATAATGCTAGAATTAAACGACTGGAAGAAAACATTTCCATGCAAAAGACAAGCCACAACAACATGGGAAACGGACAATTGGGCGACTATATCTTACCATAATTCTGTTCTGCTTCTTTTGAGACCGGTTGTCTTGGAAGTTTCGAAATTAAGGCAAAACACTCCAGCACAGACTATTGAATGGTTCAGAATTTTCACCCAATCTACTTCTGCAATTTGTCTGAACTACAAGCACCTCCATACAAAGCAGAAACTCAGTTACACATGGTTGGCAATGCAGTGCGTTTTTGTTGCAGGCATATCTTTTCTTTACTGTGTGTGGCTTGATTCCTCTCTTTATTTTTTGAAATGGAGCAGGAAAAGCATTATATATGAGACTATATCTGCCTGCTCCAATATTCTTTATGTTTTGGCAGAGCGATGGAGGGGAGCGAAGATGTTTCGAGACTCTTTTGAGCGCATGTCAAGAGCCGTGCTAGCAAATGTCGAAACGAAAAACGCGTCTGATGACTTACCTCAAAACCAAGAGCCTCTTGGGGTAAAGACAAATTCTGATTTCACTCCTAGAATGAGCATTGTAACTGCTTGCCAACAACCGCTAGAGAATCCAACCGCACTCGGTGAATCTCCAAGGTCGCAGAACAATGTGACAACAGATGGATTATCGTTTGCCGTCCCCCTATCAGCTTCTAATGGCTCCTCTCCACTGGATCAAAATTTCGCGGATGGCGTAGATCTTAGTAGTAATCTGGACACAGTATGGAGTTTTTTGGATACTACGGCAGACAATTTTTTGAAGGATATGTTTTATGATTTGGAGGAAACTTTGGATATATGAGATGTAAAATTTGGTGAGATAAAAAAGGAAGAGTTTCTCCTCCATATGCTATCTTTGTCTTTGGGCTTCATCGAATTTTGGTATCCCTGGGTGCAGAGCACTATTTATGGGAGATACTGTGACATACAACCTCAGAATATTGTAGCTGACAGCTCCAGAACTAATTCTGGGCACTTTTCGCTCCCTTAGAAAAGATAGCCCAAAAGTGGTGGTATCATAGAGTGTCTCTAAATAATGCAGATTCTAGAACGGCTAGCTTGTATGGTCGTTCGAGAAATCTTTTCAATATCTGGCGCATACTACGCTGAGTTTGCCTTTTAGCAAAGCACAAAAGTGGCCTTGAAGTTTGTAAATTGGGCTATCCATCGAATATTCTCTTGAACATCTATCAAGGTATCATAATAATTAGTGGCACTACTCTTGATGAAACAAGTCATAACTATTTGCATGGCACATGAAAAGGAATGTTTGGATTTCAAGCAAACACCTTATTTCCCTTATTTACTAATCTAATGCCCATCCGAGTTGTGTTAGAAACTAGTGACACACCGGGCTGAATCATTTACTGAATTTCTTCTGTGCTACGCCTGTGACAGTAAAAAACTGTGCTACGCCTGCGACAGTAAAAAAAACAATGAAGCAAACACCGTAGACACCACTTCATCCTCTAAGCAAGAAACTTCATGTAATGCCTATAGAGTTCGTTTTCAAGTTTAAGCCAAGAAATGGCTTTCATGGGATTTCAATATCGATAAACAGTCCACTGATAAGCTATGGCTGAACTATGCAGCCACTTGTGCGTTAAATCAGGATGCTCTAGCCCATCTTGCATGTGACTTGCATATTCCCAAGTCTGCGTTGCAGCCGTGTAATCAATTACTTCATATCTCAAGAAAAACTTTCCTATCGTCAAGTGCGGAAACTTCCACTCAGACGTGGGATACTATGTGTGCGAATACAAACGCAAGTAAGATGAATAATCGATCTCGATAAGTTGATGAAGAGCAAATAAACTATGAATAACAATTAATTGCTAGGTTATCAAGTGAGTTTTCGATCACTTCCTGCAGCGACTGAAACTCACTTGGCAATCAATATACCAGGATAAGTATTGGGCTGGGATAAGGATCCAATCAGTATATAAGAACGGGGAAAAATTGTGTGGAACGCTGCATCTCAGTAAAGGACTAACTCAACACATCCTATAAAGTTCAACATGGATTCCAATACACTAGAAGATATAAAGCTTCCAATAACAGAGAAAAAATGCTCTATTACCAGTTCAGTTCATCAGTTAGAGGGTGAAGTTTTCGACATCAACGAAAAAGATGCCGACCAAGCTTACAAATACGCACTGGACATTCATAATTTTGAATTAGATCCCAAGGTTGAACGTGCGCTTGTTCGTAAAATTGATTGGTGGATTCTTCCAATCATTGTGGCACTGATGTCATGTCAGATGATGGACAAGACGACAAATTCGTACTCGTCGATCATGGGACTAAGAACAGATCTTAAGATGAGTGGTGATGTCTATTCCTGGGTTGGCAGCTCTTTCTACTTTGGCTACCTCGTGTTTGAGTTTCCAGCTAATCTTCTACTGCAGCGCTTCCCTCTTTCCAAAACTTTGGGAACTGCCGTGATTTTATGGGGCGTGATTTTGACATGCCACGCTGCTTGCTTCAACTCTGCATCATTTCTTGTATGCCGTGTACTGCTTGGCGTTTTCGAGGGTTTCATGAATCCTGCCTATATTTTACTCACAGCTCAATGGTACAAAAAATGTGAACAATTTCTGAGGTCCTGCATATGGTTTGGCTTCCAGGGGTTCGGTAACATTCTGGGTGCTGGTATTGCGTATGGTTTAGCAACACACAACGATTATTCTCTCGCCTCTTGGAGAGTTCTATATTTGATAACTGGTGCAATTACTATTGTACTAGGAATTTTGTCGATAGTACACATTCCAGATGTTCCCGTGAAAGCCTGGTTTCTCAATGAAAAAGAAAGGGAATATTGCGTCGGAAGAATTAGAGTTAATCAACAAGGTTTTGGCAACACGCACTTCAAGAAAAGTCAGGCCATAGAAGCTCTGACAGATTTAAGAACTCTAATTTTCTTCATATATGGCATGTCTTACGCGATCCCGAATGGTGGCTTCACTAACTTCGGGTCGATTTTGCTGCACGAAGATTTCGGTTTCTCAACAACGGAAGCTCTATTAATGAACATGCCAGGTGGTGGTATTGACATCATAATACCCTTTGTTGTTGCATGGATCAGCGTGAAATTTTTTAAAGGTGATAGGCTGATAATATGTTTCATCGTCAACACTTTAGTAATCGTTGGAATGTGTCTCCTAAACTTTACCAACCATAAGGGCTCTAAACTTGCTGGTTACTTGTCGTTCTATGCAGCTACGGCCGTTGTATCTGGTATTGTATCCTGCGTTTCATCGAATACCGCTGGCCACACCAAAAAAATTATAGTGAATACTGTCTTGCTTATTGGATACTGTGTTGGTAACATAATCGGCCCCCAAAGTTTCCGTTCCTCGCAAGCTCCCAACTATGCTGGTGCTAAAATTGCCATGTTGGTGTCGTTCTGTGCTGGCGATGTTTGCATCGCTCTCATGTACTGGATGAACAAGAGAGACAACAAGCGCCGCGATGAGGCGAGAAAGGCTCTGGGTGATAGCTATGTTGTTCCTGAAAACATCGAATTTTCAGATCTAACTGATAAGGAAAACACTGAGTTTAGGTACTCTTTGTAGTTATATACCAGGATTAGGTGATGATTTATTCTGCTCCTCCCACTACTATTAGATAATATGACTGTATTCGTGATTGATGTTTGTTTACACTTGCAATAATATATATGAAAGTATAAATTTGGAACTACCGTTTACTCTATGTTGCTCATTGACATGTGAGAAAGCCAACCTATTTCCGACAAAAGAGGGATCATCATTTCAGCGCTGAGTTAGCTGTAAACTTGTCAAACATCACTTTGGATGATACTTTGATGTATAAGAAGGTGTTTTAGAAACCGAAGGACGGAACTATTCCTTTCGATAAGCGTATTTTTCCGAAAGCCAATAGTCTTATCATATCAGAAGCGCCGTAATTTTCCGCGATACTGCCGAACGGGAAACTTTTCACCTAGGCAACTTGAAGGAGTGATATTGTAATCAAACAAAACGTAGCTATGTGATAACTATTACAGGTAAAGAACGATGTGCTGATAACGAGAAGAGTACCAGCTCGTTGTGAGTTCGTGATGGTTGTCTTTAGAGCAGCGAACTTATATAAGTGACCTAGGTCTTACAGTTGTTGCTGCCATTCAAGTTTTGAAAAATTCAAGACAGTAACTATGCAAAGTGAACTTAAACAAACTGAACCAATTCTAATTGTGGGCGCCGGTGTTTGTGGGTTATCAACCGCCTATTCGCTTCTTCAGCGAGGTTTTAAATCTGTGCATTTATTTGACAAGAGAGATTATATTAGCAAGGGATATGATTATTTTAAAGGCTGTGATAGTCCTTCTTCAGACATGAACAAGATTTTCAGAGCTGCTTATGGTGAACAGTCACACTATCAGAAGATGGCGTTAGACAGTCGGGAAGTATTTCTACGCTGGAATGAAATGATTAAACAAAGCAACTTCGAAGGTGGTGATCCAATCTATTTGAATACCGGTAATGTTCACCTCACTGATCAAGATAAGCTACCAATATTTGAGGAGAAAACTATTCAAAATATGGGCCCACATCGAGCAGTGTGTGTATCTGATGATGATGCTGCAGCCCGGGCACAGAAAGCTGGTCTACATGCTTCAGCCGTTGATCCATTTGAAATGAAGAAGCGCGGTAAGCACCATCAAGGAGTACTTGACACTACAGGGGGAATGATTGTTGCCGATAAATCCTGTAGATGGGTTTTAAACCTTTGTCGTACCGAATATCCAACATCTTTCCACGCTCACTTTGGCCCAGGGTGCGGTGAAATAGACCACTTATTGGTGGAGTATGCAAAAGATAGCGGTAAAAAGAAATGTGTGGGAATCAAAACTAAGGATGGGAGCTTGCATTTTGCAACCTTAGTTGTGACTGCATGCGGTCCCTGGACTGTTGAAGTTGTACCCGAAGCAGCTGAACGGCTAGAAGCAACAGGTGGAACAGTAGCTCTAATTAAGATTGACAATCCAAAGGCTTTGGAAAAGTATAATGAGGAAACATTTCCAACATGGACCTATAAAGTCAGGGACGGAGCTATGGGTGGTCTTTATGGGTTCCCTATAAGGAATGGATATATGAAAATTGGATACAGAGGTTTAAAGTGGATTAATCCCGGCTATAATATTAACTCAAAGGTTAAAACCGCTTATACCGACTTTCCTGAGACCAATGTGCCTATTTTTGGGTTGAAACTAATTAAACAATTTATCAAGGAGCATATTCCGGAGGTCGCCAGGATTGACAAAACTAGGCTCTGTTGGTATTCCGATACAGAGGATAATGACTTTTTAATTTCCTACTCTCCCTATTACGAAGATAATTCTCTTTTCACTCTTGCTGGTGATTCTGGACATGCATTCATGATGCTCGGGAGTTTAGGTAATGTCGCCACCGATATTATGATGAACTCCAACAAAAGTGGAATACTTCAACACATTTTCTCATGGCAGCGCAAAAGGGAGAAACTCAACTCCATTAACAATGGCTCCAATGATCCTCGTGCTCTTTGCAACCAGGTCATGGCTACCGAAAGTGATTGGTTTATTAAAGAAATATCTAAACTGTGAGTCGTTTTGTAGTAGAAAAATATAAGGCGAATTTTATATTTCACTTATACACCTGGATAGTATCACTCAGGTTGAATGTGACTAATCTGCGATAATAATTTTGAAGAGACCAAATAACACATGTCAAACTTGATAAACAAGTACAAATAACAGTTTTTCGCACGAACAACATGACGGTATTTTTCTAGTGGTAATTCTCTTGAGAAAATCAAGACGAACACAATTCTTTCACCAGTTAATGGTATCTTCCGCCTAATAATCAATTCTGTTGACACGACTCTGGCAAGAATAAAAAAAAGGTTAGATATCACTTTTCTATTTTCAAGTATTCTATTGGTTGTGACAAAACACTATCGTTTTTTTATGTTTTTAAAAAAATTGAAAGAAAATAATCTTGAGGGGCCTTTATTGCCTCAAACATATTGCCTACTTTGATATTCTCACGATGGAAATTTCTTCCTATATATCTATTGAATTACTATCAAACGAACACCTTATCAGTGATTGGGCGCTTTTCGGGAAGTACTATTAACCCTTGCTGCTCTTTCAAACGGAACTGCACAACCTTCAGAAGGTTGTAGACTAAAGATAAAACTGGTGTTTCTACGCCAAGCTCTCTTGCTACTTGCAAAAGGTTACCTAAAATCACTTCCAGCTCAAGAGCGTTGCCTTTTTTGACATCTACCAGCATAGAGGGCTCGAACCAATCCCCATCATCAGAGTGGACAACCAAGTTTATAACATCATTTGGTAGCTCAACTCCATCTGCCTTAGCCACTTCAACGACTTCACGCATTGCTGGTATGGAAACAGACTCGAGTCCCCCCGAGAATTCGAGCCTGCCGGTATCCACGCCTGTGAGTGCACACACAGTGTTCAGTGTTGCATTGTAAACTAATTTTCTGTACCGATACCATTTTGCATCCGGAAAATAAGTGCAATTATTCTTTCCATTGCTGTAAATAGAAATGAACTGTTTTGTCTTTTCCTCCTGCAGCTCCTTGGACAAATTTGGATTTTCAAAGTAGCTAACGAGAGATTTATCCTTTTGAGTTTGGTGAACTACCCCTCCACTATTGTGTGAGCCAATGTGGGAGACTCCCGAAATAACCACGTTCATTGGATATTTAGCAAAAAATGGCCGCCCTAGATCAAAACCATTTTGCATGAGTACAATAGTAGTAATTTGTGGCGTTACAACAGGTTCAACCAGCTCTTCAACTTTAAATACATCTGGCAAATTCTTTGTTGTGACAATGACATAATCATACACTACCCCGGAGGCGGCTGCGGCATCAACGGTCGGATAGATTTTTTGCGGTTTCCAGCTGTCAACAGACCCATAATCGACAGACTGGATGTTGTATCCGGCATCTTTGACTTTTTCATAGTCTCTTCTCACAACAATTGACAAATTCGATTTATCAAGACAATCAATCCCGTACGCAACAATCGTTCCAACTCCTCCGGCTCCAATTAGCAATACATTAGGCTTCGAAGACATTTTTTAGGCAGCGAGCTCCTAATTATATCTCTATACTACTATCTTCATATTCGAATCACTTGAAGGTGAATTTGGCTTTCCTTAAGTACCTTTTTTCCCGTGCTCAACGGTATTATTCGTAATACCCAAGTGTGTTTTTCCGGATATCTTACAGACGCTGGGAGGAGAATGAAGCGATAACCGGAAACTTACGACAATCAATTCTAGACGCCGACCGTAAGTTTACCGAGCGAATAGAATAAGTGTATATTTCCACACTACATGGAGCTCATTGTCGAGAGGATGAGCTGCAGTTCAACTGATTTACTCAATAATGACGATTCAGACTTTCTAATGCTACATAAGACGGCAAAAGAATATTGGTCAAAATGGCAACAAAGCTCAGATTGAGGAATCCATCCCAGCCAGCGTTGTCCACCGATATAGCGACAATTTAAATGAATGATGGATGTCAAAGCTGATGATTATAAGACCATTTCTGATGAAGCTTCTACGGTTGAAACGGTAGATTCCAAAGAAGAATTGGAAAAGTTTAGTGAAACAAGAAAAAGGGTTATCGTTAGTATATGTTCAGTGGCATGCTTTCTCACGCCAATGGCTGGATTAGCGTTTTTACCTGCGGTAAGCACCATAGCAGAGCGGTTCCACACGACAGAATCCATGATTAATGTTTCAAATGCCGTCTACAACGTGTTTATGGCTCTTTCATGCTTTTGGGGCCCATTTAGTGACGTTTATGGAAGAAAACCAACCTTTTTGATTTGCATGACTTTTTGCATTATATCTACTGTGCTTGTTGGATGCTCTCAAAATCTCGCCATGTTTTTCGTCTTTAGAGCAAGCACTGCTTTTTTTGGGACATCCTTCTTCACTGTTGGCGCTCAAATTATCGGTGACATTTATCCGCCAGAACGGAGGGGGGGTGCAATGGGTTGGAACATTGCCGGTAGTCAGATTGGTCCTCCGCTCGGACCCACCTTTGGAGCGATAATAGTGACATACACTACCTGGAGGCTGATATTTTATGTTCTAGCAATTTGTGGTGGAGTAGTTTTGACCCTAGCAGTTTTCTTTTTACCAGAGACTTTAGCTGAAACAAAGCTCCAGATTGTTCTTCGCAAATACAATCAGCGAAAAGAGGTTCTCGAGGATCCTGGAAAGGCTAAAAAATTCATATTTGTCGGTTTCAACATAGCTCGGCCGATAATTTCTCTGAAATATCCAACGTTGCTACTCGCTGCAATCGCTTCATCGACATTGATTTACAACATGTACTCACTCCTAACACCTATAAGATCCGTAGTTGATCCGAGGTTTCACATAACTAAACCGCTCTATGGAGGGCTGTTTTATCTAGCACCTGGAAGCGGTTATCTGGTAGGTTCTTTCATCGGTGGAAGATTGTCAGATTATCAAGTGAAAAAAAGCATTCTTAAACGCGGGCGGAGAGTCCCGGAGGACCGTCTAAGAATCACAATCTTATTTTTTGGGCTTATAAGTCCAGCTTCTATGATAGTATATGGATGGTCCTTATATTACAAAAAAGGCGGATATCCCTTGCCTATTATCTGCATGTTTCTCAATGGAGCTTGTCAAACAATCACATTTCCCTCTATTAATAGCTACTGCGTCGATTCTATGTCACATAAAATTGGAAGTGGGGCAGTAGCGGGCAATTATTTGATAAGGTTTTTGGCCTCAGCTGTCGGTTCTGCCACCTGTCTTCTTGCAATAGAAGATATTGGGATAGGATGGACTTCGACTATATCAGCTTTCGCTCTGCTAGCAGGCGCTATCTGCATTTCTGTGCTTGTATTATGTGGAGAACGTCTTAGGGTTGGAAAAGTATGAGAGTTGAAGCATCGCATTGGATATATATAGCCATTATGAGAACTGTTCACATTACCCAGAGACGAAAGGAATCATCGCTTTTCTGCCCGGATTGGATTACAATGAAACCTGCCAGTTGCAGCACGTCCAAGCAGGTACGTGCCGTAAATATTAGAGATGTAAAACAGTTAGAGCAAGAGTGACAATTATGAAAAGAACGTTTTGAAACGTAAGACAGAAAATGATCAAGCGCTAAAAGACAATTCTGAAAATGCATTATATATTCGTTTCCAGCTTGTTAAGCAGCTGTATACCGAGTTCAACTTTTCTCTCTCCAATCAACTGGAAAAGACGATCTTCCAAAGCACCATTTCCTCCGATATTCAGCAGAAGTCCTCGTATCAGAAAACATAACTTCCTGAACACGAATCCAAGTGACCCTTTTTGGCGACAATTAAGAGTTCTGCTGATCGGCTCGCTCTTTTTTGCTCAGCTAACCAGTTCCACGATATGGATATCCAAATGTTGAGCCCTTCGAGAACTTGACTTAAATACAAGGATGCATCTATTCAAGGAAAAGTAGAAATTCAGGCAATTCTCTCTTAGCATGCAGCCTGCCTGTTGTATGAAAGCATAATTTGAAGATTGGTTGTTAAAATTGAAAGTGCCGTGACGATGAGGTGCTTCGTATTCTCCTTCTTCTCCTAACTAATAATGGCCCAGGTGGGCTCAAACTCATCTCGGTAGCTCCTGTCCAAAAGAAGGGGGGTTACGCCGTCTCAAACCAAAATTGGAACTTACGCATTTAGCTCCATTGCCCAAGTTTTGCGACAGGCAAAAAATGATAGCTTCAACTACTTTCTCAGGTTGCCCACATTATCAGCCTACTCGATCGATAAAAGCGACCTCGCAGTTTGCCGTTTCTCTTCTCTTTTTTTTTTTTTTTTTTTTTTTTTTTTGGGACTACCGAATATTCATCAGAATCCAGATTACGGTGGAACCTAGAGATTGGCACAAATTCGTCGTTTAGTGACGGTTTCTATGGCTTTTGAAAACTGCTCCGCATACCCAGATTGCCATAACCGAAACGCGTAATTTATTAGTTTTCGTTAAAACTATACGCTGTTGCATTAAGGAACTGCATGAAGAGTATTATTCCCTAGCAACTTTCCGAGGAACGTATTCTCCACATCTTTGGACTAAAATGTTTTTTATCGCGTTTGCCTCTAACAACTAACGTATTTCGGCATTTCATGAAGCCTCAGTTGTTTCTAACCCGCCCGGAAAAACAAGGCTTGTTGAAAACAGAAACTTACAGAGAATCGACGCTCGTATATAATGAGCATCATCGAGGTTTCCATTGTTGCTTGCACTGATAACGAACGCATATTCCACAGGCATCAACTATGCTCCGGTCCATTATGATAGAAATGGCTTTCATTAGCCGTATGCTTTTTCGATAAAGCTCGAAGTATTACTGGAAAGCCGCTGGGTCGGATAGAGGTTAGAGATCTGAATAGCAGGTTATTTCGTTGCTTATCCACGGCGAAGAGGGGCTTGAACCTCCACAAACACACCCTAAACACATTCATTAGTGCCACTCCTCGCTTAGAGTCACTCTTATCAAATTTCTTACTGCACGAAATTAAGTTGTCTTTGCTGAGCTTCCAACTGGCATTAATGAAGCTTGATAAGAACTCAATAGGATCTACCAAAGTACTGGAAGTATGATAAAATGGGCTTTGCGAGGGTTGCATATATAAGCGGTTGGTTAGGCGCGGGACCTTGATTGCTTTTAGTGAGATTCTGGTAGTGCGAAGGTGAACTTTACACAGTTGACGCAAGAGTAAAAATTTAGTGATGGATTCTGACAAACAGCTCGAGGTGTTAAAATCTGTCGTCAGCAAAAAAGACATTGAGATTCTCGGCGATGAAGAAAGGTTGCAGCGAAGTACAGAAAATAGTAAATGGTGGCAGAAGTTTTTAAAAACAATGGAGGTCCCGCACGACGCTGACGACCCCATCTCGGTTCTTAGAAACCCAGATTTACGCCCAGTAAGAGATGAGGACCGAACCTGGGGGTTCTGGTCCTTCTTTGCATACTGGGGGCTGCCGAACTTTGCAGTTGCTACATATTCTACCGGATCAGCTCTACTTGCCTTGGATTTGAATATTCAGCAATCCATTGGAGCTTTGGTTATTGCCAACGTTATAATTGCGTTTTTCACCATTCTAAACTCTAATCCAGGCATTAAGTACCATATCGGTTATACTCTGGATCAGAGAATGATTTTCGGAATTTATGGTTCTTTCATTGGTATCATTTTTAGAGTTGGTCTCTCTGTCGTCATGTATGGCTACTTGAGTTGGTTGGGTGGACTTTGCTGTAATATGATTTTCAGCTCGTTTTCCAAGAATTATTTAAATATGAAAAACACTTTCCCAGAATCGGTTCCCATGTCTAGGAGAGATTGCATTGGGTTTCTATGTTTTCAGGTGATGCAAATGCCATTTGCTTTTGTGAAGCCTCGAAGGGTGAATATTCCATCCATTGTTAGCTGCTTCATGACTTTATTTGCCATTATTGGTATGATGGCTTATCTGATAAGCAAGAATGGAGGCCCTGGTCCGTTGTTCTACGAGAAAGTCACTTTGTCCACTAGTGAGCGTTCGTGGATGTGGCTATACGCAATTACAATTTGGTATAGTGGGGTGTCAACGGGTGTGACCAATCAATCCGACTATTCTCGTTTTGCTTCAGGAGGTAAAACTTGTTATTATGGGTTATTTTTGGGGACTGTTCTACCTGGTACTTTTGTATCGCTAGCAGGGATGCTTTGCGCTTCCGCTTGCAAGAAACTCTATGGCCAAGCTTACTGGACTCCAGATGAAATTATTGAGCAATGGCTAAATGACGATTACTCTGCGAAGGGCCGTGCAGCGGCTTTCTTCGTTGGCATCAGCTTCACAGCATCTCAGCTGTTCCTAAATCTGACTCAAAATGGATATTCTTGTGGGATGGATTTAGCGGGAGTTTCACCTAAATATATCAATGTTACGAGAGGCACTCTTTTTGTTCAACTCATTTCCTGGGTAGTACAGCCATGGACTTTCTTCAACACCTCCTCAGGCTTTTTAAACGCAATGAGTTCCTTTGGTATCTTCACTACCCCAATTTCAGTGATGAGCATTATAGAATATTATCTTATTCGGAAATCGAGGTTAACGCAGCTGGATTTTTTTACTCTATCAAAAGACGGAGCGTACTGGTATCATTATGGTGTAAATTGGAAAGCAATTATAGGATTATTGGCGGGAGTGGTTCTAGGTATTCCTGGTCTGATATATGAGGTCCATGAGGAGATTATTCCTAATACTGGGATGCTGAATTTTTACTACGGATATATGTTTTTCATTCCATTAGTAAGTGGGGGCTTGTACTATGCATTAAGTCTAGCATTTCCGTTCCGTCACTCAAAACTGCATAAAGAGGACCCGATTGATTATTTCAATTGCTTTTCTGACAAAGAGCTGGAAAAAATGTGTATGCTTCCGTTCTCTGGAGATCAAGATAATTTATATCACGTACTGAGTGGTACAGTGCACAATGATGTTGAAGAATACGATGCTGATAATATCAGTGTACGAGATCAAGACGACAAACAGAATTTGCGTATCAGTGCAGACAGCATGTCTAAATACAGCGTCTAAGTAATACGTATTACTCACATGGTCTATGAATGAAGGTATATGGTGTTTGGTAAAAGTGTTCGTAGCGAGTATCGAACGTGCTGATGGGCTTCAGTTTCCAGAATACTTGCAAGCTACATACAAAAAAGATGTTTCGCATTCTCACTCAACTGTTCAAAACTGTTTCAGAAGGATTCTTGCAAAAATATTTTATAAATGGAGTTGCAGAGACCTAGTGAGAGGATATGCCAATATATATCGTCGTTGTGAGTAGGTCAGAATAAAGATGCACATATCCGCCGATTATTTTTCCAGAATCATCCTTCGCTCCTTTTGAATTCCTTAAAATGCACCCTTCTCCCTATATCGTATATCCCAAGTGCGATAAACCAAATAGCTAACTAGAACAAAGCGTGTTCGAACATCTTTAAACACTATAACAAAAGCAACTACCTGAAAACTGATGAAGTACTTCAATCTGAAATAACTACACAACAGTTAGTTAGAATAATTGAAAAAATAGATATTAGAAGGTTTCACCGTAAGAAATATATCGTAGTATCATATACCACTAAACAGTGCAAACATAATGTATACAATAGCAATATTTTTGGCATTTGTTGAGTATAAACATATAAAAATTATAATAAAAATATCATAAAAATATCATAAAAATATTATACTTTTTCTTGAGTCTATTAGTTATATCCCATAATAAAAGAAGTAATTAAACCATCCACCTCTGTGGGATTATTTTAATGAAAAATTTTAAGAGTATCACCATTAAAGCCTAAATCTCTATTTCTAAAATATAAAGAAGTACTAAATAATCCATTAGTATTCATTAGACGTCCATAATAATTAAATTGAAATTAATATAACTATTATTCAAATCCTTACAACAAATTTCATATTATGAGAAAATTTTTTCCCATTTCTAATTCGAATTGTAATTCAATTTTATTATTTAATGATATAACGTTAAAATTACCTTTACATCAGTAAAACCAGCTAATCAACTATTTGGAATTAAGTCAGATTATCTATCTCTTAATATTTAATTGTATTACTAAGATTCCATTTTGTCTTCATTCTAAGCATTTCATATTTTTAGTGCTCGCTTCAATATACTCTATCATAGTGCTCGCTTCAGTATAAACCATCTTTATACACCTGCAGAGCTCTTTGCCTGCTAGATTTAGAGTCAATGATAGGCTCAGGATAATCTTGAACGCTCTGATTCAACATATGAACATTTGCGACATCTTTTAATTCAGGGACCCATTTTCTGATAAACTTACCAGTAGGATCATATGCTTGGCTCTGCCTTTCCATGTTGAACACCCTAAAGTATGGCTGTGCATCAATACCAGTACTAGAGCAAAACCCCCAGCCACCAACGTTGGATGCGAGATCGCAATCGATTAGATGCTTACGAAACCACCGCTCGCCCCATCTCCAATCTGTCAGCAGGTTCTTCGAGAGAAAGGAGGCAGTAATCATTCTTGCTCTATTATTAATATATCCCTCGGAAATCAACTTCCGCATGATGGCATCTATTATGGGTACGCCAGTTTTACCATAGCACCACTTCTCAAAGTTCGTGATATCATTTATCCACTTTATCTCCTTAGATCCAAGATTAAAAGGGATGTCCATTGATAGATAAGGCCAACAACAGAATGCATGCTTGTAGAAATCTCTCCAAGCGACTTCCCTAATGTATTCTTCCGTGGGAGTCATGTCTTTGGGACTTTTACCAACCAGATCTTTACCAATCAAAGAAAATGCTTGGTTCACCACAATCCTTGCACTTACGACACCCAAAGAGAGATACGAGCTTAAGTGAGAAGAGTTTTCACTTGAAAGAAAGTCTTTCTGGTCATAGTTGTGAATATCTTTCTCTAAAAAGCTCCGTAGTCTTGTCAGTCCTGCTTTTTCAGAAGCTTCAAGGTTCTCATTTGAAGATGTATCCAGCGCAAATTCAACGGGCAATTGGTACTCAAACTCATCATAAGAAAATTCCATATTGTAACTTTTCCTTTCAATAGAGGAGGTGTGCACCAAAGCATTTTTTGGTTTCCTATGCATGAGGTATGCACACCATTTCTTGTACCACGGTGCAAATACAGTGTACTGAGAACCTTGCTGTGTACTCAGAGAGTAAGGCTCCACGACACAAGCGTCATGATGGATATTGAACTTAAAATCATTGCCAGTGATACGAAACACATTTATATCCCTGCAAAGTTCATCAACCAGATATTCTGCATTAGCAGTTAATAATACGGGTTCACCCTTGGATAATTCAACACATTTTTTTTTTAGCCAAGAAGCGAAATCTTTTGATCTCGAAAGAACAGGTTTCTCGGGATCAAACTCCAGTACATAGAGAGGTATAGCGTACCCCGACAATTCCAATTGCAATGATTTTAGCGCTTGATACATGAAATTCAACCTCCAGTTACTCTCGAGATGTGCTATCCAGTCGTGTTTGTTAGCGATAAAGATTGTGATAAACTTACAATCAGACCCCTCTTTTGCTTGAAGTTCACGATATGCTTCAATGGCACGAGAAAATGCGGTATTGTCTAACATTCTCAGGTCATTCCTAAACCAGTGTATTACAGTCCTAGCTATTTTGTTGGGTTGCTGCTTTGAAATAAAATCTTGCAGCAGCTTATACGGCTTATCCCTTTTGTTGTTGTTGAATTCATTAGCATCCTTTTCAGTGATCGGATGGTGATAGTAGAGGGTATTTGGGCC
Source organism: Zygosaccharomyces bisporus (assembly GCA_003707595.2). Taxonomy (NCBI): domain Eukaryota; kingdom Fungi; phylum Ascomycota; class Saccharomycetes; order Saccharomycetales; family Saccharomycetaceae; genus Zygosaccharomyces; species Zygosaccharomyces bisporus. Next base: position 38,935 of record PPKA02000068.1, read on the forward strand.
CATGAACTGATCTAAATCATGTCGCTGCTTTTTCGTATTGTGCTCGTTGACAATTGAATTTTTTCTCTTGACCATTTTGCATCTCCTCAATTGTTTAAGCATAAAACGATATGGAAAGACAGGTTTTCTTGACAGGTGGGCGAAAGCTGTTTCGTTTGCCGACAAGTATTCATGAAAAACTGTCGGCATCCCCTTCACGCGAGAAGCGCAAGCAAAAACAAAGCAGAATCAATTTATCGCAATATCAAGTCTTCCTTTGAAAGGACCTTTATGCTGGTAGGAGTTTCATTTTTGAGCAAAGAAGTACTATCCTTATTATTTTCCCAAAAGTGAAATGACCGCATCTACTTCATTTTGTCAAACTGTGTTTTTATGGGGAAGAAATCTACAGTGCAGAGTTACCGGTTATAGTCCAGGCAATAATTTCCCTACAGTGTACATTTACGGGGTCAAAATATAAAGCTATGGAAGCCCTTAGACATATGCTGAAAGCATCCTACCCGAATCTGAGCTACAGACAACCCTTGTGAGTGAGACGGAAACCTCTAACTTTTCTACTTGTTACGTTAAAGTGAAAGCCAATACTAGATGCTCTCAAAGAAGAGATGCCCTCTCTGGCCACACCAACTTTAAAGCCCATCCTGTGGTCTATTTGAGTCATTTCAGTGGCTGAGCATCTTTTTTTCTGTAGATAATGAGAGAGCGTTCCTCGCAAGGATAGACAAGACAGATAAAGCATATCAATATCGTTAAAGAAAATCTTGATTATCACTTTTTGGTAACAGGAATGTAATATATCACTTTATTTTCGGAGGGTGGTTTAATATTAAAGCTGTCACACACGGTGTTTGAAAATTCGAGGAATGCTCTGGGTGAAAATTTGCTTGTAATGAAGATGTGAGGCGGAATTGAGATTAGACATGCCATGGCTAATTTGTAGTATGATAGCTTGAGAGGCTCCACAAACACTTAAAATTTACTTGACCAATTACTGGATCGAGATACACCAAAAAAGTAGGAAGCAGCTTGAGATTAACATTAAAATGTTTAGGCGGCTCCTGGCCAGGAGGAGCTTCTTGATGACTTAGGAGTGCAAGTATTTTTCTGCGGTCTGGTTATACGCTACTCGACTACATCCCTACAAGGTGAGAACATAGCCATTGCTGCAAAAGACCTAGTGGTCCACTTTGCAAATATTTTCTTTCGAATGCTCTAGCTTTAGTGGCATGCAACGAGGATGGAAAGCTGAATTTTAAGCGAAATACATTGTGTCTCAAGTATCCTGGCCAAAAAATTAGTCCATGAGACAAAAGGCTTGAACTCAGACTCGGCTATTCAAAAATTATGAGCGGTTAGTTTGCTGCTGTCCTTGGCCGGTGATTGTTTTATCGAAGGACGCTCTTAGAACTTATTAGGCATATTTTCCATGCTACTGGATACAATTGGCCGTCAATTTATCATTACTTGCTGGGCGGAAAACGTTTCGAAGCTGTTTGCTGAAAATATAATGACACTGGAAAATGCTAGAAAATAATTGGCGCTGTCCATGAAGGCTTTAGAATAAACATTAATTCTAGAAACGTACGCTTTTCATACCCCAGCAGCGTAAAGGAATGCTATCAGAATGTGAGGTTGTATCATACACTTCTCAATATTTCCACTTACCAAGGGATGAGCACGCGAGAGGAAAAACCAAAGAGCCGTCAAAGCGCTTCGAGTGCGAGCAATGTCGTTTCTTCCAGGTGCGATCATGACCAGTTTGCCAACCACGTGTAATCATGAGTTTAAAATTTGAAGAACTCATGAAAGCTCCAAGTTTTTAAGCTCTTCTAGCTTCTCAAAGGGGCTATTACTCGACTTATCCTTGAATAATCGTGATTGTCCGCCATTCTTGTTACAGAGCTCTTGGAATATAGTTTTGACTGCTGATATGTGAAATATTATCAAGAGTTATATAGGCTTGACGCCATGATGAGAACACCAGAAAGACCATTATAGACAATCAAATGATTGAAGTAGCTTATTGCATCAAACAGTGAGTAGATGAGGATGGAGAAAAAAAAGAATGTATCTGGCATCGAATGACCAGAAACTCCCATTCGACAAAATAAGATTTCTTTAAAAAATGTGGGTTTCAACGTTCGCTTCGTTTTTCATGTCTGTCTTGTTGCCGCATACTCTGTCAGCTGAACATCTCTTAAATTTTTGGCCAACTTTTTTTTTTCAAAAAATGCCAAACCCTTAACTATAATCTCAGATCAGCGGTTTTTCTGAAGCGGTAAAGCGTAGTTAAATCCGTGTTGAGGTGTTGTCAAAGCAAGTTGTTTATATAACACATAATGACGTGCATGACATCTATGAGACAAATGATCATAGAACGATCAAGTTTGATAGTCAACTATCATCGAAAATCCTTAGTTGACACATCTTGAACCTGCTAAGTATGAATCGCCAATGTTCAAGGTTTCAATAGCAGCGTGAGAATAGTAGTTCCTGTCATTGTTCTGACCTGTTTTATTTTATCGCATAAATTGCTAGCCGATCATTCGCTCGAAGCTCACATGAAGTTGAGCTTGACTTCGAAGGTACTAGGAACAGGTGGATCATGTTGAAGAAACAGCGGAAAAACAAAATAGTCCGTTGAAATTTCAGTATCTCATTGATCTTTTGTGAAAACGTATATATATATATATAAGAAAACACAGATATTAATTGGTTCTTCTGTACCTTCGAATGATTGCAAGACGACTAGATCCTAGAGTTTTCTAACGTTATTGAGTGGCCAAAAATTGCAGAAAGTGTGATATTCTGGATATCATCTAGTCATTTTCGTCCTTCTTAGGAACTGTGCTCACGGAAGAACCACTAGGTGTATTCCATCCGTTAGTATAAAAATTGGCCTATGTGTTGTTGGGAAAGCAAAGTATATTGCTCTCCATATTGTTTGATGTATCAGGGCGAGATTCAAAATTCAGCGTCAAAAATTCGAACTGCCATTTACAGTCTCACTTACCAGTCGGAGCAAAAATGTTGGTTCAGCGCTTGAAAAGCAATATTATTGGTCAGTCCAATTTGTTTTCACAATCGTACGCCTGGGAACTAAAGCTATGAAAAGTTTCTGTTCATTGAAAATTTATACCTTACAAATCTCAGTAAGTTTATCCACATGAAAGAATTGAAAAATTTGACGGGAACAAGTCCATGTCACTAGAAGATGTGTTAAGACTGAAAAGGTACAAATTATAATGGTGATACACTTCAATTCAAGTACGAGGAAGCAACCAAAAAAATATGGAGTTGCAAACACATTGCTAGGCGGCTAATTGGTGTTCGAGCGTTGCAGCTAGGATTGAGAAGTTGAGTACCAAATATATATATTGAGAATGAACTGATGGAAATTCCAGAACATAAGTTCTAGAGAAAACCATGCAGGCCGGCTCACGGCAAAAAGTCAATTTTATGATCGGAGACAATGTGGCTTAATCCATTGAGTCCATCAATAAATGTATCTCCCTGGTGGGTAACCACGCTAATCATCTTGAATATTGATTTCTTCAGCTAGATAATTTTAACTCTTCCTCAAGAAATTCCTCTGTTACTGCTTTTACACTTTTAGCACCTTTGAAATAATCATCAGCTTCATTGTACACGTTAACGCTGAACCTAACCCATATTTTGTTATTATGGACAATAAATGGAGCACATGCTTTGTTTTGAGTAAGCATCTTCTTATCGCACTTGTGCTTGAACTTTTTAAAAGACGCGAGATCTTTTTGAAAATGAGCCAGTAAGAAAGAATACTTCTTGCTTACTGGCAAAGAAATGTTGAACATTCCTGGTGAAGTTAAGGAGTTCGCTGAGTTCTCTAACAGTTCAGCGGCGGGACCAAAGACATCCTTCACTCTCCTAATTGCTTCGATTTGTAAATCGCGTTGATATTGCCTTATGCTGCTTTCACCACCACACACCTCTAAACGAAATCGCCTTCTCTACACAGAGCATTTGGACGTAGGAGACGGTGCCAACAAAGCTAAACTTGTTCAATAATAAATTTTCGTTATGTTTAATTTCGTCGGGTGTCGAAGGCGACTCAAGAAGTTTCATTCCATAAGACCATGATACAGGAAAGGTTTGAATTAAAGCGTGGTGCTTAGGATTGACATACAACATCGCACAAGACCTTGGAACAAAGAGCCATTTATGCAAGTTGCTAGTCATAAAGTCTGGTTTCAAACGATCCAAAAAATTGAGGTCCACTAGTCCAGCAGCATGGGCACCATCGAGTAACGTCCAAACATTATATTTTTGGCACAAAATAATGAGGCGCTCATATGGGATTTTCACGCCAGGCATTGATGATATCATGTCAAAGAGACAAAGCTTATATTCACCAGTGGAGAGTTTTTTTTCGAATTGAGCAATAACTTCATCATCATCCATAGGATATTGCAGCTCTACAACATCATGCGAGAGTTTGAAGTAATCAGTCAAAAATCTAACGGTATTCCCACAGGCTCCATACGTTGTAGAATGGAATAAGACCTTATCCTTAGAAAACTCCCAAGGAATTGATCTAAGGATAGCATTCACGGCGGTTGTTGCATTACTAACAAGTGCTAAATTTCGATAATCGACACCTAAATAAGATCCTAGCTCTTTGACTTGCTTTATGTATTCTTCAGGAGCGGAAAGAAAAAAGAACTCATCTGGATACTTCTCTTCTGAATCGACGAGCTCTTTTTGGTGTTTAACTATTGAAGCTGGTGTCGCACCAAAAGACCCGTGGTTAACTGGTGTCACGTCATTCTCTATCAAAGGAAAATGTTTCTTCCTGAATTCTCGACCAAAAGCAACCATCTTTATTTAGATTTACTTAGGTTATCTATGAAGTATTTAATACCAAGTGGTCGGAACGTCTTCGAGCATTTAAACTTTTTTTTATAGGGGAAGTTTTAGGTCCGGTGACTCACCGCATCGCTTGTTGAAAAGTGGAAGTTTATCTGACTAATACCTACGTAACGAAGAAAAGGGTGGTAATATCAGTAAAAGGCACACAAAATAATATATCAGTTTCTTGTAGCTTTCAAAAAAAAATATAGAAGAGCCCCCATTTCTTCCATGTGCAACTAAGAATGTTTATTCCCCTTACTGCACTGAGTTGTCACCCATCACATTCGTTTAAAAATTCACGATTGTAAGTATAAGGGTTTGCATTTTTTAAAACATTTTTAAACGGAAGCAACAATGCAATGTGGTAATATGATAATGCACTCGGTCATGTGAATAAGCATTTTAAAGCAGAGTCAATGTAGTGGAGGCTACTAAAAACTTCGCAGTTGCAGATGGTGAGAAGGATTATGGAGTTTAACCGAGACTCTTGCATTGAGAAAGTCATTCGAGCTTGAAGTGCTGAAATAATATGACAGACTAAACTGATGACTATGCATCACTGAAGCATGAAAGCGCCTTGCCTATCTTCGGCAGATGACGGTAGTAGAGGTGGGTTATTTTCAAAAAGGACAATTCATCTCAAATTCATCTTTATAAGCATTCTATCATAGCTGTATGGAGCGATCCTGTGAAAAGGGGTTTGTCTGGTTATTAGCAACCCATAAGAAAGCATTCTGGTATTAATCTGAAACTGAGCCTAGTAAACCAACCCGAAGCATTCGCTCATGTGATGTATATGCGGATTATGATTCAATATCTACCAAGTAGGAACGTTGAAAATCTTCATGATAGGCCGCTACTAAGTGTTAATAAAGCGATCGGGGGGGATTCACGTTCTGCTATAAAATGCGACCAGTATTTTGCCGTTAATAATGGAAGGTGGGGGAGAAGCACACAAATAGCCACTGTGGATCAAAGAAAAATCATCGAGTGAGTAAATAAGCTTCCAAAAATATGGACAGGTGCTTCAAATTTCCATTTTCAGCAAATTGTATTCAGTTCGTGTTACTGAAAGCATTGATCGAAGATGAAGTTTCCTTCTCATCGAATAATATTATGCATTGCGCCGGATTTATGTGACCCAAAACTGTTCCTGCCCCTTCAAGGCGTGAAGAATTTCCCTCCTTTCCAGAGATAGATACCGCATGATGTGCCAAAAATCTAAACGCTTCAAAATATTGCTGTAAGGCAACCTCTGCCACACTGGACAAGAAAATACGCTGAATAAATCTACTCCAATTAAAAAGCTGTAGGCCCATCTAGATGGGTTATCTACTATATGCCGTTAGGACTCTTTCACTCTGTTTTGCTTTTAGCAATTAGACAGCTCTGATTATATACCGTTGAAAACTTTTGTATTTTACAGTGTGTATGTTTACATTGGGTCCTGGGGATTCACAGTTGATTAAAAATAGTAATTGATTTGACCTTTTTATGTCGATAGCACTAGTCTATCGCGCTCGATTTGATGGTCATTGAAGCCTGTGGCAAAATTCATTCATCGTTTCGCTTGTGTGTTACAGTGTGTCTCAGGATCTCACCATTTGCTCGTGTTTTATGCTCTCCTTCGTATTGGCTGCTTGATCTCTCGATGAATTACTGCTCTCACGTAATAAAGAGAAAATAAAAGAAGCTTTGTGCTTCTTTGTGCCACATATGCTTCCTCTTTTATCTTGCCCAAAAAAGATGAGGGAGTTAAAGGACGGCGCGCAAGAATAGGTACTGCCTGGGCAGCATCTGATTTTTCGATTAACGGGTATACTCTTCAAGCTTCTACATACAAAAGCACTTTCTAAGCTTTTTTTGGAAAATCCTTCCTATCAAATAGCGTTTAGATGAGATTGAAAACCGTTAATTTCTGGATAGTGCTTAAGGGTGACTAACGCTGAACAGTCATATCATCCAGTCTGCCAAACAAATTGTTAGTACATCAGGAAGTCTGAAATTCAGTCAAAAGTTGTGCCTGGAAATACCCTGACCATCTCTCGGTCATGCCAAAAATCTACAGTCTTACAGTGTTTTTGATGGGACGTATCTCGAACCGGATGTCGAGCGCCGAATTTCGTCGAACTTCGAGCGCCGGTAACACATGAACATGCTTCGATAATTACAATTTCGTTATCAGAGATAAAACTTTCAGTTTGAAGATATTTTAATCTCAGAAAATCTATATCTGCCGATTAGTCATCAGCGGAGACAAGTATGTATATATGAAAGATCTATGATCAGTATAATTCAACGTTGAAAGGGTTATTTGGCTAAGAAATAAAAGGAGTGCATCAATATGTATATACCGAAGCACTTTGCTGTTACTGACCTCGACAAGCAAGTTGAAATAATTAAAAATTATCCATTAGGTACCTTGTTTTCTTCGACTCCTTCATCCAAAGGTCTAATGGGTTTTTGGAAGGGTGCGAAGGATGAGAGACCTGATTCTGAGCTATGTGCAACTCATATTCCATTTTATTTTGTGCAGTCTTCGGAAGGAAAACACAAACTGATTGCACATTTAGCAGCTCAAAATCACCAAGTAGAGCAGCTAGAGAATGTCTCTAACTGTTTAGTTACCTTCACAAGTGCTGATTCCTATATATCACCATCCTGGTATCCTCTAAAGCCAAAAACTCACAAATATGTTCCTACGTGGGATTTTGCGGCAGTCCACGTTTACGGTACGCCAAAGATAATTCGGGAAGACAAAGAGTGGCTATTGAACATGTTAAACCTTCTAACGGATCAGGAAGAGGAAAAACGCCCATCTGGAGAAAACTATGAGGGTAAATGGAAGGTATCTGATGCGCCTGATGCATATCTGGATGTTATGATGAAGAATATTGTAGGGTTAGAAATTGATATTACCCACATGGAGTCTAAATTCAAGTTTGACCAAAACAAATCTAAGATAGATGTAGAGGGAGTAATAAAGAATCTTGGAGTTGAAGTCGCGGGAGAAAAGGGAAAACAGATGGCGGAGCTTACCCGGAGTTGTTTGGTCAATAAAGAATAGAGTGTTTTCTATTGACAAAGCACACTGATTAATCCCATCAGGATATGGCATTGCAAAAATACTCTCGCAGCAAAACCGCACGTTGCCTTTACTATTTATTTATAACTTGACATTTACTGCTACTGAACTCAATTTGAAAATCAAGGTTGTAAATTCAACAATATCGTGTTGCAACAGGTCTTGAAATAAAATTGCGAATATATCTCTCAATCTTTTGATTGACTCATAAGACCCAGGATACTCACATATAAAGCTGCGGAAGTTAGATTAATGAGGTACACTAGGTCTTGTTAAAACTTTTTTTGTTACCGGAGATCCTGATGTATTGTTTGAGGCCGCATATCATAAGAGTAGCCGTAGAAGCTGTATTTTTTTTAAGATGCTTGTTAAATGATTTAGTTTTGAAAGCAAAATTTATGTAATAACCCTTAACGTGGGTAAAACGGAAAGGAAAAAAACTTGTGTCACGATCTGTTTTGGAACAGTTTGTTACCTCCTAAGACAATTCACTTAGCCCTACAGATAGTTAATTCAAAACTTTTGTAAAGCTAGTAAACCTTTATCCCTCTTAATCGAGAGTAGAGGATGATCACAGAAGTTAGCTATATTTTAAAGTTATTGCTACATATTATAATTCTCAATATATCCGGAACATTTTTTCTCTTTGTCTTTTTTCTTGATTTTTCATTGAAATGCTCGAATAACGCAAAAATAAAAAGAGCTTATTCATGAAATTTTTTTTGTTAAAAGGATTAGAATGTTTTTCAACTTTTCAGCTGATGAATTGGAACCCACTCGGGTAGTAAAGTGTCATATACTGTTCAAAGTTCAAAAGCGTAGATGCTTTTTTAGGGATCAAAAAGATAGGGTTTTGACGAAAAAGCTATGGAAAATTGAAGTTACGGCCCCAAAATTGATAAAACGTCAACTGATACAGCGAGTACGAAGCTGTGAAGCGTTTTTTGTGTATTATAAACACTGACTCAGAAGCTCTCTGGTTTCAAAAATATGTAGAAATACCGAAGCCACTTCGCCCTAGATTCTTAGCCGCGGGAACCTATAATAAATGGTTGAATATCATGTTATATAGTAATCTTAATTTGAGTCGCAAGAGGTAACCTAGTTTCTTCTCTTTTTACAGCAAAAAAAAATACAAGTGTGGGTGTCCTGGGAGAGGAATGGCAGGATAACGAAACAATGAAAGCTAGACTAGGGCTATTCGATTTAGGTTGAAACTGAATACACGCATACACATGTATGTAAACTGAAAAGAAAAAAACAGCAAAGAAACAGACAGACATATAAGCTGAAACTCGTGTCAGAACTTCAAATAGGGGAGGTGCATGAGAAAGATGTAGCAGGCGTGCTGTCAAAAATAAGTTTCATATATTCAACTGAGCCATACAATCCTAAACCTGAGAAAGACAGTGATGCCAAACTCACACCAATGTAAAACGCACTGATCCAGAAGTTTTTCTTGAATCCACGAATAAAAAATGTCTTGAGCGACTGATTTTGAGAAGTTGTCAAAGTAGAGGGATCATATTTGGTATGTTCAGCATTGCTCTTGATAAATAGCGTTAACATGTGAAACACATACGGGATGACATACGTTAATGGAATCATTGTTAAGGCAGACGTGAAAGAAGAAACAGCGCTGACCTGAGGAACACCAGCAGAAATAACAAAGATGGTGACCCAGACAAAGATGACGGTAGCGGACCATAAAAGCAACCCTTTTTTGGAGTTAAACTTTAACCTTTTGAATACTA